>JAPSGF010000010.1:15467770-15565891 GCA_035772895.1 Perdix hodgsoniae
AGATAACTAATCAAAGGTTCAGGCTGTGATTCAGCAGCTCCCATACAATGTGGCACTGAAGGATGTGGTCGGTGGACGTGATGGGGGTTGGTTGGGGTTGGTCTAGAGGATCTTAGTGGTCTCTTCCAACCTTAGTGATTCTGTGGTCAAGAAAGAAAATGAGTCCTGAAGAAAATATTCGAAGCTTTTGTAGATCTTTTTTCTATCCCATGTCAGAAATGCATCCATGGCAGAGCATATTGCTTTATTTTACTTGAGATTCATGTGTGACATATTGATAAGAACCTAGATGTTTAATAAAAATATCGAGCATTTTTGGAAAATATTTTGAACTTGGAAAAGGACAGTGGCTATTTCTGTCAGTTCCCCTTTATGTACATTTCAGGAAAAAAAGTCAGGGCGCACTTGATGCGTGATGGCTTTTTATTTATTTTTCATGCTACAGTGATCACAGTGGAGGAGCTGATCACAACATAAATAACAGGGTAGACTACTGAAATAATAGGAGAAATAGAGGTGTCAAAAGATTTGAAGATTAAGGGAAACCGTGAGGATGAAATCCATGCTATGAGAACAGTGTCACAACTAGAGGGTACCAGCGGTCCTGGGTACCAGCAGTGGTGCTGCATGGGAGACATAGTTGGATACATTTTCTTACAGGAAAGAAAAAAAATAAAAGGATAAACAGGCCAGAAGGGAACCACACAGTAGATTGGTTTGATCTTTGACAAACAACACAGGAGCTTTTTCAATTGAATGAACTGTTTGGGAGTGGAAGGATTTGGACAGCATCTTCTGTGGTGTTTTTGTACCATGCGGGGACCTTTGGCTGCACGGCTTGGTTGTTGGAGCCATTCCTGAATCTCCGGATGAGGACAGACGTCTAGATGATGGTATGGTAGGGTTAAAAGAGGAGGGCTTTATGGTGGTTATTCTTATGGTGGCTGTTTGTCATGCGGTGCATTGTCTTTTGGGGTCTAATACTTTTCAGTAGCATGAGTAGTTTTCCTTTCTTCTTCCATCTGAATGCTTACACTTAATGGAGTTTGTCTCTGAAAGGAGTTTCTAAACAAGATAGTATCTTGGGGGGGGGGGGGGGGGGAAATGGCGACTTGGTGGGTTAATCTCTATTTTTCCTGCATCAAGGCTGCTTTTCTAATTAAAAATGCTGGCTGGCACTTCGTATTATTAGGAGAACACTAGAAGCCGGGGTTGTGCTGAAGGGTTGCAGACAGGATTTCTCCCAAGATCTAGGGGGGTAACTGCTGCATGATGGAGAAATGTGCTGGAAACCCTATTGTGGCCCAGAAGGCAGGTGGAAATGTTCAGCCATTTACCAGCCTGTGTGAGCAAACTGGTAACATTTCCCAGGAGCTGGATCCTAATTACACTTTTCTGCTCGGAGATTATGTGAACTTTTATTAAGAGGTTGGTAAGGAGAGAAGTGGCTTAATACTGCAGTTGAGGAAAGGGGAAGGCTTTGCTGCCCAGCAGCATGACCTTCTTCCTGGTGCCATGCAAAGGCAGATGGCACCGCAGAAAAGCAGTAGTTTCCTTTTCATTGAGGGAATGGACAGTTTTGGCTCTGTTAATTGTTTTGTTTTCTCTGATGTGTTGTTTCTTTTTTGGTCAGGATAGGAATGGAACATGGGTCTTTGTGACTAGCATTTACAGTATGCTGATGTCAGATCTTCCAAGGAGAGGGTTTTGAGATGCCCCTGACAAAACAACTTAAATCCTGTAATGATCTTACTGAAGTCTCTTCAGCCTGGAAAACAACATGTTTCAATCCGATTGCACGACTTCCCATTTAAGTTGGAAGCCTTTCCATGCTCACTGTATATTCAGATTACTATTAAAACCTGATTAAGTCTATTGCTGCTATCAGCATATTGCTGCTTTGACCATCAATGGTCTGTCAATATTTTTCTTGCCATTCTGCACTAGTTTAGTGCAGATTAGCTCTTGGTAATCATGAGTTTTCAGTAAGCAAATGCTGATTGCTGCATATGAGCAAAAATGAGCTCAGCTGTTGAACAAAAATAATTTCGTGGTTTCCTCTATATCCCATTTTATGAGATGCAGAAGAGGTGGCTGAGGATTGAATGATGTGATAAACTTACATCTATGAATAGTACATATCCCTTTTAAAAGGGAGGCATAATGTTACTGCAGTACCATAAAATGTTCTACCAAGGACATCACTGCATTTTTTTAAATGGGATAATCTGGGAGCTGCTGCCTCTGCTTCCTCTTCGAGATGTTTTTAGTCTAAATGCTTTAGCAGCGTGGTGCCTCTGTAGGAATGAGGACACTAAATCCTCAGCAGGCCCCTGGGAATGCTCTGTACAGCTCATCTTTACCCTCCTTCATATGCTTTCCTCAGAGCAGAGAACATCTGGAGGAACTTTTTTGGATAACACCAATAGGCTTGGAAAGGAGAATTTCACAAAGAACTAGTCTCTGGATGGATGCTGAAGGGAGTGGGGAGGGGAGTTTTCTCCAACGTGCTTTGTGCAATAACCATGGATGCCAGGGGAATATGTTGAGGAAGCAATCACAAAGGCTTGCATACTCTGTAAATAGCATCTCCTTCAGCCACTGCTGGAGAAAGGATATTGGGCTAAATGAACCACTGATCTAATCACTGAGTCTTGTGCTCTTCAAGCAGTCATCTGTCCTTCCCAGAGTATAAATCAGTGTCCTGGAAAGTAATTATTGCTCTGAAAAGGTTGGATGTGCCCTCTGTGTCTATCTGGATCCCAATACAACTGCATCTCCAGCTGAGACCCTGGCAGACCTTGCAGCCATATGCAATATTGGCTGAACTGAGAGAGAGCCTCTCAAGTCAATCCAGCTTGCATTCTGCTCTGTCTATCACCTTTTTGGCATAATCTTTTCATTTATTCGTCCTCCTTATTGTGATAGAGTTCTTACTGTTGCCTATAGGTCTTATAACTTTCATAATTCACTCTGACGCCTGGTACCCAAATGGTTAAATGCATTTGGCTTTGCTGTCCTCCTCAGTCCCTGTAGATTGTGTTGCAAGAATTGAATGAAATTGATAGAGCTAGCATTACAGCGAGCAAAACCCCCCGAAGAAAGAGTAGATGGGTGGATAGAGAGAATGACCCCAAAGAAAACAGCTGTCAAGGGCAGCTATTGGTTTATCTTTCATGGAAAGAGAGACGTAATGAATTCTAAATTAAGAGAAACTAGAGGCAGGGCTGTTTATCAGCTCTCTGCTGCAGCATAAACAGGCACTTTAGAAGTATTGACTGCAGTCTCACTTAATGTACCAGGTACATTTCCTCAGTGCCTGGGAACACCGTGCGGCCATCAAGTTGGACGAAAGCTGTGATATCTAAAATACATTAGGTCAGGGGAAGAACTGTTCTGCATATTGGTCTCTTTTCAAAGGGTCTTTGACCGGAGGCTGCTTCTGATTCTGACTAAGAGTGCAGTACGTGCACTGGGAGTCCAAAGAGCCTTTTGCTTAAGAAAAGCCAGCAGGAAAAACACTGTGTAAGGGTCTCTTTGCAATTGGTGGAGATGTTGAGAACAAAACAGCCCCTGAGTTCAATATACTACAAGAAATGTCAAAGAAAATATTATCCCATCATCTTATCTGTACGCATCATGAGAATAATTGCGTCTTTGTGACCCCACTGTTCAGACTCGAGCAGTGTATTTATCAACTGACCATGTGGGGTGGTAAGCCATCTGACAGCTGACTCCAAATAAGATAATAAGACTGACTGATGGGTTGTTCTCGCTATTCCCGACTTCACGTTCCACTCCCCCAGCTCCACAGCCTGGCTCTGGGATGTAGTCTGAAACGTTTTACCAACCCAAAGAGGGTTTTGTGCTGGTTAAGTTTACCTCTAACTTAGAGGAATCTAGAAAGTATCATAACCTTGCCAAAGAGCCTGTTGATTTTTCTGGCTTCTCCGTACCACCGTTATTTAGCTGCAGCTTGTTGCAGGGAGGTGAGTTCTAAATACTGAGCCACAAAGAGAGCACAGTTGGGTCCTTCACTCCTTCATCAGCCCCGCTTTCCCTTAGCTGAAGCGTTTGAAGATGGATTCGTCTCGATGTGTCAGCTTAATGTGGTCAAAACCCAGATGCCAAGGATGAATATAACTCATCACGTTATCTCCTCATGGAAGCAGTCCTCACTGTCCTCTGAGGTGCACCGACTCTTATCCATTCTCAGCCACATGCTCTTTTGTCACTTTTGCTCATTTTCATGTCTTTAATTAAAAGAAAAGGCCTTCCCAATGGAAGATTAATTAGGACAAATGTGCTGCCATTAATATCTGCCATGCTTGGAAGGGGATGATTCACCCTGTGATTAAAGCCAAACGGAATCTGGAATCTGAGGAGTAATTAGCCCTCAGCGGCTCGTAAGTCTGAAGAAAGCACTATTTATCAGTGGTGGTGCTAATGCAATTACTTCTCCACTGCAGCCTCCTGGACTGATAAATCATAGCCTGAGCATTTGGAGGAGCTATCAATTTGGGATTATGCTTCTCTGAGTCTACGGAGAGAAAAAGAGGGGAAACAAAGGGGCAATCAGCTTCTCAATGTCTTTAATTGTATCAAAACTATGGAGGCTGATGAGATCTGAGCACCTCTTCTGAATCAGTTTTCTCGCTTGCACAGAAAACTGAGTGGTCACTGCAGCTGATTAAAATTATGGCTTCATTTTCGGGAGGGAGGTCAGGGCAGTCAGTGGAACCGAATTTGAGAAGTTTTTGTTTAGGAAAATAATGGGCTGAACGTCTAAACTTCTAAAGCGGAATCTCTAACCTGTGCTTAGAGCATCTTTTGCTTTTCTTCTGGGTTTGTTTAGGGGCAGTTGGTAAGCAGTGTGTTAAAAGGTAATGTTTTTTCACATGCAGCTCCTCTCTGCTGTGTCATTGGGTCTTTGGGAACCGTTTGGCAAATGTGGAGCACTTTTATGGTGGCATTTGGAAGGGATGTCTGAACATTAATCTACAGCAGAATATTCTCCTCTCTCATATGCACGTGTATATCCAGTGCTTCAATTTTAGAGTTAAGTGGAAGAAGGAATGTGAAATAATGTCTGCTTCATTTTGAAAAGCCAGGTGCATCCTGATGTTATTCTTCTCTTGAATAGGAGTGTGCCTTTCTGCATAAGGGATTTGTCCTCGAGACTTCAAATTTCCCACCTCTCTAATAAAACAAAAAAGCTGATGAAACAAAAGATCCTGCAGAGTAAGTAACCCTTGTCTCTTCATCCTGGTTCTTCAGAGGTGCTCTATTCCGAGTCTGAATTGCACAGCACTGTACCGCCTGGTAATTCAGCCCCATCAGAGAACTTCCAGAGTGCTTCCAGTTGATGCCGTGACACTTGGGGCCATGCACCTTTCATTAACACTGTATTCCTCAATCCCTTCCATTTCCTGTAATACATAATGTGGAATAGACTAGCCAATAAAATGTCTGGAGGATATGGATGGGAATATGATATGCTAGGAACTGATCACTGGCCTGAACCATAGGGAAATGTCTTGGCCTCCTGTACTAGTTATACATAGTATGTTTAAACTTGTCTCCTTATTCCTGAATGGAGCCCAAATAAACAAGCATAGCTGAGGGAAGTACAGTAAAAATTGAACTAGATGGAGACTTCCTTCTCACAGCTGTGACTGGCTGAGTTGTTACAGGGTTATTCTCTTTTATGCAGAAATCTGTTCAAGACCTGACCTGTGTCCTACACCAGCTGAAGCAGTGCCCCTGCTTTAAAGGTGCTATTGCAGAAGATGTTCTCTTGAGTTGAAATAGGATGGAAGACCTTCTCAGTGTTCTCTGTTATCCACCTTCAAAGCTACTTTGCATAGTATTGCACATCCGCTGTGCTTGGACCAGAGGTGGTGGTAGGTTAAATGTGGAGCGGTAGAATAAAAATGATTCTTCTTCAGATTCCAGGCAGGTCTTCATCTAGGAAGACAGCAAATGAGCAACGTTTGGGAATTTTTGTGGCAGGTGTTAATTAAGGTTTTAAAGCAGATGGGTAAGCAAGCTGAGATTTCTTGAAGGAAGAGATAACAGCTATGAATATCATTCTGTGTTGTGTTGCACTTGTTGGTGTGTTGGCTGACTGTGGTAGTGTCATGGTGGGACGGTTCGCGCATCAATGGAAGAATATTGTCTCTTTGGAAGCTTAAAGAGAAAAATCTAATGTTCCCCTTGGCTACTGGGAACAATTCTAATTACCTTTTGGTCCTCTAATTAAACAAAGAACAACAACACTAACAAAACTCCTGATGTGGTATGGACAGTTTTCTAAGGTGGCTTCTTCAGCAAGTGTCTCTGGCCCAGCCAGTGAACTGTAGATGTCATTTTCTGTACTTTGGCTTTTAAACATTTTGATTCTTCTTATTTTTACAGTGTAAATACAGAGCAGGTCTGGTTACTGGAGTATGGTTTACCTTCCTAGATATAGATCTCAGACGAGTTTTTGAGCTGGTATACTGTTCTGTAAATAGTGTGTTAAATAGAAAATTCTTCAACAGATGCCTATGAAGGGCAGTGGGATGAAGTCCTGAACTCAGGAGGAAAAAGTATTTGGAAAAATGCCTGTGTCCTAAGTGTCATGATAACAATCAGTTATGGTGGTAATAAAGCAGTCCCAGTATCTGTTGGTATTATATAGCAGAAAATTAGCTTCAGGGGGAAGAAAGAGAATGAGAGGTGGGATGAACTGTCGCATTGCCTCTTCTGTGTAATATACTTCTTTGGGTAAGTGTAAATACATTAATTCCCTTTCTAGAAGGTCAGTAGTGGGAGCTATTGGGTTACCAGGGATGTGGATTTCCAGAGACATTTGAAGTGTAATTGCTTGACTAGTTCTGGTTAGCCATAAGGTTGAGTTTGTAGAAAGGTTGCAATGAGGAAATAATAATAATAATAATAAATGGTTGAAACAAGTAAGAATTGACTCAATAAAAGGGTTGTTTTTTTTTCCTGTTTGAGGAGCTTCTGATTCCTGGTGCTTTTCTTTGAGGATCAGCAGGACAAAGGGAGAGATCAGTAGGATTGCTCCCTGCTATGGATGCTGCTTGCATAAATTCAGCCTGCAACCCATCCTGACAGCTCTATATGAGGAGGGGCTGGGGGTGAAAAGGACTCCAGCCAGCCCTTAGTGCGATCTGCTGGTTGCTCATCTATATTCTGTGGTCTGAGCCAGTGTTAAAGCCCTTGCTGACTTTGCAGTGGTAAATAATACTAACGAGCTGAAATGTCGATACCTCATAAAGCTTGGGCATGTTTCAATAATGCACAATGGGAAGTGCAAGTGAGACTGGCTTTAGATGTAATCTGGATGCTCAAACATCTTTCATAAAGGCTGGATTTTTTTCTCCCTAGGCCCTCTCTGTCAACGGGAATGGCTGAAAAGATTCAGACTAAAAGACAACAAAGTCCCTCTCCTCTTCTTCATCCCGAGCTGCAACGCTGGCTTAAGTATCAGGGGGGCTCAGGCTTTAACCAGAGCTACTTATTTCCCATGTGTTTGGCAAAACATCTAAAGATTTCAGTTGAAGAGGTGCTGATAAAGAAGTCTAGTCCTGAAAACAGCTGAGGTGCGTAGCTGCAGAAATTCCAATGGCTTCCAATGACATGTTGTAGCTTTCTGAGTATCAGGCTGACTGCTGGCCTTGGTCAGTGGCTCTGCCTAATGTTTTCATACACAGGCCAATAATTCCAGAATACTCCATATCATGGAACTGTTTGAATTGGAAGGGATCACTAAAGGCCATCCAGTCTGACTCCCCTGCACTGAACAGGGACACCTACAGCTGGCAGGTGCTCAGAGCCCCATCCAGCCTGCCCTTGGGTGTCTCCAGGGATGGAGACGTTATTGGCTGGAGTGTGTCAGGGATATTCTAGTGTCCTTCAGGAGTCCATGTTTAAATCATTACTGCTAATGATTGAAGTGTAGTTCTTCTGAAAGTAACTTCCAGGGACTAGGAATTGGGCTGTTCCGTTCACTGCCAGTGGTGTTCTTATGTTCTCTGAAAACCTCAGTCGGCGCTCTGCTTTTGCTAATTTCTGACATAGCACCTGTTTTGTCAAATTCTGGCTGAGGTTGTGCCTGGAAGCGTTAAAACAGCATTTAACACATCTACCTGAGCAGTCTGAGAAAGTGGGGGAGAACTTCCTCTTTGGAGACTTGAAGCCCTTTCCTGGAGCTGCGGGACAGTTTTCATCACTGCAGTTAGCTTCCTTTTGCTTCCTTCTCTATCAGCCTGGAGTTGATTCATCACTAAGGGGTTTCTTTTGTGTTTTCTTCACACCTGTAAAAACAATCACATTCACCACTTTTTTTTTTCCCCTAAACTTGCTTATTTTCCCAGTTTTGTGAAGGGAATTTGAAATGTTAGTCTGTTTTCTTACACTCCATCTTCATGCCAAGAGCACGAAGTGTGCAAACGTGGGTTTGTAGGGTGAAGGTTGGCTGCAGAACTGGTTTGCATGCAGCTCCTTTGCCTTGGTGCAATAACTGCATGAGCTCTGTGTGCTTGCACTGCTGAGCTACACAAACCCAGCTGTTGTGAAATGGGAGCCTTTAAGGAGAAAAACACCCACGGAAGCAAATGTTTATACAACTAGCTAACCTTCTTCTATTGTCCTCGAGGGAAGTTGGAGGGAATTATTTGTTACTCCTCCTATCCCTGCAGCACAACGTATAGTAGTTTCTGTTTGGAGGTGGCTTTGAGCAAATAGGTGTGCATGTGTTGTGTTGGTTGGTGTCAGTGACATCAGTCCCGTGCCAGTAACACTTGTGACTGGTTGCCTTGGGTAGAAATGACTTCTCATGTTCCCCTTTGTGGAAGCCCTTTTGGGCTTTCAAGGTGCCTGCTGTAGTTTAGCTGCTGTGTGGGCAACCAGAGGTACTCATTAGTGTATTTTCCTCGTCTGCTGAGGGTTTCACTCCTTCATGCCAAGATATCACAGTGCAGGAGTAAATGTACTGTATGTGGCCATGCCATGCAGGAGCTTCAAGGCGGTTGTAAACAAAAGTGCTTTGTGTGAAGCTTGCAGGATGTGGTGGCTTCCTTGCAATTCTTTGAAACTTGCAGAACAATCCTGACCATACAAACAGGAGTAGGGTCCTTCCTGAAGAGTCGGTACACAGGGCAAAGAGCCTCATGCTCTCCTTCCCCCCCTCTGTGGGCACTCAGTTCAGTACGGCCTTTCAGCATCGAGCTCTGAAGCTGCAGTGAGAATAACTGTGTGTACTGTTCAGCCTGACAAGAGCCCCGTTAGGATCCTCTGCTCACTCATTAATAGCAGATGCCCATGATGCTTGGCTTGCTTTCAGGAGGAAGCCAGCCATCAACACTCAGCAGCTCTGTAAATACTGCCAGTGCTGCAGATGCCTTCCTACAGCATCCAACTTGCCATATTGGGGGCTTTGAGCTCAGAAGCCTGTTGCTGTTTTCTCTCTGAGCACGATCTGGTTGCCTTCATTGTCAGCCCCGCATAAATAGATTAGCAACTGCCCTTTTAGCAGGAGGGAACGAGGCAGATGGTTTGGGGAGGCTGTGATATGAGTGGACTGAAAAGCTCAGGTCTGAAGGATCAGCACAAATATCAGCATTCCCTCCTGTTCAGATGAATAGCTGAGACAGTGTTTCACTGGTTGGCCTATTTAATCTTTTTCCTGTGCTGTTCTAAAATAGAGAAATGCGAATTTCCTGCTCAGTGCTTCACTCTTTGTCGTTCTAGGGTCTATTATCATTAGTTTTAAATTTGGCATATTTGCAAGTGTAGGGAAGAGGATATTATTTCCATCCAAATGTCATTCTGTTTCCACAGCCAGTGGAATTTGTATTCGCTATTACACTTGAAGATAAATGCTTTGTATTAATGGAGAACACAGGAGGAATTAACGGTACTATCTTGCCCATTGCAGAACAAATTGAACGCACCTGTTCCCACCCTTACATCTTTGTAGGGTAATCTCTGCTCCTTTTGTGCACAAATCTCTCTCTTCCCATGAAGTGGAGTAATTGTCGCAGCGATCTGTGCATCATCATAGGAGTTTCCAGGTCCACACTCAGAGGTGGAGGTAAGAAAATCAGGAGGATGGAGGATGAGAAGTACAGGGATGGGCATGTTGTTTCTTTCCTGGCTAAAGGAAAATGGCTGTGCAGGATTTGGGCCACCTCTAAGTGCATCAGTTTTAATAGATCAATGTGGAGGCAGCCCACAGCGTGGCTTGGTGGTCACTTGGGAAATGTGGGCCTAAGGAATAAACTGAATGAATCAGGAGATACCAAGTGCACCTGTAACGCATAAGGGATTTGTTTTCCATCTTCCATTCTTAGCCCATATTACCACGTATGGAAATAATCACACGTGTCATTCACCAGCCCCCTCTAATCTACTAAATGCATCTTTCTAACAAATTCCCTAACACCATGCCTGCTGGCTGTAAATTCCTTTCTATCTGCCCTGCCCTCTCCATTGTAGCCTACTATGGCCATTACTCTTGCTCTGGGAGCTGCAAAGACTCAAAGCGCTGTTTGTCCAAGCACTGCCCAACTGCGTGCTAGGAGCCCAGCACAACAGGAGAAATAAATTCTGACTTTAGACAGAGCGAATCAAAGTGAACACTGAGGGCTCTGGTCTTCTTGCTCCATCTTGTCTCCTGGCCCACGGATTTTAATTCCAGTTTGGTCTGGTGGCTTTGCCTGAGGCCTGGGATACGGAAGCTTTCTATCTCCATATGGCTCCAGCAGAAACAGGAGTTGATTATTTTCTGCACATCACTGGAAAAAAACACAAGCGAGGCATCTCAAGGAGTTTACATTTCAATGTTTGGCTGATCTTATTCTGGCCGGGAAAGGGAAAACTAAAAATCACATGCGGGAATCACACAGGTTGGGAGAATTTTAAAACTCAAATCTGCCAGTGTTGACTGTTTGCCAGAACTCACACCTGGGTACATTGTGAAAAGCACCTACAGAGTCTGCCTGCTTAAGGATCTGCAGATAATAGTACTGCACTGAAGAGATGTATTCATTTACACTGTCCTAAAGTACGTTCTTTTATTATGCTGTAACACTGTAGTCACCCATCTAAATATTAAGCACAGCACTGGGAGCTGTATATAAGTCTATCTTTCTTTATCCACTTAGCTGGTGATTTTTCCTTGTGTGGATGGCCTTACTTTGATTTGTTTGGATCACAAATGTGCAGCAGGAGAAGTCCGTTTGTTTTGCATCCATACTGTAATGTGTAAAGCTCTGGGGTGAGCAGGACTTCTTGGCTTTCTCACGATGCAGGGAAAAGGCAGCGAGAGACCCTTAACTAGGTTTTCTGTTCCTGGGAAGTTAAGGATGGTTCATTTACAGGTCAGAGCCAATTCTGTGAAAACTTCTGATGTTACAAGGAGGAAATATACATTAGCTCATTTCTCTTGTAGGTATGACTATTTTTTCCCCTTCATCTTTTTTTCAACGGGTAGTTTGGGGAAATCTGTCGGTATAATTAATGATACCTGATTTATGTTATTCAATTATGTCTGTCTTGCTATGAAAGATGACTGTATTGTGCACGCCATAAACTTAACTTTCATATAAGGCTTCCCAACCATGCTCGCTAGAGTCAGACAAAGGAGTGCTACACTTTAATTGCCTGTGCTTGACAAACAGCAGAACTGCTCAGGAAGGAGCTGGGGTGAATGGCATGGGAAGAATAGGAGATGAAAGGAAAGACAAAGAGAGGTTACAAAGCAGACTAAAAAGGCAATTCTCCTGTCCTTGCCCTCTTTAATGACACTTTTCACGTGGCCAGTAGTCTGCAGGACGTCCAAGGACTGAGCATCAAGTGGATCTTCTTGTTCTTTTCATAATGGGATCCCTTAGGGCACTTTTGAAGTGTGGTAGGGAGGAGGTAGGAAGTTGGCAGAGCTGCTGTTGCCCTCCTGAAGGCTGCTAACCAAGAATATTTCTGTGTAGCTAAACATATCTCAATTACGATTATTTTTAATAGAAAAAGGATGTCACGACTCATTTGGCATTTGGTTCTGACCGTGTCTTGTTTCGTCTGCAACTATTCAGAGAAGTACGTAAGATAGACTTGTGAAATGTGTAGTCTTTCACAACTGTAGCATGAATCTAATGTCAAGTGACATTTGGCAGACCAAATAAGCATTCACATGGAAATCCTTCATCTTCCATAAGCATAGAAGAGCTTACGCTCCAGCCACAAAGCAGAGATGATGCTGTGCCACAGACTGCAACGATGGGATGGGTTCTCTTGAGTTCTGCAGCTAGCTGTTGGGAGCTGTAGCCACCCTCCGTACTGGCTGATGTCTCCATATCCATGGGGAAGCATCACTCAGATGTGTCTGCAGATGCTGTGTCGGGTCAGAGAGGTGATGGAAATGAGACTCCTTGGAATAAAGAGAGAAGGAGAAAGCCAGATGCAATTTCAGAGCCATGGTGAATGCTATGGAAGGAAATGTCCTTCTGGTACTGTAAAAATGGCAGAAGAAATCTTACCCTAACAGGGAGAATGACTTTATAATGGGCTTTCAGAAGGGAAAATTTGTGCTCCTGAAGCTTGGTTACAACATACTGTGTTTTAGTGACTTCTCTTTCCTGCGCTAAAGGTGGCCTCAAGAGTTTGGCCTTCTCAGAGGAGTGTCCAGGCTCACTGTGTGTGAAAAGGGAGAGGTCAGTGTTCCCTGTTCTCAATGGGACATGCTCAGCTCTTGTTCAGTAGCTCTGCCTTAGAAGCTGGATTTTTCTTGATCAGAGCTGATGTCAAGCATGTTTTGCTAGGAAGCTGGCCCACATACCCTAAAATTGCTGTCCTGGAGATGGGTATCTGCTTATTAAGAATCTCAGCTAACGTACAGCATTTGATTTCCAGTGAGATTTCAATTTCTCTACCACTTTGACAGCTGGGTTGACATAACACGGAGGAGTCAACTGACTTGAAGGCCACAAGGGAGGGGCTGAGCAGTGAGGAAAATTCTGACTTGTGTTTTATGCCTGTAAGCATTGTTGATAGCAAAATCTAATTGTACCACTGCTGCCTTAAGTGGTCAGCAGTGCCAAGTGTCAGCAACTCCTTAAGGTTAATCAAGGAAGCAGAATAGGAGGAATGACCTCTTAAACACCAAGAAAGAGCTGTTTGTGTCTTTGCTTTTCCCTGCTGTGATGGTGAAGAGATGTTGCTGGGAGATGCCAGCAGTGGTACAGGTACGGAGGCTCTCCAATTCATTCTCTTAGCATCCCACCCTCTCTGTTCCATTTTCCAGCCCAGCTCTGTAGCCAGGTCTGTGACTCTGGAAGCCCTTTCCAAGCCTCTGGGCAATTTTTTTTATGGGCTGTTGTATTTATGCAGGCTGTATGTGCTGGTGGAGCTCTTGGCCAGTAGAAGCTGAAGCCTACCCAATATATCTTGAACTTTCAGCTATAATCCTGCACCTCCCTTTTGGCAGTGCTTTTTACAAGACTTTTTCTTTTGCCTAGCCTTATTCCTCCTGAAACCTCCTTCTCCCACTAACACCTTGGGCTGGCCGGGATCCTGAAGTTTCTCTCTTCCAAAGGAAGGATCTGGCAGGAGGAGAGCTTGTCCCTGGGAGCCAACTTGGTGGCGGTTTCAGCCATTAGGAGAGCCCTAAATTAAGAAATTTTTCTTGGCATTTAGGCCAGGATTTCATAATTTTCTGCTTTTATTAGTTTGTTTGTACTTCCTTAGCCCCTGGATGATAGATTTTAAACCA
Organism: Perdix hodgsoniae; assembly: GCA_035772895.1. NCBI lineage: Eukaryota > Metazoa > Chordata > Aves > Galliformes > Phasianidae > Perdix > Perdix hodgsoniae. The sequence goes on from JAPSGF010000010.1 coordinate 15,481,545, forward strand.
CAGACCTTGCTGCAATCTGTCTCTGCTCTCGCTCTCTCTTTTTTTTTTATTTTAACTGTGCTATTTGGCTCAGTCCAGTCCCATTCGAGTCTCAGCAGAAAGTCTAAAAAGCTGTGAGGATGAGTTTAAAAAAAAAAAAAAAAGAGGAAAATGGGGGAAGAAGAGGTTCTTCCCACTTTGACCTTCCAGAAATTTTGGTTTAAGCACACATGACCCAGAAATGAGAACTTTCCAAGACAAACAGGCTACATTATCACACCAGACTCCTCTGGCAGGGAATGAGCTTTAACAGCCTAAGAACATATTTTTACATGGATGGGGGACAAATAGTTGCAAAGCAAACACTGAGCGTGTTCACAGGTGCTGTGCTCCATTGTGCTGCCAACCAGATGTTCTGGGCTGGGACGCTGCCCTGGCCTTTGCTGGGATGAAATGTCACTCTTCGGGTGAAGCGGAGCGAAACTGTGCATGGTTTCCTAGAAAAAGCTGGGTGTTTAATTTCTAAGCTATTAATATAGCTGTGTCTTTGTATTGGGCAGGGCACCAGTGAAAATAAACATGTAAAATTTGACCTTTAGAAAATTAACTGCCATTCGACCATGGAAATCCCGTCTTGCTACAACAAGTTTGGTACATTCAATTATGGCTTCACTTCTTACTGTATGTCACTGCAGGGCTGGGAGGATCTGGGGGAGCTGTCTGTGTGCAGCATCTCATTTGAGTGTGGGGAGTCTGTGTTGGACCTTGACCTGTTGTGTTTTTGTGCTTCATGACGTGCTGGGGAAGGTCCCAAAATGTGGACCTGTGCAGGAGATTTGTTTGTTTGGATATTAAGCGCGTCTCTGAGCATCTCAGGTATGTTTTCTGCATTGTCTATTTTTCAGTAGGCAGGATTTGGGAGTAAATAGCTCCAAACACAAGAAGAGATGTTATCACCGCTGATCTGAGAGGAATGCTTGATTGAAAGATATTGAGACTTTTTGTTGTGTAGTTAGATCTTTCTGCATGAGAGATTGAAGACAAATATCAGCCGGTGCTTTGGGGTAAGGAATACTTTCCTTTCCATGTCTGCTTGTTTAACGTCCAGTGTGTGTTTCTTTCCCTTTCTACTTTGGTTCCCATTGGAGAACCAATTTCTTCCAGTGAAACTGGATTAAATTCAGCCCTTCCTGTCTCAAAGGAAGGGATGTGGATAACAGCTGTCAACCTGTTTGTTCCACGGTGAGGCTCAGCACCACACAGCCATTTGCTCACCCTGGGGCTGGAGGGAGCACTTTTCTTTTGTGCTGGCAATTCCTCTTGAAGATGCAGGCCAGACTGTCACGTGAACAGATGTCAGTGAAAATGGCCCTCGGTTCCCTTTGTGACCTCAGAGTAATGTAAAGCAGTAAGACCTCTATGTGCTCAGGTCATTACTGAAGCACTGTGGTTGTGCCTACCCTTGATACTGTCAACTGCTTTCCAGTTAATAAGCCATTTATGTGGCCTGCTTTAAAAACAGAACAAAGTACTTATTTCTTTCAGGGTGTGATGTATAATTATACAGCTGACATCAAACATGAGCAGATACCAAGTGAAAAGAATGAGTTTAGTTCTGTTTCTGAAATTCTATGTTAACAATTTTTTTTTCCCCTCTCTAAATCATGCTTTTATTGAAAGTTTCAAAGGTCATCTTAGACATCCAGAGGAAATTTGTAACTTGCATTGCTTAGTATTCTCTCATACAGCACAGTCCTACATTACTCTGTGTCAGCAAATTAAGAAAATGAAAGTTGTGGCCAAGGATTACAATAGCACTGGTGTTAACCTTTTACAGCAGATGGCCTATCAATTGTAGGCACAGGAGAAACTCACTGTTCGCACAGAGTGAGTGCGTGTTGAAGTTTTTAATCTCAGAAAGAAACCTTGCCTCTAGGAGATGGATGTAAAGACTGTAGATCATTTTTGCTCTTTGAGAAACCCCTTGAGTAGCCGAGACCTTTTCAACTGCACATTCTTCATTCACGCTCTTTTTCTTTCCTTCCTCACATGAACGGGGCATCTGTTCTACTTGTCTAGAAAGGCAATTGTCAAGCACAGAGGTGTGGGTTCCCATATATTTTTGAGATGGAGAGCTTGGAAAGATGGCTAGATAACCAGCGAGCTCTTTCTTACTTGCAAAGCCCTTCCTTTGCGATAAAGTCTAGCAACACAGCTCACCAAAAGACAGTCTTTGTGCTCTTGGGGAGGCTAATAGCATTGCTCAGATGTTTGAGTAGCCTGCTGAATGGAGGCTGGAATTAAGCAGGCTGCTAATTTTTCAGAAGAGCCAAATTCTACTGTTAGATTTGCTTTATGCAAAAGTTGCTATACGTTTGTTCAAGGCACGCTTGATTCAGCTTGGCCAATAAAAGCTGATAGGATTCATTGCTATTTGTTGTTTTCGTTTTCCTTGCAGGTGCTTTCCTCACCATTTCTCACATGGATTTTGATCCACTTTTCTCCACAAAGCTGAAGATTTCGCCTCATATCACAACAGCACATATCATGCAAGCTTGGAAGGGTTTTATTTCTAAACTTAGAGACTAAAAGCAGTACATAATTGTGGAAAGTTTTTAGATTTCCCTGAAGGAGCTGTGTAATGGGGTCAGAGCTTATTGGGTCATGCTGCAAGCGGATGGTCCAAAGATTAGGAATTAATTTAACTGGCACACAAATAAATTGAGATGAAACTGAAGTCAGTGATTTTTTTTTTTTTTTATTAGCTCCTTCCACGGTAGGAGATAATTTTTTTTTGTGCTTCTTCCCACAAAACTTATGTGAAAGAAAAGGTGATATTTGTGTTTTCTGTTTGAGTCCAAGGTGAAGGCTGTTGCACAGAGCACCTTGCAGGGTTGCTCTTGTGCTTGTTCCTTAACTGGATGATCCAGTTTGCTTAAACTCTTAAAATACGAGCTCACTTTGACAGGAAGGACTCAGCTAACAAAGGTGTCAATGTCCTACAGCAGGAGAGTTGGAATGCTCTGAGGATAACAACTGTGTCAATTCACTAAACTGTAGCAATAAGAAGATGGAGGTTCATAAGAAAGAGATTGAGTTAACCTTGGAAAACAGGTTTCTTTTCTGTAAATAGATTGTAAAAATGCTGAATCTAGAATAGTCAACATTTCTTTAGAGACATGTATAACAAATCCAATTGTTCAATACCAGTTAGTCTGGCCTGCAATCTCTTCAGGTATGCATAAGCGGACCTAATTGCAGTGGTTGAGAGGCATTAAAGTTCTTTACATCTGATGAGCCACTTCCTAAACTGTTTTATCCAACAGAAAAGGGATAGAATTTCAGACAGGCTGACAAACTGACACAGGCGTTAATTTGGGACTCTGTGCTAACACTGGACTCAGGCTGCAAATGACTCTGGGAAATACCCAGGCAACCTGGGTGGGAACTGTGAGTGGACTGCTGAGGCTGGAGACCACTTCAGGGGTGGATGCCTGGATACTCAAACCAGCCCCATCAGGTTCAACATGCAGATAACGTTAGTGGCATCAGGAGTTACATTGGATGACGTGTGTCTTGCACATGGGAGCCAGAACCCTGGGTCAAAATAAAACATGACCTGTAGCCGCCAAAATTGGGTGGGGGTGGAAATAATGGCTCATGCTGCACCTTTTGGACCTGATCCTTTTAAACAGATCATGCAGGTCTGCTCTATGAAACTTAGAGTTACTACTTTTAAATGTTGTTTCTTTTAACTGGGGGAAATAAGTCTTGATTGCATCAGAAATACGACAACTTTATGCTAGGCAGCGCTCACAGAAGTGGAGCTGACAGGAGGCGGATGGACTACAAATTAAAAATGAAGCAGAGCAGCCTTTTCTCATTCCACCAGCTCAGAAAAATATTGAAAGTAAAGCACTGGCAAGTAGTAGACAGCAAAAAGCAAATTAGATTTGGGACCAGATGGTGTAGATCAGTATAATACAAGTTGATGTCAATAAAGCAGTGTGATTAACGCTGCCAAGAATATCACTCATGATCTTTTTCAATTTCAGGTGTTATTTGTAGCATAGGTGAGGCAGTTACACAGATGCATGCACAGATCATTTTGGAAAGTGGGATTTAATTGAATGGCTGTTCCAAGAGAGAAGGCTAGGCCTGCATCCAGGTTTATTTGGGAATGTGCTGGGGACTGTCCTGTAGGGGGGCAAATGGGGCTGAGAGGGGCAAGAGTGACACATGTGTAACAGATTGAAAAGCTCAGTGGAGGACTCAATTCTGAGCACTGGAGGCTTCCTCCCCAAGAAGGGGCCTGTGATGGCTTTGACTCAGTGCTGAGCAAACACGAGATCTTCCCTTGACTGTGTGGACTTTGCATGTTTGCACCTTCCAGCTGAAGCATCTTGCCCTGCTTGCTGTGGTCAATTCCTTGAACACCTCCAGCAGTCTCCCTTTCAAGGGTGAAATATTTACCTGACATGCAGTTCTCCTTGACTTCAGTCCCAACGTGGATGATTACTTATGTAAATACTCTTGCATAAATAGGATATGCTTATTCATAGAGATTTTGCTGTTGTCTGAAATAGGAAGAATTAACGAGTCTCACAGGAAAGACTTTCTTCTCTGTCAAAGAGCTAAAGTGCATTGGAACAGCTGAGTTATATTCCATAGCGTTTCCAGATATGCCCCTCGCTGGTTAATTTAGCATGCATTTTGCAGTCACAGTTCAAGTTAACAGAAGATTTGACTTAAGGAGAGTCTTCATGGTGTATTCTGTAAATTAATCCATTAGTATTAATCATTGATAAGAAGAATCATTATCTGCCCTGTGTGCTAGCTAAAACATGGTTTTTATTGTATTAAATACAAGTAATAATAAATTATAGCTGATGCTGAAGTTATCCCCTCCTGTGTTTGGACTGACATCTTGTATGCAGAAACATTTAAAGGATGTGTAGAACGTGTGCTCTGCTTGTCAGTTTATTGGCCAATTACTGCGTGATAAGTAGGCAGTGTGTATTACAATGATGGACGTGATTTCAAGATGCTTTGTATCATTTTGGTAATCATATTTTCTTGCTGCTCTGTGAATGACTGTGTCTGTGGTGTGTTACCTCATCAATATTGGGGCTTAAACTTCTAGAAAGAAAACAACCCAAAAGACACAACAGAAATGCTTCTGTGCTCATTTTGATCATTGGAAGATAACGCCTGGCTATGATATATTGTTGAGGCTCTTTATTTTCAGGGTGCTCTATGAATTAATTATGAAGAACAGTTCACCTGGTCAATAGCGTCGATGGATTCATTCACCTTCTGATGGTCTCTAGAAGTTTTATATGAATATCTGATAGAAAATGAAATTTATGTGATGTGAACTGTTAACCCATCCAATCAAAAAATGAGTGCTCTTAGGTAGAGGCATTAAATGGGCCAGCTCTGTGTATTCAGTCACTTCATTCTTAGTTCCTATAGCTGGCCATGGGAATTTAGACAGCTAAACAGATATTAGGAGCCTAAATGACTTTGAAAATCTCATCCTTATAGGCTACTATCTCATTTTCTGATTCTGCCTTTTAAAATATATTTTCAGTGGCTTAATATGTGAGTTACTCACTCCCTGGGTGCATCTTTTTCAGTGTGTTTTTTTTTTGTGTGTGTGTGTGCCCACATGAACAATTCCTACTCCTTATAGCACACCAGGAGTTAATATATTCACTCTCTTTTGTGTGTGTATAAGCATGCATCTCCCCTTTGGTTTGTATTGAATCTGAAGCCTGAAGTGACGATCAATGGCTCAGATTATTTCCTTGCTGTCAGCTATTGACTTTCTCTCAGCCTGATATCAGAGCTCCTTTCCCAGGGTGATGCTCGCAGGGTGGAAATGGGAGGGGTGAGGAGGCAGGGAGATGAGGGGGAGCTGAAGAAAGCTTGATAGAAGCCTTGCCATTTATCTTAAAGCATCTCAAACTGAATATACATGAAGAAGGAAAAAAATGCCTGAAAACTGCAATCTAGGGTGGTGTACAATCAAGGAAAAAATAGTATAATTGAAAAGTACAGTCAAATAGATGTATAATCAAAAATAACCCAATAAAGAGTTAGGCACAAGGGTAACAAAGACAAAGAGAAAATAGGTGGAACGCTTACCCGTGCAGAGGGCTCGCAGTAAAGGTCTCCAAAGGAGTGGATCTCTCAGCAGAGATCCTTCCTCCCTGGCAGTCAGCACTTAAATGGGGCTGGAGAGGTGGAGCCTGGCTCCACCCCTTCCTGCAGCACAGGTGAACTGCTTTCACCTGTGCTCCCAGGGCTGACATACTGCTTGCCTCAGATAACTAATCAAAGGTTCAGGCTGTGATTCAGCAGCTCCCATACAGGTGGAAAATCAGAGACTGAGGGTTTCTATCAGAGACAAGACTGGGCTAGCTTTTTTTCTTTTCCCACTAGGTTTATTAACATGATGACTTCCGTCCCTCCACCTCTTTTGAAGGCCAAGTGTTTTCTTAGTTTTTGCAGTGTGGCTTCCCTTCCTTACTGTGGAAGTATCAAATCCAGCATATGTAAGCACAGTCTTCCAAGTTCTGAAGGAAGGCTCTTCTATTTCTTCATCTGTTTACCTATTAAAGTTGCGTTCTTGGTTCATCATTCTTTGCTCACTCTATGTTCACCTGCATCAGGATACAGTGGCTACAGATTGCTGCCCAGTTTGGATCAGTAGCGTTTTACCTCTTCAGCTTGAATATGATGTTGAAATATGAGGTATTCAGAGAAAGCTATTTCCAAGGGGAAGTGAATTTGCCACTGGAGCACTTAGCATTCCTTTGGGGACACGTGTGGAGGGAGGCTGTGTTGTTAGGCACCTGACCAAGGAATTGACTCAGTCTCTATTTTGCACGAGGAAGATAACGTTCTGGCAAAGATCTTCCTGGGCTTGATTTCATCCTTCTCTCTTCATCCTTGAATAATGCTGCCAGCTCTAGAAGTTAGAGTCCATGATCCTTATGGGTCTCTTCCAACAGGAGATATGCTTATTTTTTTTTCATTAATTCAACCCTACATTTTCATCAGTATAGCATGCCATAAATACACATGTGTGCATGTAAATGGAAATGCATAAACATACTTTGTCTAGGTCGCAAAGCTCTTTATTAGAGGTAGTTGCTTATTTCCCTCCATTGGATCTGCCACAGACAGCAAAGTTGCTAATTTAGCCCAATTTAGTTCTCAATTAACCAGACCAGAGAGTCTATATTATCAATGGCACGTGCCCACCATAGTAGCAAAGACACTGTATATTTAATCAAATGTAATTAATGCATTGGCTTTGCATTAGTATCTACTTTTCTCCATTGTGGGAGTTGTCAAGGGATTTCCTTTGTCTGCTAGTGAGGAGGAACATGTTCTTTATCCTAACCTGCTTATTGTGCAGTCATGTCAGAGCAAAAAAATATCTTTAAGCATGCCTTCTTTTATCGGTGGAGAGATCAATACAGCAACTTTCTGAAAGCATAATTCAGTAACATGTGCTGTGGGAGAGTAATGCAAACTCTCTTGGTGACACTGCTTTTCAGACACAGAAAAACAGCACAGACTTCATTTCTGAACAGGGTAGATTAAAGGGATTTCGAGTGCGCTTTGAAAATACCTTATAAGTGAAGTTGGTATAGGCTTGAAGTGAGACTCATGCTACAGAATAGAAATAAAGGCTTGCTGCAGATAATGTTTACCTCTGCTTCTAGTGAAGTTGACAGAAAATTGCTGCTGCCAAAACAGAGGTAAAGCTATTGATGGGGCAATGGGGAAGTGTAGGTGCTGCCTCCAGGTGAAAAGCACCGCTGGAGTTGGAAGTTCTCACCAAAGAAATACCTGCAAAGGTTGAGCCCCACACAGGGATAAGCTGGAACATTTCTAAGGGGCTTTGTGAAGAATTGCTCAGACACATCCTAGGTGAAACTTTGTGCTTGGTAAGAGTTGGAGGCATGGAGATGAACTGTGATCTTTTCTGCTCCGTTACCATTAGAATGTGATGTTAAAGTGAGTGTGGTGGCACTGTTTGGCTTCTGGTAGGAGAGGAAGGTGGGAACCTAAGCAGTGTCTGTGCACTATCCCAGCAAAGTCATGGTGTAAAATATATGCTAGGTGTGATGTAAGGTGATTTTGAGCTAGCACTCATCAGAATTTTCATGAAATTGCTTTCAGAGTTTCTTTTCCCATTCATAAACACCAAGGAGGTTGTCCTGCTCCCTCACTAATGTTTGTGTCCTCGTTGACTCTGAGAAGGGTTTGGCTGGCACCCTCCCCAGACTTGGTCCTTCACTGTCCCTTTATCGCCATCAGGAGAATTTTGATTACTTATCATTATTTTATTTTTATTGTATGCCCACAAAATCTCCTCTTGACCCGAAATATATATTAATTAAAGCCACTGAAATCTAGAATACTTATCACATCATTGACCGTAAAAAGTTTTATTCCTTTTTTGCTGATGACTTCGTTGTCCTTAGCATGTTATCAGCCTAGACATACCTCACTACCTCACAGAAAAAACGTTTTTGTTTCCAGACTTGTTCCTGTACTTGTCATAGTCATTAACAAGTAAATACGTTTCATGAAATGCAGGAATGAACTCATGATTATAGCTTTCTCAACCATTAACACATGTGGTAGTTAAGTCTGATTATGATTTTTGCCTGTCCAGATTATCTGGCAGTGTTTTCCTGCGAGTCTCTGTATTTAGACTCTAATCTGGACTGACTGAGTCCAAAAAGCTAAAATCTAATTAAATAGCACATTTAGTTTCTACATTGTGTTTAAATGTGCAAGAGAACTTGTTCTGATCTTTGAACGTGTTTAAACTGATGATTGAAAATAGTGTCTTAGAAATAGGGGTCCCTGACTTTGAGAGACGCCCTGGAATTTAACAGCCTGTTATTTTTCTATGGGCAATTTATTGCAGTCAGAAGTGATACAGTTCATGGAAAGCAAGCGGATGGATGGCTGAATCATTCTATCACCTGTCATGACTCATTCCCATCTCTTCACCAAGGGTGCATAAACAAGTCTGCAGACTTAATCAGGGCCAACAATGTCTCATTAAAACGTTACTTTGGTGAGGATCAGAAAAATGATTTTGTAGCCCTGTGGCTAGATTGTAAGAGAGAGGGGCAATCATGGCCTTCATTTGGAGGAGGATGTCTGAACAAAAAACCTTCAGAGTCTGGCAGATCGGGGACTTCAATCTGCACTCGTTCCCTTGAGCTTCTCACCTCTGTAGGAAGTTCCCTTCTTACTTCTTCAGCTGTTTTGTAGAACAGTGCAGTCTGGACCCATCATGGTGACAGTATATACTTCAAACATTCTCACTCCTCCTTCCCCATGGACTTATGTAGGATGAACTTCTGTTGCTTGGCTTAATTCCCTTTCAAAGTGTGCTCAGAGGTTTTATCCAACCAGTTTCCCCCAACAAACACTTGCTTGACCTATGCTCCAAAGTGACTGACCAAATGCTGTGTAGTCACATTTAAGCAGAGTTTATTACCTTGTAAAGGATAGCAGGTAGTCCAGTATCAGCTTCTGTTTTGGAGCTAGCTTTGTTCTGGTCAGGCTGGTAGATGGGCAAATGTCCTTGAGGGGACATTTAGTCCCCTTTAGGGACTTAATGTATGTTTTTTTGTTTTTATGGTAGCAAGACCTTATGGAATAACTAATCAAGGGATTGAAATGTGTGTGAAGGTGCTCTATTTTGATCTGTTTCTGAGCTCAGACCAGATACTCTACTTCATCCCTATCTCCAAAGGGTGAAGGAAGTGAAAAAGGAAACAACTGTGTAGGTCACATTAAGAGCTTATATCTGTGCAGGTAAGATTGCTATTTCTATAACAATAAAATCTTGTTCGTTGATTGCTGTAATGTCCAAGAAATCTAATCATAGATGAAGATTGCAGTAGGGTCGGAACAGCTTACAGACTAGGAAATACAGTGTGTGCCCAAGGGATTTTGGATGTCGTAGACAATGAATATGAATGCATTGTCTTTCTGACTGAACTCACAAAAGATGAGTGATCTATCCACCATCTTCTCCAGGTCTGTGCCTTACAGACATCACCTCAGTGGTTGTTGGCTCTTCTTGAGATGATTCCTCATCCCTGGCTGCAGGACGCCATGATGTAATAGTGCAAATGCATTCCCTTTATTGCACTAAAAGCACAATGCCCCATTATTCTACGGAGGAGGGAAGAGGGGAGAACAGCTGTTTTACTAATTGAGTAAATAAAAGCACAACTCTCTGGCACTTAGCAATCTGCCTAGGCTCTGTGCATCGTCACCATGCACTCAGCTCTCTGCCCCCGAGCAGAAGCGGGTAGCACAGATCTGGAAGGCTGCCCTTGGGCTCAGTGCTCACTGCAGTCCAAGCAGGTTGGTGAGTCACGCACGGAGCCTTTGCTTTTTGCCCAGAACCCCTGCTCTGTTCTGCTGTTCCATTCGCTCATGCCCCTTTCCTGCCAAAGTAACCACTGCAGGGATGGTGTGCAGGGGGAGAGAAGTGGCGTTGCCAATCATTCATTAATTCCTAGATGCAAAATGATGGGGAAAGGCATGTGAGCATCTAATAATAACGAGCTGCGGTCCCAGTGATGGTGACTGAGGCAGGCCTCTTGAACTAACAACTTAATTATAATAAATTTGAGGCAAGTAAATCAATCAACCCTTGCAGGCAGGATCATTAAAACTAGTAAAGTGTGGACAAAAAAGTCATCTTATTAAAAAGGATTAACATTTTCCTGTTAAATCCTTTGCTGTCTACAGGTGCCAGGAGAGGATGTAGATTCTCAGCTTGTCTGTTGTTGCAGTGGTAAAAGGGCTGACCCTGCACAGCAGTAAATGCCTTCGGTCCCGTGGCTGCATCCTTGGCCAGTGGGCATGGGCGATGGGTTTTGGCCAACCTGGCCCAGCTGTGGGTTGCCAACTGTCCCATGGAGTGCACTGAAACACAGTCAGGAAGCGAGAGCTCTGCGAAATACACAGGGCCTGGCTCTCCAAGCTGTGCTCTGGGCCTCTGTCTTACAGACTGAGACATCACCTCAGTAATTGTTGTTGGCTCTTCCTGTAGTGACTCTTCCCTGGCTGCGTGCGATGTCTCTGCTCCTGTCAGGTCTCAATGCATTACAGCCCTCAAGCAGCATTTTCTCTTTGCCTTTTTCTCCTGGCTACAGGGTGCAGTGCTTTGAGTTTTGTAGTGCTTTGAGAGGCAAATTTTCACAGCCCCTATTATAATCTTGTACCTTTAGGAGAGTATATTTACTTTGGAAGAAACATTAAACTGAGAACAGCTATCCAAACAGCTGGCATCCTTCTTCCTGTTTTCCTTTTCTATCAGATAGCGTTGGTAGCTGGAGAAAGAAACGTTTCCTTCTCCAGCTTTCTTCTGCCCACACTTGCATTCCAGTGACAACCTTCTGTCTGCTGCCCCTTGCTCAATACAAAGTCATTGCATCGTTCAGCAGGTCCTTGATCCTGCACTAAGTTTGTAACAGATTTTAGGGGAAGATGCCTACGCTTGAGATTACTTCTGTTACTTCTGTCCCCTTCGAAGAGGCTTGAAATAGGGAAATGGAGAGGGGCAGGTCTGGTATACCACCCCTATGTAGCATAACTGTGGCTCTGTCTCTAACCCTGTTCTTGATGAGTTTACTCTCTCTCATAGAAGCAGAATGAAGAGGCCACCACCTCAAACCCAACACTCGGTTGGCCCAAGAGATGCATGGGTACATCAGGATACAGTCCTGTAGTGTGAGGGCAAACTGAGATCGTGCTGTGGGCAGTAGCAGGGATAATTCAGGATATATTTTGTAGTGACATCAATGTGTGAGGCCAGTCAGCAGTGTGATCAGTACAGGACTGAGTGGCAGTTTTATTGTTATTCAGTATAATTTTGTTGGAGTACTTGCAGAATATCCTTTTCTGGTCCCTTGTATCTTCATAGAATCATATTTTCCATTCATTGATCTCCTCCCTCGCATCCCGTTAGCCTTTGCCCAAATGTCACCTCAAACCACAGGCAACTTGGCTTATTTTTTTCCCTGAGAGGTGAAGGGTTAAAACAATAAATATGTTGGTTCCTGTTTTTCCTCTCTGCAGCTCTGGGCTCCAGCTGAGTGCGGACATGGAATAGTTGCAAGTCCATGGGAAAGGCTCATCTTCTCACAGCCCTTCCAGCAGCATCCAGACCTTGATGTAAGCTTCCCAGGGCAGCCTCACTGAGGATGATGGGAACCACTGGCAGGGCGGAGAGTGATGGGGTGGAAATCGTGTGTGCATGAAAGCAAATGGGATTCAAGGTGTGTAGGAGTCATAGAATCATTAAGGTTGGAAAAGATCACTAAGATCACCCAGTCCAACCACCAACCATCACCACCATGCCTGCTAAGCCATGTCCCTCAAGAATAGTCTGTTTTTTTCTTTTTAGTAACACATATATAGATCTGGCCATCAGGAATTAACTGTTTCTACGCTGTATCTGCCTGATTGCTTTAGACGTGAAAGAAAAATATAGTTCTGGTGTAAAACACCTCTTTCATGGGGCCTGTTCTGCGGTCCCCACAGGCTATGTGCACAGGCAGCTGCTTCTACTCAAAAACAGCCTTGGATGTGCCTGTATGTAATCCTGTCAAATGTTGTCTGTTCCTCATTGCTTTCTGCTGGGAGAGAAGGAATATTGGTTTGCTTGGATTGATGCTTCAGCCTGAAGAAGAGGAGTAGTGGAGGACAGAGGTGGGCACAGACCCATCCCTGCAGGAAGACCCACATGGTGCAGGCAGCCTGGGTGGTCTTGGCTTAAAAGAATGCCATTTCCAATTCTGTTGGCTCAGTGTGTGCTCAGAGTTGCAGTGGCTCAGTTGCTCTTGCTGTTTAGCTACGCTAACGTGATCATTATCTTAAAGCTCAGTTTGTGGGGATTTGCCTGTTAGTCCTGCTCCCATCCTGGTGTCAGCGGGGAACGCCAGCTCCAGGGAGAATTTAGTGTGCTGTGCATGGGGCATCTCTTGAAGATGCAGAGGATAAGAGCAGCCATGTGATGGTGAAGGTAGAGCAGGGCTCCCAACAGCTCAGCACTGTAAGGTGGCAGGATGAGCTTGTGCTGTAATGGCACTGCAGCTAACTGGGCTATGTTAAAAGATGCAGAAGGCCAGAGATGGGAGCACTGAAGGTGGAGTGAACAGAGATGAGAGAGAATTGCTGAGTGCCTGCAATGTCAGCTGAAAGAGGATGGAAGTGCTTGGAAGCCAGAATCAACAAGTTGCCCCCAAGTTATGCCTGATGCTACTGACTGTTGCACCTCTTTGGATAAACTACACATTCCTTTTTTGTACTTTTTTTTGGTGAAAAAAAAGCAGAGGAAAAAATAGAGCTATGAGACAGCCTGTACTTCCCCTGCACCTAGCCAAGCAGTAGAGAGCAGTGGGAAACAGCGAAGGTGTCAGATTTTCTCTAAGGGCAGCCGTGAGGCTCTTGTGCCAAACGCTATTTGACATTTAATTTAAGACCCATGTAAAGTAACAGCCAGAGCAAGCATCAGGCTGAGCGTTCCAGTTGACAGACCGGCTCTGTTTGCTTTAATTTCTTTAGCACGATGGCCAAGCTTATCTGCAAGCAAGAAATACTTCAAGTACTATTCTGTGATTCTTATTTTTTGTTAGCCCATCGTGAAAAGAGAGCACTATGTGTCCTGGCACAGTTTTGGGCTTCAGGTGACCTTCATTAAGAAACATAATGTGGGAGCATTCTGTGTCAGTGCCAGAGGACCCAAAGAAAGTTGCAGTGCTTTTACTAAATATTGCTGAAGTGTAATACTGGATTCCTGGCTTGAAGTGAGGCATTCAGCAGGTGTGGGGATGGAGACGATCAGTGTGGTGGTTGGCAGCCCTATAACCAGATGTTGGGGAGCTCCATCCCTAAATACAGGCGTGATGTGGTGTGGATGGGTCTACATGCTGATACTGTCATGTTGTAATGTGCAAAGGGGATGAACCCCAAACCTCATCTTCTCCGTGTTGTGGGAAATGGCAGTGGAAATTGCCTGGGTGTTGGGAGGGTGTGGTGGGAGGGGCTGGCTGAGCCTTACGTGTAGAGGAAAGCAATAGTGAAAGCCAGACAGACTGGGGAAAGGAATGGCTTCAATGAGAATTACAAAAATTAGTCAGGAAAGGGACTAATCCTCTATGTTTAAGCTCTTCAAAAAGAACACGAAGGTATCTGATGAGCAGAGCAAATGGTGGTATTTCCAGGGGTGTAAGTTTGGTGGGGAAGATGGAGAAGGGTTAGTTAGCCACACAGGTCAGAAAGGGTCTATAAAGCAAATGGTTTGCTGTGCTGAGGGCCGGAGACAGCTGCAGAAGGTGGGAGAAGGGCTTCTCAGGCAGTGGGACAGATGCAGCGGCCCAGAGGCGGTGTTGGCTGCTGCCGGAGGACTTGGCTGCTTTTCCAAGGTCATTAGGAAGTCTAGACTTTCCCATAAAAGGATCTCATTTGCTGAAGAAATCCTTGGGTTACCAATGCCATGAAGAAGAGGACAATGCGTGTATTTGCAGAGAATTGCTTTCAGTTTTGTAGAGAATATAAAGGCATAGAGAACAGCTTGGCTACTGCAGGGTGACTTCCACAAGCCTCTCTGTGTTATATGAACTTTGGAAGCTGCCTTGGTGCAGCCAGGTGGGAGTGCTTTCCATGGGTCTCATCACTGCAGGGCTGCCCACCTGGCTGCTGGGGCACTGCTGCACAGACTGGCGCGGTGTTGCCCCTCACCAGTTCCCCACCCAGCAGACAGGACAGAGGAGCCAAAACCAACTGCATTTCTCTTTGAAAGCCAGAAAGCAAATAACTCCTTCCGTGTGCCAATGGAAGTATTTGAGGAACTCTGTTCATGCAGCTGTTCCTGAAATTCCAAAAGGAGACATCCATCTCTGACAAAAAACCCTCCTTGATTACCCAGGTGTTGTTTGACCAATGGGTTGATGCCATCTCAGGGCTTTAAGCATCTTAAACACCTGCCTTCCTCCTTAGGTAGATAAGATCTGTCTTGCATAACCCACCTGGAGGGACCTCCTCTATAGTGGTGTTGAGAGGAAATCACAAGCCTGAACCCCTCTCAGATCACTGAACACTTTTGTTCCTGTTATCGGGGATTGCCAACTTATGCTGCAACTTACCTTGGAAGGACAAAGAGTGAGTTGCTAAAGGCAGGGAAAAAATGATTGCAACTTTCTAATTGAGGCAGGGAAAAAAATAATAAAATGTTGAGAAATGCTTTTCTTGAATCAGGGTTTGAATGCCTGAGAGACTGGCAATGGTTGGATCTAGTTTTTGCAAGCCCAGCTGTATGTTACCCTTGTCTTAGGGCCACCTTGTGAAAAATCAGTGTCAGAAAAGACAGACCGGATGGATTAAATACTGCAAGTCCTTGCCCTGGGTAAAATATCTACTGATGTGAATGACTGCTGGGGACAGATGATGCCAATCCCAATGGAAAAAAAAAAAAAAAAAAAAAAAAGAACAACAAAAAAAGCACTGGGTTGCAATGCTGGATAAAGAATAATATTGAGGGGGTAGAGTTTGCTGAATGTGAGAAGCCTTTCTGGCAACTGCACAAGTATAGATGTTGATTCTACCCTTAGAGCCTGGGGATTAGTTGTATGATCTTTAGCATTTGGAGATGGTCTTGAGAAAACTTAACTGGTCTGGGACATTTGTGAACAGGTTTCTGTTGGCATTTATCTAAGCCCTTGTGGTGTGACTTCCTTTTTGTTACTGGTCTCCATGAATGGCGGTTGAATGATGTGGTGAAGAGAAGAATGTAATGTACTAAAAATCCAACAACCTACTGCGATGTGGGAAGGAATCCTGAATAGCATCAGGGGAACGTTCCAACATTTGGTGTTTATTTCTTAAAAATCCAGCTCCTCTTTGTTCACTGTGTGTGTAGAGGGGCTAATCTAAGCTGAGTTTATCACAGCAGAGGAACTGGAGCATCTCCAAATACATTGGCTTATATCCTGGAAGTAGGAAATGGCTTATCCAGTGATCTGCGGCTTATTTTAAAGGGAAAAGGAAGGACTTGATAGAGAAAGTTTCAGTCATATGAACTATTTGTAGATATCACCCTGTTTTGGGCCCAAATTTTCCTTGGAAAATGTGCAGAATCAATGGGAAATGGTTTATTTTTTGTTTGTAGTGATGATCTTAGAAAAATCTCTCCAAGAAGGTATGGATAAAGAAATTTCTTAGCTGGTTTAGCATGACTCTTCACTTCAAAGGGTCTTGAGCAAGCCACCTTCAGTCCAGGTTTTTTGGATGAAATAATAATATTGAGATGGGTTGGAGGAAGTAACCAAAAGATGAAGACTTCTTCAGGTAGGTAGTGTGCATTTGTGGGCAGCCTGAAAGCTTTATGGGCTGTTGGCACAATGCTCTTCACTGGGGTCTCTGGGATCTATAGGCACTGGAAGATTCTGGCTGGTTTTACTTTTTTTCCTTGAGTTAAATCTCCTAACATTGTTTGCAGTACACATTTTGTGAGCTGAGAATGTGCTCTCTGTTCACTTCTGACGCACCTGTTAGTTCCACAAGCATGCCTGCCAATTAAACACAGAAGGCAAACCCCTCAAGGAGCTTAGCTGCATGTGCTATAGGAGATCTGTGCGTGTAATAAATGGTATTGTGGGTACACACCCAAACCTATTTATGAGTTACCCTATTGGAGCAGGTATGGTCACAGTACTGAATAGACTCAGCGGATGGAGAAAAGTGGTAGATCTCCCTCCAACCCCTTGTTTCATCTTGGATCAGTTATTTAGCCTCTCTATGGAGTGATTAAAAAAATACTTCATGTAGTTTGTCTAATTTGATTCCTAGTGCTCTGCATTGAGGTTTACCCCTCTGTGCATACACTTGGTCTTAATTCTGTGGGACTTTACTAACAGTAAGTAACCTAGGTATTGTTGCTGTATTTCATCCCATGTCTTGGCAGAGCAGAGCACATGTAGAAGCAAAATCAGCATTATTCCTTTGAATCTCTCTTTCTCTTTCATCATACGCACTCCCCTCCACTAGTGGACTGGAT
Organism: Perdix hodgsoniae; assembly: GCA_035772895.1. Lineage (NCBI taxonomy): Eukaryota > Metazoa > Chordata > Aves > Galliformes > Phasianidae > Perdix > Perdix hodgsoniae. The sequence continues at coordinate 15,498,640 of JAPSGF010000010.1, forward strand.
TTTACACATCACAGGAGAACTGCACTTTGGTTTCCATGGAAGTCAGGTACCTTGTACTTGGTAAAGTCCGGCCATTACTCATCCAGAGAAGGGCAGCCAACGTTGTACTTCAGCTGTAGCTGACAGGCAATTTATCTGGGCTGAATCCCTTAACAGTGGGCTTCAGCCTTTCCTGAAATCTTATCCTTTGCCTCTCCAAGTAAGCTGCTGCCTTCGCAGGGCGGTTCATTTCAGACATGCTGACAACTGGAGTGGAGTGGTAGTAGAATGTGATGGAAAGCTGCAGCAAATGTGTTAATTGCACTGTTGGTTCTTTGTATCTTTTTTTTTTTCCCTCCTCCTTTCTGTAAAAGCCTTGTGTGCTGGGGGAGAGCCTTGCTGAGTTTTTCTCTCATACAGTAATTACCTAACACAGATTCCTCGGCTTCTGCCTCGCATCCAGGAAGGTGTATTATTAACCCAAAAGGATTTGATACCCTCCCACTGTGGCCCATTTTCTTGGCTGTTGCCCGGTCCTGCTGGCTCCTTCAGCCTCCCAGCTCCATTAAGATCTTCTTGGTTGCTCGTGCACAAACCTGACAGGCTCACGGGGAGATGCTAAAACGATGCTGGTTCAATTAGCAGGATATAATATGCCTTTTGGTGAAACCCTGGGCTCCCCTGCCAGGCTAAGCACATGCTGCTGGGGCACTTAGCAGAGGGAGGAGCACTCCCATCACCTCTTCCCTCGCTGGCAGGTCACAGAAATAATGAACGCAAGGAGCTGATGCAAGAAAGGAACTATATTTTTTTTCCAGTTATATTTTTCCTCGTGAAATGCAGTTGAGAGATTGTCAGAAGGCCCTCCTTAGTTATTCAATGGGAACAAACCGGCTGACGCTTTTACTTCAGTCTGGGAATCCTGCTGTGTTATTCCTTCCCCATGAGTCCCTCTTGCAATTTGAGTGGTTCTGCCCTCCTGGCATTGGCCAGTCTGGTGTACAGTTCTCTGTCTCTGTGTTGATCAAGTGCTTCTCTGAATGATTTGCTGTTTGTTATGGTTGGTAACAGCCTTCTGAATGCTCGGCTTTGCTTCTCCCCTTGCCTCTGTGATGTGTTGAGATATTATCTGGAGAGATCCCAGTACCAATTCATGTAGTCACAGCAATTCTTCCTAATTTGGCCAGGAATAGCAGAGAGATGAGTGATCACTGTCTAGTGACAGTCATGTTCAGAACCAGAGGAGAAAAGGAAACAAAAGCTGGAATTGCTTTTTTGCCTCAGTATTCTGCCACTTCAGGGAGGAGCTGTTTCCATGAGGTCTATTAGAAGCCAGAGACATTGCAAGGGGATGAATTTGTGTGCTTTGGTCGTAGAACTTCTTGTATCAGATGATGTCTGGGACACTGGAAAGATTATGAGGAAAAGGTTGGTGGCTTCTGCCTCTGCAGGGACAGGGAACAAGTCCACATGGAGCTGCAGCACAGAGTGCTTCAATTGGGTCTGACTGCACTGCGTCTTGTTCAGTGGGAAAGACCTGCCCTTAACTCCAGTCTTAAAGAATGCTTTTTGTTGTTGCTGCTTCTCTTTCCCAGGAGATCTCCCAGGGTTTATAAATGACTGCATTTCCCTTCAGTGTGACAGCTGCAGCTTCACCTCTTCTCATGTGAACTTGGAATCAGGTCAGGCTGAAATGCTGGATCTTTCTCTCCCTTCCCTTGGTTCTCTGGCCCCCTCCTCCCTCCCCTATATCAACAGGCCCTATTGCCATAACTTGAGGATTAGCTTTTCCCTGCAGGAATGAACTGAAATGCAAGTGCTTTACTGAGCAAAACAAATCTCTTCAATATTAGCAAGGCAAAGCAAAATGCTTAAGCACACATGTTTTCTGTTAGCTGAGTTCTCCCCCAACCTCACGTTTGGTTGCAGTGTCAGATTCCCTCTTAAATATGCTTAGGAGGTCACAGTGAGCAGGTGAATAGTCGTACAATAAAAATCACATTGCACCTCTTAAAAAAAATATAAAAGAATATACGTCCCCTCTTTCCCTCTTCCACTTCCCCTTCCATGCACAGTAGAGGCAAAGACTCAATGCGCTCAATAGCTGTGCAGTTAATAACAAGTTTCCCTTGCAGGTTTGAACACAGTGATGTAGATAGCTGTTCAGAGTTTTGCATGGAGCTGTAGGGTGCCCTAAGTCAAGCAGGTAAATATAGGTCAGATTCTCAGCCGCTGTAAGCTGACTTCCCTGGAGTGATGCCATCCTGCACCAAGGTCTGGCTTCCAAATGTGTGTGCTTGTGCCAGCTGGGTATTTTTGAGAAGTGTGTGTTGAGTAAGATGCTGAGAAGATGGCAAAGGTATATATGCAGAACACACCTCTGAGTGTTTAGTGCAGGTGTGTGCAATAAAGCTTGGATGGGTTTTTTGAAACCATGACTCAGTTCCTTTAGGAAGATCAGATACTGGGTTTCTGTTATGATAGAACAGAGCCAAGTGCTCCAGACACCCCCAGCACTTCTGAACTGATGGAAACTGGCACACATTTCTCTGATTTGACCTCACAAAAACAATTCTAATAAAACTTTTGATGTTCTGGTCTTGTGCAAAGATTTTATAAGTAACCCCAGCCAAGACAATATTGGTGTGCTGGCAGAAATGTGAGATAGTTCACAGAAAGCCAGTTTGAGTACTAGAAGTACTAGTGACCCTGAGAGACTTATCTTTTTTCATTCCAGCAAAGTCATTGGTCAAGGGCAATATCCCCAGGTAGTGTTATTTAGAAATGGCTATTAATTAGTGTCTCAACAGACCAGGTAGAATTGACTGAAGAATGTTTATTCATTTCAGACTAGACATGAGGAGAAATTACCCACTGGAGGTAGTCAAACACTGGAACAGGCTTCCCAGCAAGGTGGGTTGATGCCAATCTGTTCAAGAGGCTTTTGGATAATGCCCTTCATAATGAGTTAGCTCTGAAGTGGTCAGGTGGTTGGACTCGGTGATCGTTTTGGTCCTTTCCAATGAAACTATTCTAATTCATTAATTTCACAACCTCGATGCTTGTAACACTCAGCAGTAACCTGCAGTGAATCATGCCAGGAAGCTTTAGAGGAACTGTACACCTGTTCAGGGCTGTTATATAACAGAACAAAACATGTTTGGGAACTCAGTTCCATTGTATGGAGATTCAGCAGCTGGAGAACAACGCCATGGGAAGTTAGGGGACTTGAACAGTGGAATTAAAGGGCAGTTGAATGACAATGCAGGATTTCAAACAAAAACTTCTTCAGAGCTATCAGCAGTGATGTTTGTGATACAAGCACTTGGCCTCACTCACTCGGCTCAAGTACTGGGACATGGAGGGGATTTTGCCTTTCCTAGGCTATGTGTCCCAAACCAGCACCCATCAGGACCTTTGCATTTCATTGCTGTCAGCATCTCTTTGGGCTTTAATGCATGAATCGCGGCTACAGGCACAGAACAGGACGGATTCCAGGTGGCTTGCAATCAAAAAGCCTTTTCCTTGCTAGCTGGTGGCACACAACCAGTGCCATTCAGCACCTGCTGAACAGTGGCAGAAGCTCTAAAAAACCTGTCTCACTGTAACCGTAAATTATCCGCCATTGCTTTATAGAAAGCAAAAGACAGTGAGGGGCTTCAAGAGGAGTAGAATGTTTACTTTTTCACCTCTGGGTTCCGTTCAGATTGGACTGTGTGTATATCCTAACATTAATGGCCAAGTGGTAATGGAGTAAAAAAACGAGGGAGACATATTGAAGAAACTTGGTTGTTTTCAGCTCCATGCTTGGGGCATTTCCTTCTCTGTACTGTGCAAACCAATCTATGAGTAGTGCTAACATGTGAAAAGGCTTTTTAAGAAGGATCAGGATAGACTGGGGCCAAGACCTGCCTCTTGTTTTACTGAATGTCATCTTTGACTCATATTTGTTGCAACTTTTGAAAGGGGAGCTGTCATGGTTTGTGCAGGAGTGTAAGGCGTGAACCTTTGTATAAACCAGTGAGTTCGTTTGGTTGGAGATCTGATCTCGTAAGTTAGCCTTTGGGCTGAGAAAACAATTCTCCTTGTTATTCTAAGATAGCTTTTCCTGGCAATAAACATTCTGGTTTTTATCATCTTGATTTTTGTTTTGTTCTCGCAGCCCTGTGCTCTGCTCCTGAGCTTTCATTGCTCTGCTGTTTATTTCCCAGTTTGGCGGGTATGAAATAGAGGGTGAAAAGAGCAATTGAAACAATCGTTGCAGAGTAGGCTTTTAACTTCCAACACGTGTGTGTGCTTGCTGGCATACTGTGAGTCTTAAATAACATGTTTATAAAGCAGTCTGATGTGCGATGCTTGGCTGAATGCTAGTGCACAGTCCTGCAATTTATGGACTAAATACAGCTATCATAGTAAATCCAAAGCCAATCACTGCATTCTCAGTATGACAGTGTTTTAAGGTGTAGCTGTGCAATTCTGCTACTTAAAATGTTGGGAGAAGGAAAGGTCACAATAATTTAGCTTGTATCTCTTAAAATCCTTTTGACTGCAAAAACAGAAACAAAACTGGTGCAGAAGGTCTGACCTCTTCTTTCCCTTTCTTGCATTAGATCATGAAATTCATATAATTACTTCTAGGGTCTCCTGGTGATCACAATGATAGTGTTTCAAAATAATTAATTAGTGCTTTGGTCTCATAAATAGTGAATGGCAGTTACTATACCGTTGGCTCAGCTGAGCAGAGAGCGAAGCAGCACTGGATCTAGGGATGCTTTTCTGGTGTTCAGCTGAGATTGAAAAGAGTCTTTGATGTGGGTATGAGGATTTATGTGCTTCCGTGATGTGTGAGCAAAGAGATACTGGGAATATATCTTTTTTTCTTGCCTCTGTAGTATGAAGACAAGGTGTTATCCCCTGCTTATAAGAAAGTTGTAGGGGTCGAACTGGAAAGGGATGTGATGGAAATAAGTCTTAAAAGCTCAGGTTATAGCAAGAAATTCCAGATTATCAATATCCACTTTTCAAAACAGATCAATAATCCATAGACATCTGTTCAGGAGCATAGCAAATAGCTGACCCTATAATCTCACAAGGGAAAGAATACGAACTTGTAGCAGTTTATTACTATAGAACAATGTATCTAGGAGTACGGTGGAAATTTATGAATGTAGAAAACATGTTTGATATAACCAGTGCTTCCAAGAGTCTGATTTTCTGTTTCAGTCTGGAGCTGAGTGCTAATGTAATGTAGCATGTGTTAGATGTGAAGCCACAGCAAAACACGTTGTGCTTTTAAAGTTGGAGTGCGCAAAGTGAAGCAGATAAAGGTAACTTAAAAGGCTGAAGCAAAATCCTTCAGAAGATAGTTGCATCCTGCCCCTTGCAAGCAGCCCTATGAAGAGAAGCAGGGGAATGGAGGCTAAGCCCTGTGCACCACAGAGACTGCTGCAGCTCATATCATGGGGCTCTGGGACACTGGCTTGTGCTGGGGACAGTTCAGGCACTGAAACATAACATGCAGGAGAAGCAGCTCATGTATTGGAGTGCTAATTGGTTTGGTCTACCTGGGACCATACACATGGGATGCCTACATATTGTTTACTTGCTTCAGGCAGAAAGTTGGCAGTAGCAATTGAGCAGAAGATATGCTGAGGAAAGGCTGGGAAAAACAAAAAGTTCTGCTTGCTCAGCTGGGGAGGGAAAGGTTGCTGTGAGATAGGCAGTGCTGTCCCTCTGTAGCACAATAGCTTGATTTTATAATTAGGTTTTGGGTTCAGCCATTTCTGGCTCAGTATGACATGCTTTTTGCTTGTCTTTGTCTCTTTACTCTAGCTTGGTGAGGTTAGGTTTGGAGAAGGACCTACTATGATGATAAATAAGGTACAAACAAAACCATGGGCCCTGGATAATGGATGTTCCATTTTACAGGATGCACCGATTTGAGGAGTTTAATTTCTAACTAGTTAAAGATCTGTCTTGTGAAAAATGACTTCCCATTTCCAACCTATAATGAAAGTAAAATAGTGGGAAGACAGATGAGTTAGTGCTCCTAGTAATCTGTTATGGAGCTGGGTGAGAAATAAGACCATTTGTCTCTCCCCCTTGACTGACTTTTCTTACACAAAATAACTGTGAAATTGTCTTAAGCCCTGGATAGAGAGTGTAGTCTGGGGGAGAGAGATTCTTATATTTCAGCTGGCTCACAGCTGTTCGTTTAGGGAGAACAAGGTTGTGTGTGTGTGAACAGAATTCACTGGGAACCCGTTTCTCAGGGCTGTAACCTTCTTCCTGTTTGTCAGATGCACTGATTATCTGGAATACATTTTTCTGCAAAGTATTGTATGAGATTCTGGCAGTATATCTGTATTTGAGCCCAGAAGCATTTGTTACCTGGCTAAAACTTGAGTGTACTGCATGGTCTTATGCTGTTTATAGACAATAATTGGAGCTGGATGCAGCTGTGGAGTTCTGATTGGCACCTCAGATCCTATATTGTCTGGGGTTGATGTACACAGGATTAAACGCTATAAAATAAGTTGAGCTCTCATGGTGTTTGCTGTCAGGTTTGGTTCATGCTCAAGATTTCCAATCCTATAGGTATTTTTCAATTCACTGGACAAATAAAAAAAAACTTTTTAGTTAAAACTGAGCGAAGATCTTTCAATTCAGAGGGTATTAAAAACAACCCCACTGACATTACCATATATATTTTTTTTTAAGTTGAGGGAGGGAAGATTTAGGTTGGATGTTGGGGGAAGTTCTTTACTACGAGAATGGTGAGGTTCTGGAATAGGCTGCCCAGAGAGGTTGTGGATGCCCCATCCGTGGAAGTATTCAAGGCCAGGTTGGATGGGGCCCTGGGCAGCCTGGTCTAGCATTAAATGGGGGGGTTGGTGGCCCTGCATGGGGCAGGGGGGTTGGAGATTAATGATCCTTGAGGTCCCTTCCAATTCTGGCCATTCTGTGATTTTACTGGCTGTTCAAAATTGCAGAAGTGATGTAAAGAAATTTATTTCCTCCCAAATCAGTTTTAAGTGCTGCTTCAGAATGTACTCTGTATAAATTTAGAATGGCTTTTTTGTCACTATGTATTGTAGGCTCTGCTTTAGAGCAAGGCCTCACAGCGGCTTCCCATTGGTGAGGGAGATGGATAAGTCTTTGGTTGTTACTGCAACCTGGAAGAGTTTGGATAAGGACGAGAAAGAAGCCAGCATTTAGGCATCCAACTTTACTGCTGCTTTCTGTGGCAGAATTTTTATAAATTGTTTCCCTAAGAAGGAAAAAAAACAAAAACAGTTCTATTTCAAAAACGTTTATTTTCCAGTATGTGGCATATGAAATTCCAAGACTCAATGCCAAGTTTTATTAATGCAATGCTATGTCTTTCGACTGAAGCTTTCAAGACAATCAGAAGTCTGGAGTGTCCCCTGAAGGTGACATACCTGGGCAGAAGTTTGTCCTATGTGTTACCTCCCACGTGGATTAAGCTGCTCTCCTAGTCAGACTTCACCAAAGGAGTTTTGTTAAAGTGCAGATGTATGTGCACAGGTGCTCCTGTGCGTGGGATCTCTGGCTCCAGAGTTGGCTCCCAGCCTTGGTGCGGGAAGGTGGGAATGCCTTGTCATGTCAGGTACCACCTGCCTGTTTTGCCAGTGCTCTCCTACCTGACTGCTGCCTCTGTGCTCCTCCATGCGTGTCCATGATGAAGAATAAATAACCGGGTGAATGGAAATGAGAGGTCCAAAGGTTTTAGAGTGCAACTGTACTAAAGAAAAACTAATGAAAGACAATTTACACGGGAAAGTCAATAAATATTGTCTATATGCTTTTAGCCAACCAGAAATGTACTCCTAATGGAAACAAATTGGAGATTTCAGTCAACCTAGTGCCTTTCATCAGTCCTGAATTACACTTAAAAACAACATTTTAACGTGTTTTTAAAGTACCTCTTCTTAACATGATCCAGGAGGCAGTACAAAAATAACTTGGAATAATCTTGAAACCCTGCAGGGCCAAGTCAGAGAGAAGGAGCCAACACCTTTGGGCAAAGAAAACCAGAAATCTAAGGAGAAGAGCCAGGAAGAAGGGAGGGAAGAAATGTTAATGGAAAAAATCTACCTCTAAAGCCTCGTGCTGTCCAGAAATAGCTTTTTTTTTTCTTTATTTTTTTCCCCTTGAGAAATCTCTGTGTAAAACCAATGCAATGTTTCATATTCTCTATGTACTCTGTTTTCTCATTGAAAGGATACTCCAGCTGTTGAGAAAACATGTAGTGCCAACAAAGCTATAGTCTCTGGAGCTCTACCAAATAATGAGCTTGGTTACTATTATTACTGTTAATGGACTATTAGATTAGGGATTTTGGGTTAAACACAGTAAAAAGCAATGACAATGTTCTGCTTAGATCTCAGACGTTCTTTTGTGTCTCTGGTTAATCCATGAATTGAGGAGACCAGGTGTTTAAATGCCATATCCTTTACAAGGAAACCGGTATCTGCTTGTCTGAATGATGTTCCTTATGGAATGGGAAAACTCCTCATACAGGATCTGGAAACAATCTATACGCAAAGCAGATTTCTTTGCCGTAACTTTGCTATAATTCTGCATGAAAATCTGGTGAAAATCTCCAAAGAATGGTGGAGGGACCAAAAGTAACATTATCTCTAAGTCTGTGCAGAGAAATGCTCATTTGAGGTGCTTCTGAAGTAATGCCAAAGTCAAGTATAGCTGAAGAAAGCATCTCTTAAGAAAATGATAATTCTGAAGTTTATGGCAATTTTGTTCTGAACAAGCTGACGTCTAACAGACTGACAGCAGCAAAGATAAATACAGCAGCATGGGAGCAGAGATGGATGCAGGCACATTCTGCTGACAATACTGAGAGACATCAGCAGAACAGCCCCAAGATCTGCACTATTTGATTCAAAGGCATTGACTGAACAAGTCACAGGCTTCTTGCTCCTTGATGACTGTTCCATTGGATTCAAATCCTCCCTGAAGACATTTCAAATCTGATAAAACAGGATCAGGAAGTCATTAAGGAGTTGGTTTGTTTGTTCCTCCTTTTGTACTTCTGCACTGTTTATGTCTGTTGACGCTCATCAAGAATTCTCTTTGAAAGCAGAAACATTCAACTCTTCCTTGCTCTTCGTAAGTACGATCTGGAGTAGCCCTTGTGAAATAAGTGCAAGGGAAAGTACTTAAGTCAGCCAAGACTTAAATAGGGAAGAGCTAGATTTTCACAGTAATGGTTTTGTTATGCTTTTAAATTTGTTTTGTCCTCAGTGGTCCCTCAGTAGTAGGCAGAATCGACTGTTAACATGAGCATGTAGGTTCCTGCAGTCCGCTGACTTACTTTCACCTGCTTAGTGAGTTTAGCCTGTGGCTCTGGGATGATGGAAATGATGTGGCTTCAGACATGGCTGTTATTTGTAGATCTAGTAGAGGTCTCATGTCTCTTGAGTCCTCTAGACACCTGTCCCTACTTCAGTAGGTAAGGATATATAGCCACAATATGAAGATTCAGGGTGAAAAATACAAGAGCCAACTACAAATCTTTTTCTTTTTTTCCTGCTTTTCTCTACATATTTAAGAGCAAACCAAACCCCGATACAGACCTCTAATATTGTAGTGTAGATTGCATCTGGTCTACTATTGCCATTTTTTGCATTCTCTTTGCATACTGACACCTGGAAACAAATCACATATCTACAAACAAAACTTCTTTCAGGTGTTTTATGATGCATCCTTCCATGTTATCATACCAAAAAGAAAAAATATTTATGTGAGAGGTAACCAAGCAATACATGTATGTATCTGCATAGCCATGCATGCTGTGTGAACTGTCTGCAGAATAAAATGCTTTTGTGATGGCTTAAGAAACAGTTGAACTGGGGACCGGAGAGCAGCATTTCTCTAGACAGCTGTGCTTTTCCCAGAGAGCATTCAGAAATAACCTTTCACTGCTGTGGAAGGAAACAAGTAAAAATGCTGCAAAATTTCTCTGTTGGGGATTTTTTGGCTTCTGCATGAGCCTAAGCAACATGAGTAGGCTGTATTAGGAGCTTTGCCTTAGGAAAGTATCTCCAGAGCGATGGATTCCAAATCTTTTTTAGCGTGCTGTATTCAGAGGCTGTTGGGGACTGCAATTAGGTATTGTTCATAGACTATAGGAAATAATAGAAAAAAAAAATAGTCACGCTACAGCTGTCCTGCATCTCAAAACCTGTTTGGAAACGCTTCCAATCTGTCTGTCTATCATGCCATTCATTTGTATTGAGAATGGCTAGTGTGTGGTGTTGCCCAGAAGCAACAATCTCATCAACACCACCTTCTCTTCGCAGCTTTATTAACATCTACAATAAACAATCAAGGCTTTAGTGTAAAAAAAAAAAAATAATGTTCTGCAGCTTTTTGAGCAGGCCAGGTGCCTTCTGAGGCAGCTGTGATTGAGTGTTAGATAGTTATTTCCTGAAGAGCTCTATGTAATAACACACACACACATATATTAAGAGCTCTGCGGATATGCCAGTTTACCCCAGCTCTTGCATGTCCATTCCCAGCACCCACTTGAGGATTCCTTCAGCTGAGCTAGTAACTTTGAAAGACATTCAAATTCATGAGTGTGTGCTTAGGATTTCTGTATCCTTTAGGGCTGAAGTGAAAAGAGGGGTTGCAACTATTTATCTAGAAAATAAATAGTGCTTCTTAACATGCTGCATCTTGCTAAATTTGGCACCAGACTGCAATGTGCCCTAGCTGGAGGGAAGAGCTGGGTGGAGAAACCTAATGGAAAGATCTTTTGGATAAGCTTCTCTTCTCATCTGGGAAGTACTTTGAGAGAAGAATGGAAAAAAGGGAAAACAACCCAACAATGTTGGGGCTCAGGCTTCCTTTGGATGGGGCCCTGGGCAATCTGATCCAGTACTTGATCTAGTGGTTGGCAACCCAAGCCATTCTATGATTCTATGACTTGGCTGAGTGAGCCACAAGCAAGGAGCTAGCTTTGGGAACTGCATGCTCAGATGGTTCTTTCAGGCAGTAACTAAGCTGGAACTTAGGACAGCAGGTTCCAGATACAAAGACAAGATTAAAAACGAACAAACAAAAACAACAACAACAACAGTCAATAGCAAATGTATTAATAGTGATTGGAAAAAATAAAATCAGTGACAAAATCCCAAACTGATGAAGAGAGAACCTATGATACCAAATCTTTTGGTTGTCTGGGCATGACTAGTAGGAAAGTGAGAGTTGGTTTACCAGTTTAGGTTAAATGTGGATTTGAGGAAGGTTTGGGGAGGGAATTTTTGGTGTTCCACGTGGGTTTTAGGTGCGTAGTCATCTCTCAAGCATTTAGGGTTATTGCTTCAAAAATTGTCCTGTGGTCATCCTGTAAGCCTGTCCTATAGCCAGCTCGGCTAAGTCTCTGCAGAAACCTCCATGCTGCTCTGACTTGTAAACTATGCAATATCTGATTGGGCTGAGCGTGATTCAGGCTGTAATGAGGTTAGATACATGCTAATGGAGTCATAGTAGCCTGTTAATATAGCTGTGCTGCTTTTGTTACGTTATGTTCATCTTGTGACAAACGACAAAAAATGGAAGCAAGATGACTTGATACGTTTGGCTCACAATGCCAATTTCACCCTTGGTCTTTCAGACATTTAATAATGACTAGAAACAGCGTCTTCAGAGAGAACACTGCAAGACAAATTCCCGTTTCCACTTGGGCAAAGCTCCATATGAAATCCCTCTATTCTCTTTGTGATCATCTAGGCACCCACAGGTGTTTCAATTGATCAACCTTAACTCAGCTGTCTGGTAGGCTGGTAGCCTAGTAAATAGGAATCTGCTATATAGGCACCTAGAAGGTAAATTTTGTTATGCCACAGTTTTATTTTCCCTGTTTATATTTCTTGAATTTTTGTCTTTCCAGAAAGGCTTTAGGGGTTGATCCATGTCTGCAGAGGAACTTGTCCATGGAATAGTAACATGTTGTTTTATATACTGGCTACTGGAAAACAGACAGGATCTCTTAGTTTAGCTGATGAAAGCAGAGATGGCATCTTCTATGTTCCCTGGGCCACTGGCCAGATTCATCCCAATGATAATGGGTACCACAGGTAATTTAACGAACAAAGAGCTTCTCCCTGCAGCTATGTGCAACTGCTGATGCTTTCATAATCCTGCAGCTGCACACAATTGCCGATGGTTTCATGATCCTATCTTCAGCTATCTTGACGCACTGCATTTGCCTCTTTCTACTGCAGAATGTCTCCCTTCATGCATCTTATAGACTATCTTGTGACTGGACACTGTCTTGCAGGTCGTTTCTCTCTCTTTGCTCAAGATGCAATGAAATTTCTCCTGATTTAATTCTCTTCTGGTTTATATGTTTTTCTAGTGTGCTGAGGAAACTGATGAGCAAACAAGGGTAGTAGGTGATTTAACTGAGCTGTATTACTATTTCTGAGCACCCTCATGGTAGAATCTGCAGTCGTCCTTCCTCTCTGCTCTTTCTTCCTCTTGCTACTGCAATATGCTTTTATAGCCAGTGAGATCACGTATTCAGAGATGTAGTCTTGATGTAAGCTTGCTTCCATTAACATGTCTATGTGAACTATTTCACATTGGCTTTCTGAAGCAAACTAGGGTGTATCCATTCCACCATGTGTGCTGGCTTTTCTTTCCTTGTGGAATTTTCCAGTGATGAAACAAAGTATGTATCAGGCAGGAATTATATCTAGGCTATACATCTGTTTATTTGAATCATCTCACATTTTTCCCAGATGTTTCATGATCTCAAACCGTTCAGTTCTCCTCATATCTTGTCAACTTTAAGGAAGATCTTACAGATCTGTTGGTTACTGGTTCTCCTCTGCACCTCTCTTTTTAAACTTTAAAACCTGTTAAGTGGATCTGTGGAAGCCAAGAAATATTAATGGTTGTCCAATGTCATAAGCATCTGCGTTTAGATCCTAGGAATTATTGCTTGGAGTCTTTTGTTCTAGTTACAAGAAATAATAACAGATCTTGAAGATCTGCAGATCTTGAAACACTTCATAAATGTCTGTAAACATTCACAAATTCTGTGTGGAAAGGTAAAACTCTGGGTAAGTGGAAGGTCTGCATCTTCAAAGTGATGTAGTGCCCTGTCTCTTTCTTTCATCACTCAGAGCTTGAATCTACAGCTCTGAATAAGATGCCATCTTCCAGTATAACAAGCTGTGATAGCTTGGGGCATCAGAGTGTAGTACAAAAAAGCCAGAATACAGAGTAGAAAGAAGCTCAGTTTAACAAATGGTTGTGACTCCTGTGTATCAAAGCAATGAGTGTATGCTTCAGTTGAGTCAACTTGTAATTAACAGCTGAGTGTGTCCTGTAAAGCTGAGAGGAATGTTAAAGGAGAAGCAATGACCTAGTGTGTTTGTATTCGAGGTATCCATCTCTTGGAGTCTGTTTTTATGGGTCTACGATGGTGCTTCTATTTACTCTTTAGAGAACATATAATTTTCTTTTCACATGCAGTTTTTAATTTTTGCCAGAAGTCGTGCCATCTAGATGCTAAGTGAGCTGGAATTTAGTCCTCTGATTCAACTCCAAGAAAATAAGTGAATTTAGCTTCAGGATTTAAATGGGCTACTCATGAATATGCTGTGTATGTTTGCTCTCAGGAGGATTGGTTGTAGCCACGCTGAAGCCTTGTTGGTAGATTCTAAGATAACAATTGTCAGAATTTGGCCAACAGCTTGTTTAGCTCTCATTAGAGCAATTAGCATAGATACATAAATAGAAGCTTCCTTTTTAAACTTCTCAGGCTTATGACTTTTCAGTGAGGATCAGTGCCACTGGTTTTAGTTTTTTTTGGCTCCATTCTTCAGCTGTTGCAGAGATGTATCTGTTATGCTGTTATTACTTAAGCCTGAATTGATGAATCCTTTTGGAGGATGTTACCTATTTATTGTCTGATAACATGGATCAGAGCTAAAACTTCGAGGCTGTCTGACTCATGTGGATATAGACCTAGTCACTCAAAGTAAAGATTACCTCAGACCCAGTGGTACGGTTACTGAACATTAGCATGAGTATACCTTACCATAGCTGATGTGCATGAATCTCCGTGTTGAATTGGAGTAGAAATATGCTAGCCTGGATGATCCTGATTTGTACACAACTTCTCATCAGAAACAGCTTTTACACTGAGGAAAGAGTGCATTTGATCACTAAGCACTGTGGTTTTTAGTCTTTTTTTTTTTTTTTTTTTAATATTTCTGTATGAGGAAGACAAGTAATTTGACTTATTAATAAGCATATATATGCAGATCATAACCGGAAGGCTTCAAGGATTTATGTCATGAATTTTACATGAAAGCACAACTCTGGTTGTATGTGCAAACTGACATCTATTAACCAATCTAGATATGAATATCTGGGTTTGATCTTATCACAGAGGAAATCAAACTCATCAGTGCCCTTATGCAGTGAAACAGGCTTTTCTGTTTCATCAATTTCTGCAAATCTTGAAGGTTATTGGTAGAGATCACTGTACACCAAGAGATCTTTATGTCTATAATATGCATGTATATACTAAAATAAGTTATGCAGTGTGAACTCCATTAACTACTGCTTAAACTGGAGGAGAAACAACATTGCAACACGAAACACATACATAATTTAGTCAATTAAAGAACGTAAGATCTGACTGAAGATTGGAAGAACTCTTAGAGAAACTTCCAATCTACAAGATGATTTGTTTCAATGACAGAAAAAAAGAAGTTTGAAACTTCATATTTGCTATGTTAAATAACAACCTTCCAGAGTTACCAAAGACAAAGGTGATTTATAAGAATTCAGCAATCTCTTTGCCCATATAAAGCAAGCTTTACCTCTCTACAGATCTTATTCTCCAAAGTTTTCTGCTGCTTTCTTGTAGTCCCTCTTTCTATGACCATTTCTGTTTTCTTGAACTGGAAGAAAGAACTGTATCTGATGCGTTAAACGAGATGCATGGAAATGCAGTTTTTAGATTTTATATTTTCAATTTTTGGCATTGTGAAAGAAATAGATACGAGCAGCTGCTTGGCCAGCTTAAATATTCAATTATGGACTTAAATTCACAGGTACACCCCAAACAAATCACTATTATCCTCAACTGGCTTTGTTCCCTATCTGCTATAACATCTGCTGTTATAAACCTGTCTGCTTTGGTTTGTTACCTACCGTGGGATTGATTTCTGATAGGTAAATATCAGATATTCTCTCAATTGGGTAGCTCGAGGAACTGCTGGCTCCAACTTCTCTTGTATCTTTCATCATATTCTCCTGAAGACTAGATAGATAATAAACATTTCATATGGCCCTGTTTTGACAGACCCTGTGCAAAAGGAAGAATGGTTGAGGGAGAGAAAACGAGCATAAAGCAAGCATTGCTTAATTAGGATTAAGAACTTAGCCGTTAAAATAAACATATGTAACTAAAACTGTCTGGCAATACTTGGTTTCTTCTTTGTTTCTAGGAAGGAGCACATCAACATAACCTGATGGAAGTACTCGTTTGTTTGTTTGTTTGTTTTGCATATGCCATAGGGATTTGTTGGAAGTCAGTGGCTCTGTTCAATCCACGTAATCCACGTTCCTCCAGTCATGAAACAAGCCACTCAAGTTCAGCATAAGTCTCCTGTTGCCCCTCTTGCAAAAGATGGTGAGGAGGAAACACTATTCTGCTAACACTACCTGCCTATCAGTGACAGATTAATTGCCCCAGCTCTGCAGTGCTGTACATCCATCCCATTTGATGGGAACTGTGGTTTGCTCTTCAGGCACCAGTTCAGCTATCTATATCCATTAGCCATGCTGCAGAGTAGAATGAATAGAGTAAAAGATGCTCTGGCTTTTCAAAGATCCAGTAGTGCCATCGTAATTTATCCAGAAAACACAATGTTCCTATTTCTTCACATCTTCTTTAACTAGTATGCAATACGGGCCTGTTGTACTGTGTTGTACGTGCCAAGGAGGCATGTAAATGTGCTACTGCTGTGCTGAAGACTAATGCTATGAGAGAGGGGTGAGTGAGCAAGAACAGCACCCTCTAAACCAATAGAACAGAACAGTGTACTTGCTGAAGTGTATGACAGTGTCTTGTAATTTTTTTTCTTTATGTAAATCCTTTGCTGAGTAGTTGAGGCAGATATATGAAGACCTCTATTTGCCCCCTATGTAGGTATGATATAAGCTGATGAACTATGGGCTTCTGTTTTTTTCCCCACTCATGCAGTGTTTGCTAATGAACCTTCACTGTGTCACTGAAGAATTCTTTATAGCAGTGAGAGGAGCAGCAGATGTCTGAGCAATCTGGTTTATGATGCTGTGTCCACACCGTTGTTTAATTTTTATTCTGCTTACGTGAAATGGGAATGCTCTGCTTCTTCCTCAAGAGCCCTTCAATTACTTTTGCAGGGATATCTAATGGGGTTTGCACTATGGAAAATGAGGATGCCAAGGGGAACGTCAAGGTGTGGAAGCTCTTCCCTCCTGACAGACCAATTTAACCGTGAACTCGGTTATTTTTACCCTTTTTATTTCTCAGGGGAGCAGGTCCATATTACACCCGGCCCCTGCAGGCAGTATGGTTCCAATCACATCATTGCTGGAAGAAGCTGGGGAGAGCTGTTGCATAAGACATAGCTGCAAACAGGGAGAAACGCCATAAGTTAAAGACAAATTTCTTCCTGAGCTGGATTCAACAACCTCCAGCTGAACAAAAAAGGCACTGAGAAAAGCAGCTGGACACAGATTTCTGAGGTAGGGGGATTGAATGATAACACGAGTGCAAAGCAATGGGCAGAGAATCGTGATGGTTCTGTCAAATAGCATTACAACTTTTAGGGTCCTGTTGTGTCTTCATGAGGCCTTTCTTTCTGCAACAATCTTTGCAAATTTTAGTAATACTCTGGAATATAAATACCTGACTGTGCTTGCAGATTGTGTAATGAAATGCCAAATCTTTATCCTTTTTGTATTTTCTGTTGTCCAAATTAAATGAATCCTAAGGGTAAGAAGAGCTGATTTCAGCTTGTAAAGCTATCACCTTGAAACCTTTCATCCAGGACTGAGTATTTTGTAAATGCTATGTAGACAGTCAGGGATGAGGTATCACCCAGAAGGTGATACCTGTTCATTTACTCTGTAAATGAACAGAGATCCCTTAGAGGCAAAAATGGAGAACGTCACAGTAGATTTTCTCAGGGCAACATGTTGTCTAGTTTGTACCGTCGCCCATTGGATCAGTGACAGGACAATAGTGATTTCTTTCTCCTGTTTCCCATTAATCAGAAGCTGCTTGGGCAGGTCAGTGAGATGAGTCTTTGCAGATGATGTGAAACCTGTGGTGCTCTGCTCCCTGTTCTGCTGGTTAGCAAATACCAACCCCTACATCTTGCTTCCAACTGAACAAAACTAAGTGAAGAACATTTCAACAAAGGCCAATACGTTATTTTGCTGTGTTTTAAAATAAATTTACCCTTAGCACAGAGTAGTTTAGCATAAAGAATCCCTGACAGAATTAACTGGTATCTGAACTTTTCGTGAGAGAGGACACTGAACAGCAAGTTTCACAAATGAAGATGTACAAATAACAATCAATTGTGGCCATTTTCTCAGCATAGCAACCTCATTTGTTAACTTATAAAAACAATGTGAAATGATGAGGCTTTAATTGATAATACTCTTAGCTGAGTAGATGACCTTTCCAGAAAGATACTGAGTAACACAGCAAAGCTTTGAACTTTGTGTTTAAGGCGTTTCTCAGATGATAGCAGGTGCCCTTGCTGTGAGGCATGGTGATGCTGTTCCCTCTGGAATACGTGTCACTGTGAAGCCCTGACAACTCAGAACGTGATAAGGAGAAGAATATCACTGGCTGATGCTGTCTGAGCACAGCCAATTCTATAGCAATAGAATGCAATTGTATAAACGAAAAAGTGGACGTAATGATGATATCTTCCTTGCATGACAGCTCATTCAACTATCTTCTGCAGACCTCCTTCCTACCAAATTAAAATATGGGCCCCTAAAACCTCCTTGTGAATATCTAGACATCAGCTGTTGAAATTTTCTTAACTTACAGTTCCATATGCCTCTATTTTATAATGTCACCATCATCTTATCACAGATGTCTCTTATCCAGGCAGTGCTTAGACTCTGGTAGCTCTGCGAGTTGTGTATCTACGTTTTGTCTAGGTCTCATGTAAGCATAATAAGAATGCGTGTCCAGATGCTAGCTGCTCCTTCATTTCTGCAACGTTTTGCCTCAGCTTTGACAGTTGCCATGTGGCTCAATTACAGGAACTGAAAATCACTGTGATTGTACTATACATGTATTTTCCATCCTTTCCTCCATCAAATCACTTGGCTTTCCAGAGCTTTTGCAGACTCTTCTCCATTCCACTTACCTTATGGTCTGTATCAAATGAGATCTAAGTCCCTGCCTTCAGTCAGCCCTTAACTCTGGCCTTCATCACCCGCTAATTATCCTTTCAATCACACATTTCTGTTCCTTTCTCCCAGGCAATCCCCCACACTTAGAAGAAATCCACCATCAGCCTGCGCAGAGCAGTGCCATTATCCTCCTTGAAGCTCGTACCCTGCCCTGTTGCCTAATGACAAAGTTTAGGAGTACTGAGGCTGTGTGCCGTGGTGGTGGTCATTTTGATTTTATGCTTTCCCTGTAATTTTTACTCTGAGCATTCTCGTTATTTCTTGCTTTTGGATGGTGACCTCTCTGGGGCCAGTATGTTGTGTAATGGTGATGCAAATTAGCAACATTAACAGCTGCAGAACTTGGAAGGCTGAATAATGTATTCATCCTCTTAACTCAGAATAAATTTGGTCCAAATGAGGCTTCACCAATTAGGTACTTATTTAGCAGCTTTTCGCTGTCCTGTGGGGTAACAACTTAGATATTTGCATTTTACTCACTTTCTTTAGTAGATGGGTGTACATTCAGTTACAAGAACTGCTCTACAATTACTTAGTTCCTCACTAGCAGCATCAGTACAAATTTAGACTGGCGATATCTTTGCAAAAGAACACAGTGAAAGTTGTACGAGCTAATTAAAACTCTGAATTAGTGGATTATTCAAACCTTCTGGGTGGAAACTTTCATGCAGAGTTAAAATTGCCTTAATTCACTTTGGAATAAATACTTAATTTTAGAAAACTCGCAAAGCTCTTGGGGATACTGCTATCTCCCTTTATTAATTTTCTCTTGGCTTCCTGGTTTGTCTGGATAGGAAACTTAACACTGGGCCGGGGACTGAATTCTCTCACTGACCTCCCTCAAGTTGATCCTTGGGATGTGCCTGAGATATTTGCACAAATTTGTGCCTGGATGAATTTTTGGGAGTCCTGTGCTTGCTTGGCTGTGCCCGGAGTCAGCTCCTGGGTCTCAGTGATGCAGCTGAGCTCAGCTCTGAGTTCAGACTCACATGAGTGACTCAGGTGGTTCTCAGCACTCCATGTTGTTTCTGCAGGGAGGCTTGGGGCTGGCTCTAGCTCTGTTTAAAAAGCAGTTGGAGGAAAGGGAATACTGCTTGCACAGCTCTTGTTTGCATCCAACAGTGCAATTTTTTGTGTCCCTCTGGAGGAAGGTCGGCAACTTCATTTATCAAGTGGGTTGGGAGATCAAGTCGTTCCTTTGACCAGCACTTATCACCAGAACGGTCCTTCAGGAAACAACCAACCAAACAACAACAGCAAACAATTAGTGTTATTTAAAGACATCAGACTATGTGGCAGGTGTCTAACCTTAGTACTGGAGTATATTTCTGCTATATGTAATGTATGTCCCAAGTGAAAGCCTTCTCTTTCTCCCCCCACCCCCATTAATTTTATATATGGCTAATTAATTATCCTCCCTATGGCAAATGGCTGTGGTTTTTATTAACTTGCAAATCAAAAGAAGAGAAAAGAAGAAAAATGACAAGCTAATTTTTTTAATAAGGTATGTCTTCCGTGTTTATTTGTATTTTATTACCCAGCAGTCTCTAAAGTTATCTGTTTAATTTGGGAAAACACGTTATTGTGGTTTGAGTAACCTCCCATGGAAAAAATAAAGATTATTTTGCAACCACAGTGATGAAATATATTGTGCTGTAGTCACGAATATGCTAAACAGATTCATATCTTTGCTTAATTTCAATGTATCAGGCTCTTGCTCTCCCACTATAATGACTGTGATAGCCGTGTTAATGCGCATATAATCCCCGCATCAGTTTTCTCCTGATAGGGGACATTCCCAGATTCTAGATTTCTGCCCTGCAGTTTCCTGCCATATTTTTTTCTTTCTGAATTTTGGGATAAATCCTGGGCCTATTTAGACAGCAAGAGTTTTGCAATTGGTTTTGATGGAGCCAAGATGTCACTGAGTGTCTCTATTCCACAAAAAAAACAATAACAGCAAAAGAACCAAAAACAAACAAAAAAAAGCCACCAGAATTTTTCCACCAGCATGAAATGGAGTTTGTACAAGCAGCTCCTCTACATCCAGACAATGAAAAGCTACAGTGAAGCTCCTGGCAATGCCTGCTTAATATTGAAACTATTCTGAAAAAGATTCTTAGAAAAGAGGGTGAAAACTCTGAGGGGGGAAGAAGAAAAACAAACAAACAAACAAAAACTTCTGCAAAGCTTTCATAGACATTTCTGTTTGTTTGTTTGTTTGTTTGTTTGTTTTTGCTAAGAATAATGCTCACCACAACAGGTCCCGCTATTTCTGTGGCTTATCTTGGGAAGGAATGGCCTCTGTAAGCCTGGCCAAGTTTAGCAAAGTGACTAATTGCAAATTGCTTTGACTTCAGTTTTTAACTTCTCATCCTTTCAAGTTTGCTGGTTGGGACTGTATCTGAAAGTGGTGATGGATCCCTGTTGCCTGGGGGCTGTGGTGCAAGCAGCCAGCTTTGCCATGTGCTTCTCTCTGTCCTGACTTTGCACCTTGTCCATTTTGCCAGAAAGAACCAGTCCAGTAGATCTGATCATTGGATCCATCCTCTTCCCTACTCATAGAATAACAGACTCATTAAGGTTGGAAAGATCAGTAAGATCACCTAGTCCAACCATCACTCACACCTGTGACCACTCCAGACCACTCAGTGGTCCACACTTCTCTTGAAAACGAGGAGTAGTGACTCCACCTCCACTCTGGGCAGCATGTTCCAATGCATTACCACTCTTCCTAAAAATAAATTCTTCCTGATATCCAACCTGAACCTCTTCTAGTGCAACTTAAGGCCATTGGCCATGGGAAGTCCCAGATATGTTAGTGGAAGATGCTGAACATCCATAACGGGAAGAAGGGGTTTCTCACTCACCTGAAGCCCATCTTTTTCAGACAAGTACAAGTCCTCTGTGAAGCTCTAAAACAAATTGCTGTGTTTGTTGCTCTGTTGAAAACTTGGCCAGCAGTCACTGGCTTTTCTTCTGAAGTATGTTGGTTTATAATCATCATATTTCTTTTATCCTATTGGCATAATTTAGAGATTTCTTGATTATTCATGCTTGCGTGTCAGCTCTTGGAGTAGTACAGGGAAGACAAGATAGAGAAATTGTACTGAAAGAGCTGTCAAGCATAATATTGTACATTTCTTTTTTCTTTTTTTGCAACTCAATGGAAAGAAATCCTTGCAAGGCTTTTGTTTGAACAGTCTCTGTTACAGCTTTAGAAACCTTGGCATATTTATAACATCTGGCTATACAGAATTTATGAGTGCATGCAATTACTACAAATACATATAAGTACAGCACCGGGCAATGCTATGCCATCCACGGTCTGCAGGGTGTCAGCAGGTAGCTGATGACAACGACTGGAGATGCCCACAGCATTCTCTGGGGAAGGGAGCAGCCCCAGGTGCTGACAATAGGCAGGAGCTGGCTCCTGGTTGCAGCTGGGAGCAGAAAACAAAGCCACATTATCATTGATCTTCATCATTATCATTTTTACCAGCTTAATTTAGCTGGTTTATGTCTACAATGAGGAAAACACAATTTTGGATGGCAGAAGGATTTTTTTCTGCCTGTGTAATTAGTGCTTTATTTAGCACTCTGTGAACCACCCGCCAGGCTCATAAAGGATGCAAGCTGGTGTCTAACAGCCTTCTCCTCTCCAAGGCTCTTAGGATCATCTTTATTTAAGCGCAGGTTGAGGGGAACTTTGATGTGCAAAGTACCTCAACGGCCAACATGTTCATATTGAGTAAGCAGTAACCATGCCCTGATGTGTTTTGTTGTTTTTGTTTGTTTGTTTGTTTGTTTTTGGTAGATTTTTTTCCCCCTCATTTCTTTCAATCTACATCATGAGGCTCTGCATTGGCTTGACTCATGCTGGATTCTATTTGCAAATGCTGGTGATGAACCAGGAATGTCACAGCATCGGCATGGAATGGGGCACTTGTTGAAGTGTTAGTCGATCTGCTGGGACTGCTGCTAGTGTATTATCTTGGTGCTCTGCCCTGACCCAGCAGAGGGGATTGTGTGGTAGGACAGCACCCAACAGCAATGACCAATGACCCGCTTCTTCCCATGGGATCTACATTCTTGATTGCTGCTCCTCTTACCCAGAAATAAGACTCCGCATGTTGCTGCAAAGTTCTTTTCACTTCTGCCCTCCTAATTTCTTGTGTTGATGGTAAGATTTGAATTCCTTGGGCAAACTCTGAAAAAGTCAAAAAGGACTGCGTTGTGATTTAGAAATGTTATTTCAGAGCAATCAGAAATCTTTGGGGGATTTTAAGATTCTCTACCCATTCTTTTCTTAATCACTCCAACTTTGGTTTCCCTCCTTGGAGTGTCACTGATAAATACCTCTCCTTTTCACATTATTCTGTTTAACTAACCTTTTTTTTCTCATGCTCTTCAAAATCTAGATCCCCACCATCAGTAAACGACATGAAAAACGCTTGATTTCTTTCCAAGCTTAAGAAAATGGAGAAATCCCCATCCTACTAGTTTCTATTCAAGAATGTAAAAAACTTAAAAAAAAAAAAAATTGCTTTTAACCTTCCTGTATTGCACATTAAAGAAACTATTCTTTCAATCCTGGCACCAACCTAATTTAATTTCCATATTTTCATTATCTTCCTATTAACCACTCGTGCTCTGCAACAAAGGAGCTGCTGGAAATATATAATGCCACAGCCATTCAGTGCTGCAAAATCTCAGGGGCGCTTCAATAAATTACATCCCCATAATGAAGAAGTAGGGGGAGAGAGTGGCAACAATAGACTTTTTGCACAATAGAATGAAATCGGGGTTTGATCTGATGCAACATGACTTGCTCAGGGCACAGATAGAATATCAAATCGTTGCTACGAAATTTAAACCTTGCTATAATCCACCCCCGTATCCATTGTTCTGCTGAAACCTTGAAGACTACGCAGAATAGTTTGCAAATTGGGATTTAGTTGATACAGTTCATTTTTTTCAACTTGCTCAATTTAATTATTCTCAGCCTACAGTCTAATTTATGTGTGTTTGATGTCACTATTCATTAGCAGGACAGATACAGCCTGGAAAGTGACTGAAAAAAAGAAAAATGCAGCTGCATTCCCATCTTAAACACATTGCTCTGGTCATACAGTGGAGTTTTGTTACAGAATGAGCTTTGAACAACGTTGTCAGAAAAATCTACTACCTAGAGAAGCCTGAGAATGTGAGTTTGTATAAGAAATGTCTGTAGAAGCTGTAATAGCAAAAGGACACAATTTCTAACTCCATGCCAGGATGCATATCACATTCATTAGCTGTCACTTAGAGGAGAGACAGAGAGACAGTTCCTAGACTGGAGTTATGATTTTCAAGGTCGTTGGCCAAATTGAAAACTGGCAACACATTTAATTGTGGGCTGCTGGGAAATGCATTTGTTTGGTTTCTTTTCTTCCCTCAAGTGAAAATTCCTTAGAATGTTTTTAAACAAATGTAAGTTTTGTAAATGCAAAATGAAATATCTGGGGTTTGTTTTTTAAGCAGAAAGTATAAAATGAATGTCACTTTCATCTGAAAAATACCAAACCATTTTCAAAATATTTCTGGTCTTTGTGTTTGCTTTCTAAAATAACCCAAATATTTCCACAATCAAAACGATGTACTTTGACAGAAAGTTGCAGATTAGTTTTAATTAATTGAAACACAGAATTACAGACATGAGATTGGGTAGCTAAATATGTCCAACCTGAGCCCAGGTTCTGCACTGCCTGAATTTCCTTTAAGCATATTTTCCTCCCTCCTTTCTCTTTGCCTCTGGGTGAGGAAGAGTAGGAGACCTCTGGACATAGGAACCCTGAAACTGTTCCCTCTTGTTGCTTCCTATGGATGGGTGCTGAGTTGTGGGGCAAGGTCCAGTCACCTCTGCAGGCACAGTGTTTGTTTCAGGCCACGTCCCTCTGCCCTCGATATATTGCTGGATCACATAGCACTCTGGGAAATTAATAAATAACTCATTAAAAACAAAAACTTGCTTCTCACCCCACCAATACCAAAATTCCCTGCTGGGATGGAGCAAATGGTGCTTGTGGGAGGTCTTGCTGGCTCTCCAAATCCCTCCTTGGCTTTAACTGACAGCTCAGGTTTCAGGATCGTGGCCTGCTGCCCTCGTTTCCCTTGCCAAGGAGGAAT
The DNA here is from genome assembly GCA_035772895.1 of Perdix hodgsoniae. Taxonomy (NCBI): domain Eukaryota; kingdom Metazoa; phylum Chordata; class Aves; order Galliformes; family Phasianidae; genus Perdix; species Perdix hodgsoniae. Next base: position 15,523,285 of record JAPSGF010000010.1, read on the forward strand.
TTCTCAGTGCGTGACACTCCTCAGATGGTCAAAACCACTGATTTGAGGGGGGGATCCCAAAAAACAGGTGCTGGCAGTCATGAGGGCCATGCCTGGTGCTTGTAGTGCTTGTATTTTGGCTGGGTGAGCTCCAGAGTTTGCTTGTAATGATCTGAATCAAAATCTACCTGTTTTTTTCAATGGAAGACACAGCCTACATAGCAATTTTAAAGCAAGAGAGTAGAGCCCTATATGTACCAATTAAATCAGCCCTTCCAGTGACAAGTGAATATTTGATTTTCTACCCCCGCAGGACAGTGCATACCATATTACGCTGCAGTGATATTTTCTAATAAATTATCTAGCTGATGACTAGTCTCTGAGGGGAAGAGATTGTCAACAAAACAAAACCAGCTCTTTCTTATTTGTATCTCATCTCCGTTATGCATAAGGGCAGCGGTCTCAGTGCTCTGCACCTTATAAATGATGATCACTGTAAGAGGGAATATTCATTTACTGCTATGGTTTTGAAACACGCCAGCAAAGAAGTAACAGAGTCAATCTCAGCTTTGCCTTCCCCTCTTTCTTTCCCTACCCAGGAGCAAGTCATTATCTCTGTGATAGGAAGGAAAATATTAGGTCAGATCCTCCAGTGATTTGCATCAGCACTGCTTTATTCAGAGCCTCAATTAGTGGGGAAAATTACACCAGTTGTGCAAAGAGAGCACATGGAACATCCTGGCTGGGGATGGACAGTGACTCCACTATAGCTAGGATAAACACAAGGTTGAAATGGCAGGGCTGGCTTTGCTCTTGAGGATAGCCATGAAAAGGATGATCTGTATCTCAGCATCTCTTTCCTCCTTTCTGAAATGGAGGAGGTGATCCCAAGCAGTCGGGATGGGGTAAGGTTTGGCAACGAGCCGGAGGAAGGCTGTGGGAAGCGTGTTATGCTCAAGGGGATGCTCATGAGGCTTTGGACAGGATTTCAGTGGTTTGCCAGGTTCTAGAGAGTTTGTGAGAATGCTGAAGTCAAAATAATGAACTCTTAATTAATTCAGCATTTGACCAAACAGACTGGGAAAGAGGGAGATGTGTGACAGCTGGTGGAACAGTTTCACAAAATTCTTTGAGATTTCACTGCCCAGAAATGCTTTCCTGGTTCTTTTCTCTCTCCCCCCCAGCACTGTAGTGGCATCCACTAAGGAATCAGGAACCACAGTGAAAACAAGCAAGCAAAGCAGGAATCTCAGATGGCAGTTTCAAATGAATTTACACTGAAAAGGCTCCTCTGATTTGCCTTGGCTTGTCCTTATGAAAGTACTAGTTGGGACTTGATTCCTGCTAATATAGTTCATTAACTCATTCTTCTGTTATGCACTATTTATTGATGGCTTGGTCAACCAGTTACATGCAGTTTGGTTCATTTCAAGTAAGCTATTTGGATGATTTTTTTTTTTTGTATAACTCTATCCTAGCAAAACATAAGAGGAAAATGGGGTTAACAGGCTATGTTCTCCCTGTTCTGCCTCCAGAAGGACTCTCATAGCTCTCAAAAAGGAGCTGCTGTGGTTTAGTGGCTTAGAGGTGTGAGTAAATGGCAGTTCTCTGCAGGGAGGAGATCTCTAAGGAAGGTTCAGCCTGCTTCAGAGAGTGGAAAACTGCAGGAGAATTCCTAATTGGATGCAGCAGGGAGGAAGAAAAGAAAGCCCTTGACAGGTTGAGCTTTTTTTTTTTCCTGTAGTGGCAGCATTTTAGAGATACTTGTTAATGAGGATGACTGATTGGAAAATGAGTCAAAGCTTTTAAATCTTTAAAAATGATTTTTTTTTTTTCTTCTTGTTCTTGAAAGTGGATTTCTTGTGTGATCACTAAGACAGCAGAATTTTCCTTTCCACCTCCAAAGAATTAAAAGTTCCTTCAGGCTCAGTCTGAGACACAGTGTGTAATTACTCACAGGACACCTGGTGCTGGCTGTGACAAGCAGGTGAGCTATCTGGGTTGTTTTGAGGGGAGAGAGAGTAAAGAGAAAGAAGGTGCAACACTTATTGTGCAGAGTGTTTGCTGAAAGCCCTTTGTCAAACAAATTAGTGGCTGACACCCCCCCCCCCATTCTCCCAAATCCCAAGCCAAAAAGCAGCTGGAAAATCACCCAAAACGCAACTAAAAGTTTTAGACAATGTGTATTGTTCCTTCCCATAAAAAATAATGAAAAGTGAGTAAACAAGAGGATATTTTCAAATGGTTTTGTCTGTTTTATTCTAGTGGGAGTGGTAGTCATCAGTAGTAATAGGGAAAGTAGAACTAATGGTAGCAATATTAATATCTGTTTTCCTCTTATGTTTCACTTCCAAACATATAAAAGTATCTGCAAAGAAGATAAATGGCATCAACATAACATTAATGAGAGCTCAAATATCAAAAATTCCTAAAGTGAAAGCTTTACCACCACTTAATTTAGATTTGCTGCCTATTTGTATTTAATAAATAAAATATGTGTTTTGCTGCCTACCTACAGAGCTGACCCTCATAAATATACTGACACAGTAGAATTTGAACATGAGGCAGGGAAGTGAATTTTTACAATGTTTATGTTATCTGAAGCAGAACAAACGTCATTGATATGCAGTATTGCTAACAGTAAGTCTTACAGCCTCCCTGTTGTTGCATGTATAGTTTATATGCCTGAAGATTATTTGTGTTTTAACGCCCATGAAGATTAGGAAAAATGAAAATCCAATGAAGCAGAAAGCAGGGTGACCCCCACGCACACTTTCCTCAGATTTTTTTTGTCTGCTGTAAGAAGAATATTCAGTTTAGAAGTTCTGACCTTGGATAAATAATGTATTTTAGCACTGTCCTAAATTTAAATCAAGGAGGATTCTCCATGTGCTAAATGTTAGCCGCATATGTAAACACCTTGCTGAATTAAGGCCTTTCCTGGCAGGGACTCCCTATCCCCACACCTCCAAGAGCAAAGCTGTTCACATTGGGAAAAGCACAGGCTCCATCTGTAACAGAGAACCCTGTGCTAAATATACCTTCGTGCTGATCCAGGGGGAAAATGAACTGATTCCTTATTCAAAAGCATGCATAGCTGGCCTTTTTTTTTTGGCTGGCTGCTTTGCAAGGTGTGCAGGGTGTTGCAAGGAGGCTGAATCCTATTTCAGCTTTGCACTTCAGTGCGAGGGACTTGCAAATAATAGCAAACATGCTGGCTATGTTTGCTAGTGTGAGTGCACTCTCCTTTCTATTTTCAGGGTCACATGCTTTTTTTTTTTTTGACTTTAAAAGGTGGTAAGAGGGCCTGAAGTGAGTCTTCCTCTGCTAGCCTGGCTCCGTCCCCTGTGAGCGCACAGTGTTAATTTTGGGCTGGATGAAGTCTAGATGATGGGCTGAGCTTTGGACCTTCACCAGCTCTGTCTGCACAGAGATATAGCATGGTTCAGTTCCAACTGCTGGCCTCCTATTTGCAGCCCTCTGTGACGGTTCAGTAATCCTAGGAGCTAACAATAATAATATCAAGTGTCATTACCAATGGATTTTTTAATCATCATTATAATTCTTATTCTGAAAAGCACTTAAAGCACATTTTTATCTTTCGTCAACAATAAAATGCAGCCTCATAAATATTTAACTTGTCTGATTAAATTATCCATGCTGAAACAGATAACTGGGCACTTTAATAAGCTTAAACCAGAATCTTGGCTGTTATTATCTCCTTGGAGAAGAAAGAGAAGGCGATGAAGGTTGCTCTGGCCTCAGTGACCCTCACTGTTCAGCTCAGCAGCGGGAGATTCTTATCAAAACTGAGAGAGACCTCAGAAACGAACACAAAGTTGACAATAATTAGCAACAGTCTTTAATCTCATGAGTGCAAGGAGAGGATAGAAAGTCTGCATGGCTCTTCTATTTTACAGCCAGAGAAGGAAAGCCGTGGCGGAGGTGTGCAGTGGGGATGGTCTCTACAATAGGATCATCTGCAGCAGCGCATGGAGCTGGCTGGGTAGGTTCCCAGCCTCCAAATCACCTGCTGCTGACTTGCCCTGAGTCATCAGCCCTTGGCTGTGCTGCTCAGCTTTTTCATATCCTGTCCCAAATTTTTTGTGCCCCTCCTTGTTTCCTCATTGCTTCTGCTGCCCACTCCGCTCTGCCAAACAGCTGCAGTGAGCACAACTGTGAGCCAAGGGCTGGTCCCCCTCTTCTTAGAAAAACAAAATGAAACAAACAAACAAAAAAACCCCCAAAAACAGCACAACAAAATGCTTTTGTGTGCAGGGAGGAACAGCTCTGGGCAAGTGTGGACTGGGCTAAAGCAGAAAGGAAGTGAGAAAGAAGATTCCCTCTGCAACCTGTAAGAATAAATAAGGCTCGTATAAAAATTTTATTCTTTTTTCGTTCCTTTTGGTTCTCCACAAGAAATTGAGCAAGATGTCCTTAACATCTTCCAATTGCAAAGAATGACAATTAAAAATAAAAGCACTTTGTGAACATCTGAAAAAAAAAAAGAAAAAAGAAAAAGAAACGGTTAGTCTGAAAAGAAAAGAAAAAACAAGGCAAGAAATATAATTAACAGACTTGTTGCCTCAGGGGAGAAGACGGGTTTGTTTTTCAGGATGGGAAGGATTTAAATGCTAAGTAGGTGCCTACACATCCATGTGCACACGTATCTCTAGCTCTGTTTGTGCCTTTGTGTCTAAGTATAGAGTGTTGGCAGGATGTGCATTACTCTGTTTATATGTAAAATGTATATACATTATTTATACATTTGATATACATTTGATACAAAACATGGAGCAAGCTGTCAGGAGCAGGTGTGGGGTATGTGTGTGTGAGAAATGTCTAATATATACTTTCTCCCTCCTTCCAACTTAGACAAACACACCCAACTCTTCTGACTACATTTCCACTCCATTTTAGGCCAAATGCTCCCAAAGCCACTGAGCACTGTCCCCTGCAAATGAGGCGCTAACATATAATAGCTGAAAAAATTCCCCCAACCTTTTTTATTTTTTATTATTTTTTTTTTAACTGTTTTCTGTGATTTTGCTGCACTCTAGATACTCGGAACAGGAACTTCAGGCAACATGGTAGGTACTTGCCTTGGTGAGGAAAGAACATAGCAAACCAAATGTAATTGTCAGCCTGGCAGGTAGCTGTGTTAATTAATCTTTAATGTCATTAATTGGTTGTCTGCTTAGTGGTGAGAAAAAGGGTAAACATTGTTCACAAATCAATTTAATTCTGCCTCCAGCTTCTTTTCAAGGGGATAAAAACAATTATGAGCATTGCACTGACTGGACACCCAGGCTTTGCTGATAAGACGACTGGAATGATAACGCATGCAAGCCCTGCTCACTGGTGCGGGGCTGCTGATTGAGTTCCTTTCCTCTCACATTGACTCGTTTGTTTGTTGTGGATAAAGGGAAATGATAAGAAGAGGATATTGTTGGATTTTGTTCCTTCTGGCCAGCTGATTCCTTTTATTTTTAATATCCTGGCTTTGCCCTAAAAACAGAGCTTCTGGACTCTGCTCCAGCTTGCAAAAATAAAAGCAATGCTGGCTGTGGATCGACAGCCGGCTGACACGGCAAGCTTTTTCTTTCTGCAGCAGGAGCTGGGAGTTTTCTCCCAGTTAATCGCAGTGCCAATCTCTGCCCGGGCACCTGGGTACGAAACGGCGTGATCAGCGCTGGGTTTCGGTGTGAGGGACGGGTGTGACAAGGCTTGCGACAGAGCAGCGTGGAGCTTCCCTGGCTGTCGGTCAGATTTTGACAGAGGGGTGGGGTAACACACCGAAAGGAGAAGGCCTCGGCTTGGAATGTGCAAAGTCTGCAAGCAGATTAAATAGAAGCCTTCTGGTACGGTCCGAGTGCCGTAGCGATAAAGAAAGATCAGGGGAAGGATCTGTGCATTGAAGAGATTGTTCTGGAGTATGGGTTTCCAACTTCTTGGCTGTGTGGGCTGCACTGAGCAAAGGGAAATTGCCTTGGGCCAATGCTGAGTGATGGGTGTGCACCTGAGGCTGGGACTGGCCTCCCTGTAGGGAAGAGCCAACACCATGCTGGCCTTACAGCGCCAGGCTGCACAGGTCCTGCAGGCTGCAGGTTGGATGCCTGTTCTAGAGTGTCCCTCAGGATCCATCATCAGTTCTTACCCTTTCCTTCTGCCATAGTTGCTTTGCCCTCTACCAAATTAGCCTGACACACCCATTAATTGGCTGTTGGCCTCACTGTAACCCTCACTGCATTCTCCAGAAAAACTCTATGTTACAGCAGTGTGACCATCTCCTATGGCAGCCCCAAGACTGGACACAAAGCAAGCTAGCAAGAAAGCTGCCCAGCAAAGGCGCTCCAAAGCATTCACAATCATCTTCACTAAGCAGAACCTCCCCTTTCAACTCAAAACACCTGGCCTGTCAGCCAGGTAACTTGGGACAGCTGGGATTATGGCAGCAGTGAGTGTTACAGATTAACAGCAACAGGTTGTTCTTGGCATTAAGGCCAGGAGCTGGTGTTTTATTTACTTTCACCTGTGAAGTTCTTTGAGCTTTACAGAAGGAAGCACCTCCTTTCAAGAACCTCTCTTAGTGCCTCTCTTTTGGCTTGTGTTACTCTGTGCCATGCAAACAGTGGGGACTGTATTATTAACAGGGTTAAGAATGAAGTAAAAAAGCCACTCTGAGGGAGGAAGGATGGATTCAAGTGGATTAATGGTGAGAGCAGTGGTCTGGCGTGTTGGATTCCTTGCTCAGCCCTGTGCAGAAATTGCAGCGTGATCGGAGGTGAGTGTGTGGGTTTTGTGGTTTGGGTATCTTGTCCTAGTTCTCCTTTTGGTGTGTGGGGTTTCTGAGAGTAGAGGGGCTAGGCAGGGTGCCTGCAGGTGGTGGCATTGGTCCCCTCTGCTGGTATGGAGATGTGCTGGTACTGAAGGGGCAGAAGTGATGAACACAAATGGTTGAGTGTGTGCAACTCCTCATTGCTGTTGTCAGTTCAGATGTTTTTTAAGGACTTGTTAATTTAAAACCTTTGGTATGCATCTGATATCTTTCAAATCCATCAGGAAGACCAAAAGATCCTTTCAATGTTTCATGGAAGAATGTGCTAAGGATTGTAATGGAGTGTTTAAACCACGATAAGGCATGTGGTGAATTTGTGGTGCTTCTTTCCCTGCTAATGACTGGGGTTGGACCTGGTTGCTTTAAATGAGGCTCACCAAGACATTAACTCCTGCATAGGACTGTTCCTTTAGACAACACCTTTACTCAAACATCCTGTGGCATTTTCTGCTCTTTGTGACTGTTTTGAATGCTCCAGTTGCGGTGATTGGATAACTAATGTGATGCTATTTATGAAACCTTTGTCATTGTCTCTCAAGAGAGCTGGACTTCGTGCCCTTTTACTCCAGAAGTTCCCTAGGATGGAGTACCTTTGCATTTCAGGTGTTTTCACAGATATTTATTGTGCCTTCTTCTGTTACCAGTTGTACTATTGTATTTTATTTTTTATTTCTCCAAAATTGAACGGAATCCTTCATATACATGGAAATACTCCAGTCATTATTCCTGAGTGATATTTCCCGTGTAGCTCCCTTGACTTGAAGCACTTGCTAGGGAAGCACTTCATGCACACAGTCCATCGTCTGCTGTTGAGATTTTCAAGGATACTTTGAAACTTACGTTTCTGACCATGGAATTACACAATGGCTTGAATTGGAAAGGACTTTAAAGATCATCTAGTTCTAGCCCCCTAGCCTTGGGCAGGGTTGCAAGTTACTTTAAGTTAATTACTCCTAACAATCCAAGAGGGTAATAATACTTTTACTCCATGAGATAATTAGGTAGCCTTAATTAGCTTGTTGGAAAAAACTCAAAATACAGTTGTATGGCTGCTATACCAACTCATTAGCTCAGCCTGGCAGCTTTTAGCTGCCATGTTTATGTTTCTGATTTACATATTCTTTCCTATGGTGCTTAGTGGTATAGCTTTCAATAGTAATAATAAAAAAGTTAAGTTACTCCAAAGATTCATTACATGAGAGATGTGTATAGATGATATGGTAAGAATATCCTAGTAGCTTATAGCTGAGCTGTATTTACCACAATACTTAAAATACAACTAAAAGTGTTTGTGTACATGCCACTTTACTCTGTAACTCGCCTTGCTGTTGTTTACATTCTGTGGATGTGCAGGAATGTGTTATTGTTCTAAAAAAAGGTTATTTTTAGAGGATAAAATGGATGCTGCCACACAAGTAATCTCCAGAAATGCTAAAAAACATGTTGTGAGCTCCAACCCAACTGGTTTTTAGGCAAGCTTCTCATTGGAATCACCTGGAAGTTTTGCTCATGATCTTAAGCAGCAGTTTTGACCCAAACAGCATTTGGTTCTCTAAGAGAGAAGGTATGACACTTTTTCCATTACCAAACATAACAGCCTTAAAAAAAGGCTGTAGCAAAAGCACGTGAAGGGCTGGGGCTGGAGGGTTCTTGGTGCTGCTGGAGGTAGTGAGGGTGAGGTTGGGCAGAACATGGCAAGAGCTACTTTATATGTGAAATGATGAACGGCCCAGCAATAGCTTGCACGTTCCTGCGGCTCTCTGTTGTTAATTGTGCTCTGTGCCCCTTTACAGAATGGAAGACAACAGGAAATTAGATTCAGGGTGAAAATCCAGGGAATCGATAAGGAATTTATAGGCTACTTATCTGATGCATTTTAAGCAGAGCTAATGAAAGTGGAGGAATTAAAGGTACTGGCTTTTTTGAACTGATCTGATGATGCTGAAGGGCGAATTTGCCACTATAATACCATCTCAAGTAATACTGCATTCACTGCTTTGAATGACACCGCATACCTGAAGTTTCATTCCTTTCTTTCTGCATCGTAGGCAAAGCATATTTTATTTCCAATATAGCTTGTGGTGTGAGCATGATGTGAGAGTTCATGCATTTATTTACAGTAGTTATCTCCTCGCTCTTGTCATCTGTTTGCTGGTTACTGAGGATCTTGGCCTTGCTCTGATCCCTCAGTCCTGTGATGGACAGCAGAGCCACCATCCCCTTCATCTTTTCTCTCCAGGGTGTGTTCTTGGAGGAAAACACGATCAAACAGCTTTGACGCATCATAACTTCTCATCAGTTTTCCATTTTACTTCCATGGCTCCGTGGCATCTGAGAGGTTACTAGAAGATGCTTTTCGCCTTTAATTTATACAGTGCTTTGCTGTCTGCAAAAATAAGTCCAGACTTACTTTCTTCGAATTTCCTTTGCTACTTGATAGTTTCATCAGGTGTAGGATGCTGCATCTATATTTCTGTTGCTCTTCCAGCTGTGAGCAATGCGAGCTTGTTTGAGGAAACATGACACTGTTGTAAGCTGACCGGTAAGTGGCAAATTCAGTGGATTTATAAGCAGGATGGTATCTAGACTAGACAATCTCTGTTGATGATGTGGTCCTTTCCCGGTTCATTAAGGTGCTGTGAGTTTGAGAAGTTTCTGGATAAATCTGCAAATGGTGCTGAAACAAAACATGCCAGTCTTTCCCACTCAGTGCTTTTTTTGTGCAGTATTTACTTTCTTATAACGGCTAAGCCTGTGCTAAGCAAGCATGTTCCTGTGAAATCAGCTACTGTTTGCTCTTCCCCAGCCATGCTTACCCTTTGCAAAGCCACAGTATAAACTAATTAGGGATTTGCTATTTGGAGAAAGTTGTGATAAGTTTGCCGACAAGGGCATCTCCTAATCTCATTGCACACACGTCAGTGGCTATACATGTGTGAAATTAAGTGGGTTTTTGCTGATTCCTGCAGACTGCCTGTTTTTATCTTGAGACAACATTCCCAATCATAAAATGCATTAACATCTTCTATCGGGGGCTTACTGTAATATGTATAACACCAGCAGCAATTCTTTGATATCGCCTTCAAATGCATTGTTAAGGGAGATCACAGAAATGGCTTTGATAGGCTACATGATTTACCTAGTAGAAGGAAAAGCTGATAGGGGAAATAATCCTGCAAGCTTTTTCCTTCAAATAGGAATAACATAGATGGACCTGCTGCCTTGGCTGGTGATAGGAGCTGGTCCACCTCAGGGCATTCTGTTCTTTTAAACTAGTGCAAAGTGAAACAATTGGCCTGTGAAGACCTTGGAACTGAACACACCTGCATTTCAGAGGATGATGAGAGGCCAGCCACAGGGTGGCTGATGCAGACACTGATGCAGAGCAGGGAACCGAAAAAAAGCCAGCTGAACAGCCTCCTTATATGTAGTGAAGAGGGAACACATCCAATTCTGAAAATTAAAGCCTCATTTTCCTCTGAGTCTCAATACAGCTACTACAGAACTTGTCACAGGGACCTTATGAATGTGGTTAAAGCACCAAATACGCATGGCCAAGAAGATGATATTTAGTTTGTTAAGGTATTTTGTAATGTATTTATTTTCTACTTTTAAAAAAATTATCATCCTCTTGATGCTTTCTGGACTTTCAGCTGAAGCACAGCTTTGGTGCCAGTAATGTCCCCTTTGGAAAGAGAATGGGGAAAAAGAAATTATAGCATTCGTCACGTGTATCTGAACTTAATTGCAGTTAGGCTCAATAAGCTGACTTCTCTGGCAATGAGTAATTACTTCATAAAAGCATCGCTTTTGCTCAGCTGTCACAATAAATGTCATTAAAGCACCGTGCAACAATCTCATGGAGCCTCTTGATTGAGTGCAGCCAAGATGGGCTTCTCAAGGACATCAGCAAGTGCCCCATTTCCTCCATGTGCTGCTCAGCACAGCCTGCCCATTCTAATGCTGCTCTTCTCATTACGGATGGTCCAGGGCACTGTCAGGACATCTCTGTCTTTGTCTTGAGCTGCTCTGTTTCTAAGTTCAGAGGCTCCAGGATGCTTCTGAACCCAGAACATGGGGCTGAAGGGGGGGAAAAGCAGCAGAAAGCCAGGAACAAGAAGTAGTTTCAATTTCTCTCACAGCCCCGTTTCAGGCGGGAATTTCAGCACCAAACTTTTTCAGATCTTTGCTCTTGAGTACAGTTCATCATTAAATTTTCAGGAAGTAGAAAGCATTGGGAACTGTACTGGGTCTGAAATGGCTTGTGTGAAGTGTATGAAATGGAGGTGATTCATTGTTGTCTGTTTGATGTCTAGCATGTAAGTATCGATTATTCTCTTTCTATCCTAATTCTGTGCAGATACGCATAGTGCAGAACTGCAAACTAGAAGTCTGGTGGTATTGAAAGGCAAGTCGTTTCTTTTATGTATTCCTTAGGCCACTTGCTCCATGGGTAGGACAGCAAGAAAAGTGAAAATTCACTGAAAACAGCATTTCTTCCTTGTTCATTAAACTCAATGTTTATTTCTGCGAGTCACACGAAAAATAAAAGTGAAAAGGCATGGCTGGTTATGAGCTGATCAGTGATATGATTTACCTAGTTAACCCAGCAGTGTTAATAAATGGCCTGTTTGTGGGAGAATGAAACCAAGCCTCTTCAAATGATGGGCTAATTGGGATTGCTGAGGCTGCTGCACACCATGCAAAAGAACGGGACGGGAGCAGTGCGGCAGTGCTGAGCTGGGGATATTTGCCCCATGATATTCAAAGCACAGAAGAAAATCTCTGAAAATTGCAGGGCACGCTGGCTTAATCACAAGTCTCCACTACAGCAATCAAGATCGAATGAATAGTAATCGTGTTAATGAGCCAGTATACATCCCTGTTGTGTTCATAATTTCAAATACCACCAAATCCTGTTGCTGAGAGTGAGTCGTTGCTGAGATAATGAAAAATGAAAATGCATGCGGGAGGAAGAGTTTGTTTTTTTTGAGGAAACTAGGTACGTGTATGCTCTTTTGTAGAACCCTTGGATTCTTTTTGTTTTCTTCCTCCCCCCTCTGTAATGGAAGCTGTGAGATCTTATAGTACAACCCTGGAGACGCTTCTCTACTTCCAGAAAAGGGCTCATTTTCTGGTATCTTGGCAGCATGTTATTCAGCTCCCTCTGTTCCAAACCTGCCTCGGGCAAAGCTTGCTTCTGCCTTCAGGCCAGGCTAAGGGCCCATCCTGGAGGACTTTGCTCTCTCTGCCCTGCTAGCATCCCTGGGTCACTCTATGTGGAGAGCAGGTGTCCATCTCCCATGAATGAGACCTAAAGAAATCTGCACCTTCATAAAACTTGTATTAGGGAAACAAGGAGCGCCCCTGTGTCCTCATTAATATTTCTTAAAGCTGGAGCTGAGCATGCAGGAGCAACAGGAGATTGGTGCTATTTTGTCAAACCAGTCGATCATGCCTTGCAAATGAACAGAAGGGTTATTCTGGCAGTGGCAATTAAGGCATCACATTTACTTGCACCTGGGGAAGCTTCATGGCCCAGGGCTGAGCTTCTCAGCTGGTGGCAGCTCAGGTGTGGGAGCCCTGAGCTGGGCTGTTTGGAGCTATTATTTCCCAATGCTGCATTTCTATTTTCTTTTTTCTTTTTTTCCTCCCTCAGAATGGATGCTCTTTCACCTCTTGTCTGTTTCAAGCTGTACTTTTGAATGGTGCTGTTGTGATGCTACTGCCTTTTCTGCAGTTTTGTCTTTTGCACATTTGTCTTTTTAAAATGGAAAACTAATATTTAAAGCGATCTTTACCTCTCTGAAGCCAGGGAAAGAAGCAGAGGCTCACACCTGTGTAAAATCAGTCTCTGTCAAAGCCAAAGGGAATTTTGCTTCGGTAGAAATGGAGTTGATCCAAACACAGTAGAAAATGTGGGTGCATGGAGAGTTAGAGAGAGCAAAGTGTGAAATCACCTCTGGAAGATAAAACTAAATTAGAGCTCAAAGACTTGCCTGGATTCAGTTTCTGTCTCTGTTTCCTTTTTCAATCTGGTTAAATTGCTGAACCTGAATGTAGAACAGTTATAGCAGCTCTTGAAACACATAGCTAATTAAGCCCAAATAATGTGCATTTTCTTCTTTCCTTCAAATTTGCTTACGCCTTGCAGCACCGGGTTTGGATTCCTTGGGAACTTTCAAGTGTATCCAAAGCAGAACTGCAGCCTGTGCATGTGTATATGTTTTTTTTGAGGTCATGTATGATAAATACCCTAACTGGGGAGAAAGGGTTGGAAACAAACAGTCGTGGGAGGTGAAGGGGCAGCTGTGATCACATAGCTGCATCAATTAAAGCAATCTGTTGGCAGCCCTGATTGGTGAGTGGCATTAGTTGTGTTTCCTTCAGAACAAGGCTGACAGTGTTGTAGTGTGCCATCTTTATGGAGAGATGGTTACAGGAGTCTTTGTGTACCCAAACTCCTGTCCAGAAGGAAAAAAAAAAACAACACAAAACAGCCTATTTTTTGTGTTTTTTTTTTTTTTATTGTATGTATGTTGATGTAGGTACTTGAATATTGAGATTCTTCCTGTCTGATGCCGTGCTGAAATTTTGACGTGCTTATTGCAGCCTGGGGCACTTGTTTGAGTGATGCTCAGGCAATGCTGCTCATAGACAATGTTTGTGCACAAGGAGGACGTTCACTTTTCAGTTTCCTGACCTTTCGTATAAGGAAATTGTATTCGCTTCCTTTAATGGCAGTAGGACAGGGCTTTTTTGAGGCCTTCCTGGAATAGCTGCAGCAAGCTGTGATGTGAATAATAGATGCAGTGAAAATCCCGGCCCAGCGAAGAGAGAATGCAGTGTGGTGCTGCTTTCCTCTTGCACCAAGAATGCTGTCTGTGTGCTGAAAGGATATAAACAGTAATCTGCAATTCAAAAAAAAAAAAAAAAAAAAGCCCAATAAGAAGAAATAAAAGCTTAAAAGCTCTCATACCTCACTCTCCTCTTAGCTGGAGGCAGTCACACGTGATATTTGGTTCTGACAACAGCTCTTAGGATGACCTCCTGTATTCTTTCCATACAGCAGAGAAACCAGGATCCTCATTGTTTCATCTGCTCCCTTACTATTTCCCTGGAGCACCCAGAAAGCCTGTTGGCAGTGTACAGTTTGGTCTGTGAGGACACAATTCTGTTTTTTAAGGCTGGTCCCAGGCTCACCCTATGCCATCTCTTTGTGAGCAGAGAGAGATCTGCCCTCTCCTTTACAGGTTTGCGACAGTTTTCCCTTCCTATTCCCTAGATCTTACCGCATTAACTATTATGGTATCTGCCTGCTAATTTCAGCTCCTCTCTGAATATTATTTTTTCAGTCTTTAGTATAACAGTGGTCTCACCTTGCCTAGTGGGAGATCTCTTTCTTTATTCTATAAGAATTTCTTTTGATCTTCCTGAAGGGTTTCTTTTTTTTTCCCCTTTTTCTTTCTGGCTTATTCTTTTCACACTGACACGTTGTGTCTTTTATTTATTTATTTTAATTTATTTCCCCCATGCTCCTCTTTTCCTCAGGGTGTTTTGTGACCCAATCATTTACCTTTCTTTGTTTGTCATTTTGGCATCTTTGCTTCATTATGCAGACTATTCATGTTCCTTCCACATCAAATTTCCTCAATGCTTTTATATTTTTCTTGTAGTCCACCTCTGTGTATTATTAATTTATTACACCATTTCCAATTCCAAATCTATACATCCATCACTTTGCATTTTAAATGAACTTCATTGCACTTAATTTGGTGATACTCTGAGTTCCTCAAATATGAACTCCTAAGCAAATGATTGAGTTTAGAGGAAATTACTAAAGCAAATTCATCACAAAAATGAAGTGTCTCCAGAACTGAGATATGGGATAGATCAATCTAAAAATGTTATTTAATAACATTTCGTTTGTTTGTTTTTTAAAGCTTTCTTCTCTCCTCTCTGTCTTTTAATTTTTGAGGACAAAAAAGAGCACGTTAATCAAATCAGTATTTCCCAACCCTCTTGGTTGGGGTAAGCTTTTGTTAGCCCAGAAGGTCCCAGAGATAGAATGGAATATAAATGAGGCAAAAAATGTTTGGATATCATATTGTTTAAGCATGTACACTTAATATGCTATCTCTGATTGGTCTGCAGAACTTCCAAAGGAAATTAGATGCCCTGTGCAGCAAAGCTGAGATGGGAAGATTAGTGACATTTAGAAAGTGTCTGTGTGGAGGGAAATGCATCCTTATGATGGCTGTTAAGTCTTTTGTATCTATTCATGAATTCATGGGGCTAGCATAGCGCATTGAGAGCGAACTCTGGGGATGACAAACAGAAACTTAGAAATGTTGAAATATGAATTGCTAATGAGGTTCTGCAACCTAGGGCTCCTGTTGTACTCTCTGTGCTTACCTGGCTTCACCAACCTTAGTGTTGGTGAAGGCATTCCATAGGATTTCTCTTGGCATTGATCTAAATGGGCTTGGGGTTTGTAACCATTCCAAGTGGTGGTAGACTTCAGCACATAAAAGAAGTACAATTTAATTTTTTTCTCTTTCTTATTATATCCCAATCTTTGCTCCTGCTGAACGAGCCACTCAGAATCCTTCCAAAGGATGACTCTGCTTACTGGTGTTCTTGGTATTTATATCAATAGGATCTGGGGCAGCCCCAGCCCTGGAGACATCAACTTCTTTCTGGACTTATGAATACTATGGGGATATTGGCTGGAGAGGAACAGAGGCATTCCTCTCTCAGGTGGATGAGGGATGAGGACATATCAGCTCACCTGGGAATGTGAAATATCTTTAAGACAAATGTCCCGGTGATTCCAGCTTATTATTCAAATGCAAGATAAAAAATAGGTGGTGGGGGAAAAAAAAAAGTTGGTTAAAGTACATGGATGTTGAGAAAATAGGGAAAAAGTGAAGTATAGAAGGGGCTACTTTTAGTTCTGATCTCAGTATTCTACTCATTGTCCTAAAGCAATAGCAATTACTATTTTATTAACTAAGCGTGGGCACATTATTCAGAGTGGAACTTTGCCTATGAAGATACTTTGTCATTTTAAAAAGAATGAACCACAGTGATTTTTAAGTTAAAAGCCTGGAACCAATTTGTAAAATAAAGGCATTTTATATGTATTATATATAATTACAAGGATGCCTAACACTAAAACTTTAATTCCTTTTTATTTGGTTAGCTCTTAGCTCACTAATTTCTAAGATAGATTGGTGACCAAAATAGTACTTTTTCACATGAATAGTAGCGACTACTGAGCTGTATTCCAAATGTTCTGGGCTTTGTTGCACTTGTTAGTCTCCAAAAATACGTAGAGATTGTTAATGGACCTACAACCATAAAGCCTCTGAGTGTGTATTTCATTGTTATTGGTTCGTAGTATATATTATCTATTACTTTTAATTGGTCAAATTTTCTTAGGTAATTTGGACTGCGACTGAGAATATTCACCTTTGCAGGAACTTATTTAAGTGGCTGCAGCTATATGCAAAATTGATCCAACAGTTCAGCATTGATCATTGTATCTCCTCATAAGTCCTCCCTCTGCCTTCTGTAATTTGCTTTTTCCAATTAAAGCATACCATTGTTATAATTAATTGCTTCAAATATTGATTTTTTTTTATAACTTTTTTAGTAATTGCCATTCTTCCTGCCTCTCTTTTGTCGTATTTATTTATAATTGCACCCATTTATTATTGGGGAAAAATGCCATTACAAAGCAGAAAGCACCAGTGAATCTGTCATGATGTTTGGTGAGGGTGTCTATGGGTGAGGCTGGAGTTGAGCTCTCTTAAATTTTACAAGTACAAAATGGAAAATAATTAATACTAGAATAAGTTTAATTTCACTTAGTTACAAGCATTGCTATATTCGGAGTTGGATTTTTTATTTTTCATGAAATTTATCACGGTTTTGTAAACGTTAGTGCCTACAATTGGTGTATGAATCAATATGTAAACTTAGAGCTTCACTGTTAGCAATGGGCAAAGTAGGAGGAGAGAGGAAAAAAGAGGAGAATCAAGAATCCTGTCAGCCACGCCAGATCCTTTTACCTTTTCTACAACCTTACTTTTCTGGAAATTCTAGGAAAGAACCAGACTATTGAAAGTCCACAGGTGAACTGAGTGGAGTAGAAGATGGGTTATTTATAAGAGTGATAACTGTGTCTCAGCTTTGCTGTTGCATGATATGGTGATCTTTGCATGTTTATAGTTCAGGTAGATAAATGTGAGCTGTTAGTTAAGGAATCTAGGATGAAATATATTAGGAAATGGGAAGGCGCAAGTGTGAGTGGAGTCCAAGTGAAGTGAGTTATTGTTCCCTTTGTGCTTGGGATGACTTCATGTTCAGAAAGGCTATACCTACCATGAGAACAAGTTTGCATGTTGGAACTGGGGTGGAGAAGAGGAAGGAAGAGTAAAAACTGGCCAATACTGCAGCTATGACATTCCTGAATTGTATACGTTAATCAAAAAACATGAGGTGCTGTAGCACTGATGAATAATTCAGGCCACTAAGAGGAGACCATTAGACACTGACCCAACGCAAGCCCGGTCCCATCAATCTCTGTTTCTGAAGGAAGCCCAGGCAATGGCAACATCTTTTTGTAAGAGCCAACACAATACACTTTTGATTTGCAAGCTCAAGTGGCCCTCAAGTAGGAAAATCAATTCCAACACAAAATGACATGCAAGTTTTATTAAGTCAGTATTGTCTAGCCTGCATTATTTAATAGTATGAGCTATTTTGACCTCTCTGAAGAGTTAAATTGCATAGGCAGAAAAAAGTATTCTTCTGTTTAGCTTCAGTAGTCAGTCAAGAGTTAAGGTGGAAATGGCCTGGCAGAGCTGGTTTGTCTCTGTCTCTTGTCTCTGTCCTGGAACAACAAGCAGGTGAAATATAAAATTGCAGGTCTAGCTAAGTGTTGCTGATAAGATCACGTGCTTCCTTTCAGTAAATTTAGTTGACATTAATCCTGTGTTGTAGCAAAGTTGCAGTCTGATTAGCAGAAAGACATATAAATGCAGTAAGGAAATAGATTTTAATTTTTTTTCTCCCCTCTCTGCCCTGTACAATTAGCATTTGAAGGCTGCAACTTATTATCAGTCCAGAAGGATTTGGGAACTTCCACAGTACCTAAATGAAAGAGAGAGTGTTGCATCCAAGAGCGGCCAAAAGCTGAGAGATAGAGGTTATAATATCCACTATTAGCTGTATGGAATGCATTCCCAAATGCTTCTCAGCTCTCTGGGTTTGATTAGAAATCTTGCGCTTGATAATGCTTCCTTGACAAGAGTGTCATTAAAACTATTGTTTTCAGTTTTAAGAGGTATTCTTTCTCTTCTGACGAAACACTGACAAAGTTGAAGACTTTTATTCTCTTCTTGAAAGTAAAAATGCGTGGAATTTCTCAGCCTGAAGTATTCCTTCTTAAGAATATTTATTTTGCTGTCTTTCTTTGGAGGCGTATGTTTTGTTTTTAGCTTCTGAATGAAATGCTTAAGTGCAATGTTTTAAATTGACATTTTATTTGGAATTGTCTTTACTCTTTTGTTGTTGTTATAGATTATCATCAGCAAGAACATGTTCTATTTTACTAAAGTTTTTTAAACCTTTTCTGTTCAGTCAAGATTAAGGAAAATCCATTATTAACATAGTTCTATTTGAGTGAAGGCTTAGGTCAGATTGATTCTTATTTTACTCTGCCATTCCAATTATTTTATAATATATGCAAATTTCCTTTGGCTCTTTGGCTCTCTGACAGTCTAGTCTGTCAAACCTTGGCTGCCTAATTGCATTAAAAATGAGACTCATCAGGCAAATCAGATGCAATTCTACCCTTAGCAGTTCAAATTGTTAAGAAGGTTCACACAGTTGTTAAGGGGACCCATTCTTTGATTGTGCTTTACTGTGCAGACCAATTCATAAGATCAGAATATAAAGCTGTCCTCAAGCACTGGTGCTTTCCCTATCTGGATTTTGTAAACTAAAGTCCTGAACATGACCAGAGAGAAACCGCTGGGCTGCAAACATGCCAGCTGGAAGACTTTGGCTGAAGTTGCCAGCTGGTGCTGTTGGAATGGCATAAAAAGAGACTTTGAGACCAGCAGGCTGAGATGCTCCTGGGCACAGGCAAGCACTACTTTCAATGAAAATATTTAAGAGGAAATCTGTGTCTGAAGACGACGGGGCTCTGAGTCAGTTGTTTCCTTCAGTAGTGAAGCCATCTCCCCAGGGACTTCAATTTCGCAAGCCCAGCTCTGCCTTCTTGATTAAGGAATCCCATGACTTGGACCACAAGACGTTTTTCATTTATTTCACATAGAATTAAGGACACAGAAAAAATTAGCATATAATTTGTTGGCAGGCTGCGCCCCCCACACCGCCATTGCCCCCTAACCCTTATGTTTGCTTCCCAAATGTAGGTAATGATGAGACTCAAGGGAGATGTGAATTATAACTTGTCTGTGGCTTGGCTAATGAAAAAGGAACAGACTTTGTTTCCATCTGGACTGTGGTTTTATTTATTTTCTCCCTTTTACTTTAAATAAAGGAAGTTGAATTTCTTAAAAACTGATGCAAGAGTAAATTAACCTGCATTTATTGGTAGTAGGAGTGTGGCTCCTGAACAGCCCTTGTCTAAATTAATACTTGTTGCTTATACAAAGTGCATTAACATTAAGAGAATATGTTCAAGATGTTCAGTGCCTTGTAAATTACTGGAGATGGTTGTAGGAATGGCTCACATAACTCTAGCTGTGCAGGATGGTTCTTACATCTTGATTCTGCCAGGGTTTTCCTTCTGCATGGAGTATCTGACCAAGTCCTGCAGGGGAAGAAATGGGCTGCAAGTGTAAAGGAGCCCCAAATTTGGAGCCAAAAGAAGCACCAATGGCCTCTGCAGCCCTTTGCAGGTTCTGATTTTATAGGAGGATGATTAAGCAGCTATGCGGTGCTATAGCTGGAGAAGTTGGTATCTGCCCTTATCATTTAGAGTCTTCCAGTGAGCTGAGAGCAGGAACAAAATGCTTTGCCTTTGCAGATTAACTATCCAGAAGACCAGCATCAGATAAATGGAAATGAAAACACAACCTGGGAGAGATAAAGCGAGGACAAAACCAATTAGCAGCAGTTAGGTGGTTTACAGTGCTTCAGAATTAATTTCTAACAGTGTGAGCTGCTATTCCTGGGCAAATGCCATCAGTTTGACATCATCTAGTTATCCTTCAGTTTAATGATTTGCTCTCCTGGGTGTTAAGGGTTCCATACTTCTCCAGTGAATTTTTTTTATTTTTTTATTTTTTTTCCTGCTGACTCCAGGAAGGTTTGTAGTAACTTTTGCAGTGCTACTGTGAAGGATAGGAGTATTCTCTATCATAAAACATTAATGCTGTCTGTAGTGTTTTGTTTTCTTAATCTGATAAAATTAGAAATCATTTTGCAGCTACATAGTAGGCGCTACAGAAGAGCAGTTGGATTGGCTTCCCTTATGTTCATCTGCTGCTTTAAAATGACCCTGAATCTCCGCAATGTGTTTTGTCATATCTTTAGACCATAACATTGGAGAAATGTACATATGGCTCCAGTCTCTTTAGGCATGGTGTGAAAACGAAACCGGGATGGGGAGGAAAAAAGGAGGCGTGATTCCCCTGTAAAAATAACTATTTCCTATTGTGTTATATGTAGCAACTTAGATCTGTGTGTGGGTTTTTTTTTGGTTTTTTTTTTTTTTTTTTTCCCTGGGTGAAATTCACCTCTGGAGGCCAAGAAGCCCACCCAAATGTTACTGAGGTCCTACTTTAAGAAATCAAATTTGGCCCCTGTGAGCAGAAGGGCAGAATGTGAACTCTACCTTTGTATGTTATTAGCCCTGTTGTACATATTTAGCCCTGCTGAGCATTACTAGAACCTACTGGAAAATGGAAAGTGCTGTTCTGCTTTTCTCTGGGTTTCACATTCGCTATTCCAGTTGCTTGTCTGCTTGGAGATGGAGGCTGTTTTCTTTCCACTTCAAACTCTGTGGCATGCAGAACATGCGTGCTTTCTTGCAGCTCTGTGCGACTGCACCCCACACATCAATGCATGATTTCAGAGGGGGAAGGAGATTTTACTTTTGTTCTTTCTCAGATTGATTTTTCTTTAATCTACCGCAAGATGTGTAGACAGAGAGGACGCAGCTGTTTAAGCAGAGGGAAACCAAAATGTGCAGTAATGGATTACAGTAAAGCCTCCTGTCTTCTGTCAAACCGATTTGTAAATTACATCAGGTTTCCATAACGATAATAATACAAAAATATTTTTTTAATTAAGATTCAAAAGTAAGACATTTTTAAGATTGCCAGGAGCGAGACCTTTAAAAACAAGCATGAGAAGCAACTAGGTGCCTGTCTCCTGCCTCTTCATTGCTCTTATGTCTGTGAGGCCCTTCATATATTAGATCAGACGTGAAGTCTTTCCTTTTCATTTTCCCGTTTGACAAGACGGCAAATGGTTTGTCCTAATTCAGTAAGTGATGTATTTAAATGCCTTGGCCCAGCTCCTGAAGCTTGCTAAAATATATAATTCAATCTTATCAGATCCTGTTACACAGCTTCCTTGTTGACCATATGGTGGCAAAGTTCTGAGAAAGGAAATAGATTTAGGAAAGAAACAATGAGAATTGTTCCTGCCTCTGAATGATATATGGGGTTTACTTAGTTCCTACTGTTTCCTGAAAGGGCACTCTAGAGAGTAAATTACTGTTAATGGTGTCTAAAGACATGCGCCTAAAATAGCTTCTGTCCTACTGTTAATAAATAATCTGCAAACATGTCACACTTCTCAGTTTTTCATTATATTAGGGAGAATGCAGTCTTTTCACAATCCCATCCCTGGGTGTGCATTTAATTTTATCTGGCTTCCCTCATACACCAATACAGATTTACTCCCGACCTCCGATTCAAGGAGAAGACTGGTATGGATTTCTTAAACAAGTTGGTTTATTTTGTTCTTACCATAAACCCTGTTCTTTTAATTTTTATTTTCTGATGCCTCCTGGGCTTAATAACAATCCCAAACCTTTTGAGGTGAGCTCTGAGGACTGCCTCAGGCTCAGGTTCTGCTCCTTGATGGGATGAATTTGTGTGTGGATGCCACATGTCCCATCGCGAGCGCACATTGGGTGAACCAAGATCAAACTGCTGTCAGTCTTTGGCTGACAAACAATACAGAGCTTGCTGACATTGGAAAAATGAACAAAGTGAAGACACAAGCAACAAAGAGGATTATCTTGATTTGTGGCTGTTTCTCCCTGGAATGCACAAACAGTACACACCATTATAGCTAATGGAATTTTCATTTTATTACTGACGCTGGTCTAGATTGAATGGTTTTCCCTGTTCTGATATGTG
Source organism: Perdix hodgsoniae (assembly GCA_035772895.1). NCBI lineage: Eukaryota > Metazoa > Chordata > Aves > Galliformes > Phasianidae > Perdix > Perdix hodgsoniae. The sequence continues at coordinate 15,545,515 of JAPSGF010000010.1, forward strand.
ATTCTTGCTGTGGAGCAGTTCTGCCCTGGGAAGATGTGGTCTGGCTTCAAACAGTTGTTTCATTTCTCTTGCTCTTGTCTTTGGTCACCTCCATCTTCCAGGCTTCAGGTTGATTTCTCTGCCGCTCTCTGTAACCATTCTTTTGCAACACACCTGAACTGACAGTGGATTTAACACGAGTTCAGATAGAGATATGGCTATACTAAGCATTCTTGTTTCCTGCTGCCCAAGCAGAACACATCCACCCACCTCAGAGCAACCATATGGGTATGGCTGTGGGGACCACAGGGTTCCATCTGGGGATGCGATGGAGAATCTCCGACTATAAGTAGAGAAGAAATAGTGGCTGCGGTTCCTCTGAGTTCTCATGACTGCATTATGTAATGTTTATATTAGAAAAAGATGTGTTTTTTGTAGCTGAAAAAGAGCAGCACTTCTTATTGTCAAGATTTCCTTCAGAAGACAGTATAATGAATTGCACTTCAAGATGAATAACTAGAAGTTAGAATTCTTGGGACTTCGCCCTGGAATTTTACATTTGTCTAGATAAGGATTATACTGTCCCTGTATGAACATCTACACGAATGCTCTGGATTATTTTATAATCTTATAAATAAGTGGTTGCAGAAGTGTCTCTTTGTTTTCCTCTTGACTTAAAACTGCTCTATTTCATACAAACAAACAAAAGAAAGCCCTTCCCTTCCTGGAGGATGGTTTAAGAAGGGCTACTGTATGATTTTCTTTGCTTTTTGTTTTTGGTGTCATCACTCTGCTGGAAATCTGTAGCACAAAATTCCTTATCTTATTGTAATAATGCGGGAAAAACATATTGCAGTGACCGTGGCTGGGGTGAGCTGGGCTATCTTTCTTGTTAGTATCAACTGGCATCACCCCCAGTCATCTCTGTTTTATGCCTTAATTTTGCCTTTCAAAGTGCCATTTGCACTGGGAATCTTCTCTGATATGTTTTGGGTTGGGCAGTACCAGCATTAGTATGTCCTAAACCTTATCCTTTGCAGTAGTGAATCAATTCAAGAAAATCACTGGAGGCCATTGGCAAAGCTTAGCAGAGCTCAAAAGCCCTTGCGTGCAGGGAGTTCACAAAACTGTCAGAAGGTATGTTATAGCAGCCGCTAACTGATACATAATTGATGAATGTTAATTAGAAGCTTTTCTTAGGTAATTGCCCATTTCTTGCGCTTTCATCTGAAGCCCTTTTTTCTTTGCTGCAGAAGTGACAAATATCTGGGATAAAATGATTTGCTGAACGTATCCAGTGTGGCATGTCCCACATGCCCCGTGGGAGGTGGGCATGGGAAGATGTCTGGTAGTGCAGTCAAAATACAAATGGAAAGCAAAGTTCTATTCTTACAGCTGTTGAATGTAGTGTCTGGCTCGTCATTATTCATCCCTCTCTGAGTTAAAATGGCTGTGGCCCTAAATACTTTTAAAATAATTCATTGGTCTCCTTTGAATAATTAAATGAATAAAGTCATCAGCCGCGTTCACCTCTCTGCTGAACTAATTACAGTAATTCTACGAAGGGGAGGGAGAAAAGGGATTTAGGAAACCGTCAGTATTGCAAAAACATTTTCCCACCCTCATGCTGTTTGCTGTTCCCTGTCACTGCTCTTCATGCTGATGAATAAGGGATGAATTCCTGTGCTAGTTAGACGGGTGTATGCCTTCTTTGGAGGACTTTTGCAGGGGTAAAGCCAAAAATGACTTTTTCAACTCTAGTGAGGTTTCCTGGTTTCCTGATTAAGGATCAGCTGGCACAGTATCTTGGTCCGTTTTTTATTTTATTATTTTTTTTTTTGCCTTAGCTGGCTGTGATACAGATTCAATTATCTTGTTATTTCTAAAAATACTTCTGATCTGTCAGCATTTAGGAACAGGTTGTTTCCAACAGTCTGATGTACTGGACACTGATTACTCACTGGTTATAATTTGCTTCAGTTTTTTTTAATGGAGACAAAAAATCTTTATCTGAGGAGACCTGAAAGTGCTTTGCAAACAACAATTAACTTTCATTCCATTCCAGCCTGCCGTCAGCTCCTAATCTTGGGAACTCTCTCTCAAATCTTTTGCCTGACTGTGTTCAGAGCCCTGACCTTGAATAATACATGACATCTTACCTTGATGTTAGCAAAAAATCTCTTGGCCTAAGGAGCAGGAAGTTTGGAGGTCACTTCAGTATAAAGGAAGGGGGAAAAAGAAAGCTTTGTGAAGTCTAGATAAATTCTGAGTGGAAAAGGGAATGGACAATCCAGCATCTAGCTTTGCTTTTTTCTCCTGCCTTTGTTTTATTTCTTTCCAACACCAAAATGCCCTATGGTGTTTAGTAATCACCTACTTGAGCTCAGTTTTTGAGACCCAAACAGGAAAGCAGTGTTGACCCACCACTCAGGGATGATGCAAAGGTTGATTAAAATCTGTGAAACACTTCTGGATGAGAAGTTCTTTCTATAATAAGCTTAAACTGCTTCTGTGCTGGGTCCCAATCAGCTATTCTTGCAGCAGTCTCCCAAGATGATTTCTGGGTGTGTAGTGCGTATATATACATTGGAATGGTGAGGTGCTGATAGTGGGTTCAGGAGAGTGTGCAAGTCTGTTAGGAAAGCTGACACTTCTGCAATAAGACCATTTGCAAATGAAGGAAACTTGTAGTGCTTAATGCACTCTGTGGGCAATCTGGCTGAGTGGCATTGAGGAGAAGAACTGTTGTTGTTAAGGGTGGCTGTAAAACAGCTAGAGTTGGATATGGTATGATGTTTACTAAGGCTCATCTTGCTCTAGAAAGCTCCTGTATCCTCTAAATACTTAAATGTACGCCATAGTACTCATAGCTGTGTGTGCTCCATTCCTGGTGTTTATTATCCTACAGGTAGAAGATGCAAGGTCACTGAGCTGGGCAGCTTGCCAGGGAAGTTCTAATTGCAAAATCTTTATTAATAAAGAAAAGGAGGACATTAAGAGCAATGTGTCTCTAGGAACGGATTACATTTTCTGTTAATTACCCAGAAATATGAAATCTGTTTTGCAGGGGAATTACTGAAGAATTAGCATGAGATTATGTAATTGCCCATTTCAACCAAATTTACAACGCGCCTGTGGCTGGCTTACAGGTTGCTTTCACCAGGGACTCAACTGCATCTCACTTGTTTCTGGGGGCTGTATTGGCCACCACCCAATTTGGCAGCTCGTCTTCCTTGCTAAATCTGTGAGCACAAATAACATCATCTGTGCAGCAATGTGTGCAGCTACCTGCTCATGGCTGTGGTTTCAGCTTGGCTCCTTGAGAAATTCATGGTGGTACAAGCTCACGGCTTTTTCTTTTTGCTCTCAAAAATGTATGTTATTAATAATATGTATGAGTTGTCTCTTCCGTGTTACCCTTCTCCTGGTATCATAATGAGGTGCTAAGGAATTGGATATCTGTTTTATGTTGTTATGAAAGCTGGGAATGGAAGAACTGAGGCTGGAAACTGACTGAAATCAGATCTGTTGGATCACACCAGTACCAAACCTTCTCAGTTCTGGGGAGGAGCACACAAGGCTTCATTTTCGGTGTGTTCACCAGGAGGTACCACTTAGCTACTGCTCCGAGACAGAGCCGTTTTCTCCTAGCTGTACGTCTTTGCAGGATAGTGGGGAAATTCCATGCAGGGAAACATTCTGGACATTATCTAACAGCCCTGTCATTTTGCTTCTCGCCATGCCCTGTTCCTTGCTGTGAGGACAGATGTGCTTCGATTTTATTGTTTTTGTATCAGCTATGTCAGCATGAGGCCATAAGAAGGGATGTTATTCTCTCTGACTTGATGGTGTTTGTTCTCTATTTCTTTGGGATGCTATTCTTGAAACTTAGCTGTTTTCCATAAAACTGCAACTCTCTTTACATGCATATGCATGCATTAGGTCTTGCATATGTAATAACAAATGTAAACTCCTGGACGGAGTACTTGATTCCCTGGTGTTTCATAACCCTGTTGCACAGGTGCAAGGATTAGTTCTTAGGGAAATTTAGTCACCTCAGGGATGCATTATGTGCTAGATGCTAAATCTGTCTATCTAATTTTTTATTCTGAGCTGACTCTGTGCTTTGCAAATGCACTAGCATTTCCTTCCCACATAGCTTTACATTATCTGTTGAAAATGAATTATGTCTCCAACTCTCTATTTCGCTTACACTGTTTCCAAAGTTGCCTTGTCGAATATTATGTTATCCTCTGTGTTCCTATTTTAATTTGCATTTGATTTAGCTCTGTGGGCCTTGTAGACTGACCTTGATTATCTTTCGAACAAAGAAAGAGAATGAGAAAAATCACCACAAACCCTATAATTCTATGTTTATTCAAATTGAAGCGCCTTTTTTTTATTACTCAAAGACAAAAGTCTCCATACTTTAATGTAAACACATTCGTAGCTGGAGTTATGTTTTAGCCAGAGCCTTTGCTTCTCTGTGACATTAAATTGTCGAGGCTGAAATTCTTCAGCTCATCCCACCTATAACTCTGCTGTGAATGCTGCTGGCTCTTTTCCGTACCTCGGTGTTTTTGTGTCTCTGGTTCCAGCCTTGCAGAAGTCTAGGGTAAGTATTGGTCTGTTTTCATGTGGCCAGGATTTTACTGGTGATGGTAAAATAGCAGCGTTTCAGAAATTACCCATGATTGTAGTATTTCCAGGGACCCAACAAAGTATTAGAAGAACAGCCTGTGTCATTCAAACTTTGGTAAACATTTTTTTCCTTTTTTTTAAACATATGGACTGTCCACAGTATTGCAGTGATGGTTGCAAGTAAACACATCTGTCCGCTGATATTTGAAAACAAATAAAGAAATGTATTCCTCAAGGACTGTGAGATTTGCCAACTAAAATCTTCCAAAACAATTTACCGACCACGTAATGTTGCTTTCTCATGATCTAGCTACATCTGACACAGAGCTGGTATTCATCCAGGGATTTCTCACTCCGTAAATTGCCCATGATCAGATCATGAGTTTTATGGGTTTCTGCCTACCCAAAATTGCCAGGCAAATACTTTGTTTGCAAAGTCTGTTCTGCTTGAGAACAGTTTGCTGCGTTTGCCTAACGTAGCGACTTTGAGATTCCCTTATTCTGTCAACAGGTATTGTCATTCATTGCTTATGTCTTATTTCTGTGCGCAAGTTTGCAAATTACAGGAGAGCCTTCTCCTGATCAAAAAATGATTTTGATTTTTCAAACAAGAGCCATCTTTACCACTGTTTGTTTAAATACCTCCTGGCTTGTTGGAAACGCAGAACACGCAGACACACACGGCACGAGGGCTGAATCAAAATGAATGTCAGGAAACATTAAAGGATTCTGAGATATGTTTCCTTCTGGATTCAAAGATCTGCAAAGACTGTGGTGTCTGGATCGGGTTTGATAAGACAGCGGAGATGATTGAGCTCTGCTGACTGAGCACAGATTTTACAAAACTGGAATTACAGAAGCATAGCTTAGTACTTAACTCGTGCCTGGTCACTAGCTAACCGTTATGCTTAGGTCTTATCAAAAACTTCCAGTAGGAGAAATAGAGACATCTTGCTTTTTCTGTTTCTTCAGCGCGCATGGCTGAGGTCACAGAGATGATGGAAGAGATGGGTTTGATGGCTCTGTTTTGACACTGTGCTGTGTTTCTTTTTTATTAAAAATTATTTCTAATAAAATGCAAAGAGGCATTTACATCAGCTGAGAGCTTGACCCAAGGACCTTGCAGCTTTTGTGGAGATGCTGCCCTCATATAAATAGCTGTTTGTTCCTGCTCTTTCTCCTATTCGTTATGGTCAAAGTCTGAGCTCATGTCTGCTTCTTAACGTAGAAAGAGTCTATAAATTCAGAGATGCTTGAGTCATTTTTGTGTTTCACTAAGTGAAATGTTACGTTATGATCAGACCAGGCACTATGAAAGGATCTTAAAAAGTTAATGTTTTCAGGGAAAAAAAAAAGCTATTTTGAACTCTGCAATTACCACACAAGTAAATCCTCACTATTAAAGAAATACAGTATCTCCCATTACCAAAAAGCAGCAAATAGGATTTAGCTTGTGTTGGAGAAGACGTGCTGTCGTTTTTGTTTCTCATTACCAGAATAATTGTAGCAGATTTATTTAACCAATCATTCATCAGCTAGTTTAAAAAAGCTCCTGGGGCTGCTGCAGTTGTTGGACAGTTGACAGAATTATTTAGCTGATAAATACAAAAGATAATTTGATTCATGGGTGATTTCTGTAGGACTGAGAAAAACACAGCAATTGTTTTGTCTCTCTTCAGATTCAAAGAGGATGCAAAATTAGATCCTGGGAGTATGACTAGTTTCACAATTGGCCTCTGGAAATATCGTGCTATTCTACAAATGATTTTTAGTCATTAGTTCAACTTGTAATTAAATATATATAGCTATATTTTGCACTAATTATGCCCTCAGTCCAATAAAGTACTTAACAGGTGTATGACTTTAGAACATGAATAATCTTGCTGGCCCACATGCTTATGGTTAAACCTGTGCGTAACAGCTTGGTTCATCAAAACACCATAAACACTCGAGTCTCACTATAAGCAGCAGGGTTTAGGTGTGTGCTTGAAATTAAGCATGTGTTTAATTGTTTTTTCCTGAATGGTGATGAAAAATAGCCTACTAAATTCACTGCATGATGGGACCCTGTATTGGATCCAGGTCTGCTGTAATAAGATTGAGGGCTACATATTTATAACTTGGCCTGTGGCTTATAAGTGCTGCAAGTTTTTCTTGTTAGTTCTTTGTTACATTTCTGATGCTTGTAGTTCAAATGACTTAGAAAAAGGCAGGTCCCCAGAAATGAATAAACCTCTGGGACACTGAAATAATTCCCTTCTGCGCAGATGCAGCCCCAGCTGAATTTATGGGTCCAGAGCTGTCGTACTGTGGAAAACAAGACCAAGCGGAGAGAATGTTGAGAATGGATGAGATGTGTGAAAAATCTGGGAAAAGATAAAACTGAAGAAGTCTTAGAACCTTTGTCACTAAAGTTCTCTAAGAGCCGGGCAGCATCCTTGTGGGTGATTGCTGTTGACCATTCCTGCTCTGGATCGGGGTTGAAGAGGGTAATTTCTGCAAGGCTAGCCTGAGAACACAGGAGGTTTTGCAGATAAATATCTGAACACTTCCCATGCCAGTGGTTTTATCATTAAACAAATAGCACAAGTATTTCTACTTTTTTTTTTCCTTTTTATTAAAGGAGTCTCTATAGAAGTAAATGAAATATGACATGCATGCTATGTTAAATGGAGTCTTGCCTTTTAGCCATCCAAATTTTTAATATTTGTTTTGTCTTTTTGGAATCTTACCTCCCAACTGCAGAATGTTTCATGCAGATCAGAATGGAAATTATATATGACGTTATTTCCTAACGAGAGCTGACTTAGAAAGTCAGAGGCAGTACTACCACTGCTAAGTACTTCCCTGCACCTCCCAAAAAAACATACTTCCCAAATGGGTTGCAACATGTCAGATAGAACAGAGCACTGCAAAACACTTCCCCATACAAAGCTGGTTTTCTGTGTGTTGCCATGAAGAGGATCTGCCAAGCATGGGAGCCGCTCTGAACAGAGGTGTAATTACCTTGAATACTTCCCTTTGACCTCTACGTGATATGTTTACTTCCACAAGATCCACTGTTTGTCCAACTTCAAGCCAGAACTGCCTCCCAGTATTTCACCATTCAGAGCCAGAAGGCTGCACGTGGGTTTCTTTCTTTCCCTACTGATTTATTTTACTAGTGAGAGGGCCTTGATAGAAGAACCTATGATCAGCGATCTAAGACAATATTTTTCAGGGTGTGTTGCATCAGTACATCATTATTATGCTTGCTTCCCTCCCCACGCTTGCCCATTATTAATTTATTTATTTTATTGCTGGTGTTAAATGGTTTTGTCAAAAGCAACTCTTTACAGACCATTAATGCCAAGAGCGGATGATTGTTTTCCACCAGCCCTCATGAATAATTCAAGCTGCCGGCTCACAGTCTCATCCTCAGCACTGAGGGATCTTCTAAGGAAAAGGGGTTATTAAAGGTAACAGTCATGATGAGTCTCATCTTTGAGCAAGGCATACTCATTAATCCTTGGAAGCAACCATATCTTGAAATAAATCACACAATGCTGGAGCTTTTCCCCCCTCCTGCTTTTCTTCCCCTGCCATGCTACTTTTGAAATTCTGTTGAAAGTCGAGGGACGTGATAAATACTGGGAGAATAAATGGTGATATGAGCGCTCAGCACGTAGGCTGGTTTTCGTTCTCCTTGTTCCTCTTCCGAAATGAATTTGGTTTTTTTCTAGTTCTCATGCTTCTTGCATGCTGCCTTTCTGCAAGTGCTTGAACGAACATGTTTATTGGCAGAATTATTAAGGGACTTGGTGAATGATAAGAGAAGGCTGGAATATTAAAGCAATGAGAATGATATATATATTCATATACCAGGAACTTGATTATTAATTCTGATAATTGGTTCTCAGCTGTGTTTACACAATGATGGTGAAATCTTATAAGTAAATTGTGAGGTTAGTTCTGAAGTTGGCAATTGGTTTTATTCATGCCAATAGTAGAAGATAACTAAAAGAAAAAGAATTTGGAAAGCAGCCTATTCTCTTGGATTTGTCAGTGTTCAAAAGAACCATGAAATCTGTAGGTTCCTAAATAGTAATGATATTGTAGTTGCTTATTTTATTTACTTGAAAGAGGATTTCATACTAGGTATTCAAAATCTTGTGAATGTACAGCAACAGCTTCTAGGTTTTTGCATAACTGAGCTGCAGGTGGCTTCTGGTCCAGCCAACTGTTTTGTATTTCATCAAGTGAGCAAGCAAAGTCTCAAGCAAAGCTGTGCTCCAGGCTCTTTGGATGAGAAGCAGCGCATCACTATTATGGTGTGCCTGGCGTAATTGCATATTGCTCGGTGTGACTCTATAGCTTACTCTAACAGACTTCTTTCTTCCTTCACTTTTATGGAGCTTGTATGTTGCCATTCCTTTTGCTTTTTAAAGCAGCTACAGAGAACCTAAAAAGCATGTTCCTTTGCTTGAACAGCCGTTCAAACATTAGGAAGTATCAAAAGCAGTGTTGTTTCAGGAGCTGAATATCTAGGAAAGGAAGGAATCTTTGTTAGGCTGCCTTAGATTTTTTTCTTTCCAACTCGGTATTTTTCTCAGCTTCTGTACCAATTTGGATTAAATGCTTTGCCCCTGGGGACTGGTACAAAGCCAAGCACTGATCACATCTCTTCCAGAAACCCTGTTCTGAGGAAGTGGAAGGAGTGGTATTGTTTCACACCCTTTTGATAAAGCTAAATGTCCCGTTCCTTCAATCTATTAAGTTTATTGAGGAGAAGGTTAAGAGGTGATTTGATCCACTAATAGATAGTAGACAGCTCCATTAATCTAGAGGTGGAAAGTTAAAGCATGTAATGAGATCCAGTGGTTAGAAGGTAAAGCCAGCTGAACCCCAGACACTCCTGTTTTTAACAGTGAAGGTAGCTGACCACTCTCTTAGCCAGATGTGCCATGAATTTTCTCTCTTCCACTTAAAATATATTGACTTGAACAAGCGGTGTGATTTCAGTAATAGAGCAATTACTTGGTGTGGTTCACTGGCTCCTGTTCTGCAAGAGAACAACAGGGCTGTGACTGTTCCTTCTGCCCTGAAAATCAGAAGGATGAGAGAAACCCCACGCCTACCTACATCTCACGTTTTCAGTAATAAAAGAGGGGGGAGACTGCATGGTATCATGATATTTGCCACCTAAAGAACAAGAAACAACAGATAGGAGTATGTTTTGAAACAAAAGGGTGAGAATTGTCCCAAAATATGTGTACTTTTGTCCTAATGCTTTCTGTCTCTGCAAGGGAAAAAAAGTTCTTATGATTTTGGATGCTGTTTTTAGGCTGTGATGTTTAAGAGTGAACACTGGGGTACAATATTAATGAAAGAACATCTCATTACACAGAGAAAGCATTAGATAGTAGAACATTGTTCATATCTACCAGGACCAGCGCTGCTTATGTTTTAATTTCTTGATGGTTCTGATGCTGCAGAAAGTGGGGGCTGACAGCTGCACTTTAAAAAGTTCTTGAACTTACTTTTTCTTCCCTCCGAGATAAAAATGTTCATGGCTAGACTAGGTCTAAGTGGTCTTTTCTGAACACAATGATTCTGTGATTTTTAAGAAGTGGAAGGCTAATGGTGCAACACTTGCATGAGCAGTCCAAACTTACTCAGCTGCTGCTGCTTTTGCTACAAATATCAATGAGTAGCTACCAGTTGAGTTTATATGCTTAATTATTGGGGATTTAGAAACTAAGCTTATACAACATAAGTTGCCAGAGCTTGGAAAACAGGTTTTGTTGATACCAATCTGCTCAATAAGCAGGTTGGGAACCCATATGGGAAAAACTTCATTTCTTTTTCTAATCCCCCGAGGCTCCCATTTCCTGAAAAACACCTTCAGATTATTCATTTGATACATATGACACCGTTAAATGCCTTTTCCTGTTCAAAGTATGTAGGACATGACGTTTATTTCAGTGGTAAATCTGAACTATATCAAGTTCTCAAATAAATTGGTTAGTAGTAGAGTGAGGCATCACCTTCCCTGGCATCCTCAGATAATCCTCTTTGGTTTTGATGCCTGTTTTCATTTGAGTCTACAAAGCAAGTTGTTGTGTTCTTCAAAATGGCCTCTTTGCATATTCCAGTTGCTTCCAAGGTCACTTGGAGGACATTTGCAGCAGCATTTGTTGGAGATTATGCTCTAAAAGCAGGAACTGAAGAGCAGTTGATAAGGTTTTAAAAGTATTTAAACTTGTTCTCTTGCTGAAAGCATCAAGTCGCAAGGTTAAGCTGATCGTGTTCCATTAGTAAAGGACAACATTTCTGTACAAATGTCAAGTGATTTGAATAGTAACAAGGCTTTAAGAGTCTTTTTGTCCTCACAGTGCCTTTTTGTGACTGTAAATCAAGGTACGCATAGACTCCACCAGCCAGTGTGCCATTCATGGGAGTGGTACACAAATCACAAAGCAGCAGTTTGCTTAAAACAACATCAACAAAAACCCAACACCAAACGACCCAACAGCACAAGCAACTATGTAACTCAGATTTCAATCTCTGAAATAGCTCATTGAGAATAAGCATCTCAGAGGGCTCTCATGCTCCAAGCACTGGCTGTCTAATAAGTGAGAAAAACTTCTCAAACACAAATAGCGCATCCAGTTTGAACTGAGAAGACTTTCAGAAGAGTGGGTGCCAACGTAGAATAAAATTCAGGAAGATTTTCTGGGGCTGTGATTTCAGGATTTTGGTTGCTTGAGTTATTTTGTGAGAGCTTTATTCTTTAAGCTATTTCTTCTTGAAGTATAAAATGTGTTATCTATTGTGTAATGCTTACATTCCCACTCTGAGTTGCACAGAATTTGAATCAGTTTTCTACCACACCGTGTTCTCAAACATGTACTGATTTGCTGTAGCCTGTCATGGATGTGAAGGTGAACAGGAGCAGTTCAGACACAGACTAAGATTTCAACTGTACACCTTCTCAAAAGCTGGGGTTTTCAGGTCTGTTCTTTCCTTCTGAAAAACTCATCAGTGCTGTTGATGAGGATCGTGTAAAGCTGGTGTAAAAAATCCATCAAAAGTCTCAGTTTGTCCCAGGAAAATCCTGAACCTTGGTGCAAACCAGGAGAGATTTATGTTTTCAAGATGAAATCAGGTAATGCTGAAATTCTCATGGGGTTTCGAGACCAGGTGGAACACGTTGTTTGTCCTTGGATTTTTCTTTGAACTTCATTTTTGAACTCCTAAAAATGTGTGTGTGCTTTGGAGGGTGCAAATTGCCACCAGATGGCAAAGGGATAAGTGTCTGACAGCCCTTCTGTCCTGTAAACATTTAGTCTAGGTGAGCTTCTTGATCTGGAGGGTGGAAAAGACAGTAAGGGAGAGATGGAAAGTCACGGCGTTCTTGTCATTGTATTCTGCGATGGCTGAGCTGGGCTACTAAAGGGTCAATGAAGACTACTGTAGATTCAGAAAATAAATAGTATGAATTATTTCATTGTAAGGCACCAAAAGTTGCAATCCTGTCTGTTTTGTTGTGTAAAATATCTTTTGGCAACGAGTTCCACAGTTTAAGATAAAGATTCATGTAGAAACTTGCTCCAATTTTGTATGCTATTTCTTGATAAATTCTTCATCTGTTGTGCTTTGAGGAATGGTGAATAACCCTTTTTGCTTTCCAATAGAGCAGCTTTCAAAGCTGCAGTTAGGATCTTATTTACTTCTATAACAGTCAGTAAAACATGCTCGTGACTTACGAGCCTTCTTTGCAGATAAAGATGTAAACAATGAGAGTGCACGCATTTTCTGTGGCTATTTCTTGATTTTCTGACTAGGAGATGTAATGTCCTGCTCCCACTCAAACTGCACGGCTCCCAGGAAACTTAAGAAGTAGTGAAAATTGAAGAGCAGAAGAGACTGAAAACGTTCACAGCCGAGTGTGGGATAGGATTTAGCCAGGCTGTTCTGGGCAACGTGAGGATGGGGCTCTGCTCAGTTATGTCGGTTTTTATGGTTTGTGACTTTGTTGTCTTTAAGTATTCATGCTGGAATTGGTTTCCCTGAACAGAGAATTAGGCCTTTAATCTTTTGGTTTCCATTAAAGCCATGAGAGACAACAGTGAGGAAGAAAAGGGTAAATCAATGACTTTTTTTCTCCCTTTTCTTTACTGTAATCATCTCCTCTGCAGCTGCAAAGTGGTCCTGGAGGAATTAGGGGTCTGCCTCCCTTTGTGTCTTTTCTAGAAGTAGCAATCGTGAAGGGCCAAGCTAAATGTTTTAGTGTAATTAATGTTCACAACTTTAACTGTGGAGTTCCTTTTGTAAGCAAGGCAGTCAGTACCTACCCAAGCTCCAAAGCTGCTTCTAGCTGTGCTTAGCACTAAGTTGTCTCAGCTTCTGGAACTGGAGATGCTTTATGTAAGTGCATGTGGTCACAAGTAAAAATCTTTGTAGTTTCCTAAAAGTAATCCATTCCCACGCAGGAAACTTCTGGTCTGACTGAGAAGGGAGATTAAAACCTCACTGGGTGCTGCTCAGGCTCAGCAGGCATGCACAGTCCTCTCCACTTGTCTTCTGAACCATTGTTTTCAGGAACTCCCATTAACCTCATTTACTAGATTGCTGCCTAAAGAAAAAGTCTTAGATGAAAATCCCTGGAGCCTGAGCAGTGAAAAAATAAATATTCAGCCGAGGTATTTCTTCCACAATAACTGTGTGTGTTTCCATGTTTATACATGGTTCTAGACGTATGCTCCTTTTCCATATTCAGTTTCAGGAGGAACTCCTTCACCATGGGAATGTTATCTTTTTTTAATGTATATAGCACTCGTGTAGTATACGTGACCGATGTGGTTCCATCCACATCATGGTGCACTTTAAGTAACAACAATGTTGGGCCACCTGCCATGAAAAACCTCAGCTTCTGGCTTGACTGCTGGGGAGAAATTTCACAGGTCTTGTGGAAAGTGAGGCATGAAAATATACTGTGGGATTGCAAGCAGCTTATCAGAGAGAATGTGACTTGCGAAGTCAGAGCTGAACAGAGTATTTCATGTCTCTGGCAAATGTGGTGTGCATGATCTGAACCATTAATCAAATGCTGACAGCCTGCTTGGGGAAGCGGAGTGTCAAATGGAGGAGGGCTTGCACAGCCCGATCCAAATGGCATCTGGGGGAAAAGAAGAGGGGGAAAAAAAAACAACAAGGAAAAGAATGTTTATGGTACTGGAATGATTTTACTTGCATTTACTCTAAATGTTTGGAAACTTGCATTGATTTGAGGAGAAGCTGGTGCGAGTGGAAAGAGTCAAATCACCATTCCACGTTGCCCTCTCAGGTTTGATTTATGCCAGGCCTTTGACAACTACTCCTTTGAGGAAGCCTTTCAGAACCTTCTTGTGTACTTTTTAAGAAAATCAAATGTGCTTTAAAAAACAAAAACAGAACAACACCACCCAAGCAAACAAAAAACTCTAACAACCCAACTGCACTAAGTTTGCAAAATTCTGTACATCTGGTGATGCTAATGTCTCTGTGATGCGTGTCCAGATGTCTGTTTAGAGAAGGTGGATCTGTGTTTGGCTTGTTTATGTACAATATTTGCTGACTGCAATTCTGGCAATCTGTGGTTTTGTTAAAATATAATGGCTTTGTCTTCAGTTTCCCCTCCTTCTTAATATTTTTTTCTATTGTGGAATTAGAAAATATTGCGTAAGGCAAGAAATATATTTTAAAGCATTTATAGAAATGAAAATAATGAAGAAAGATATCCAGTATCATGCTTTTATGGATTCATGTATGTATTGGAAAGTGTAGAGTTGACCCTTTTGAAACCCATGTTTTCTCTGCTCCATTTATTTTGGGAGGAATCCATACTCAGTGTTCATAGTGATGAGAGGTGCATGTAGTCACTGATGTGAGAAAGGAGGTTTTAAATCTTGTGGTGCTACTGTAAATTAACAGAAATTCATTAGTGTCACTAGAGCTATTTTTAATTTCCAGCAAAGCCATAGAGACCAGCTGATCACCAGAACAGTGGTATTTACATAGCCCTGTGGCCATGGAAATTCATGGCTAAGAGAGAGAATTTTGCCTGCTCTTCTAAATTACTGCTAGCCTTCTCCTGTAGATAAAGTATATTTAAAAAAAATCTTTATTTGTCTTTCTTCTATTGTATTAAAGAAACCAAGAAGCTTTAGCAGCAGTCAACCATGAGCAGGGGCTGATCTAGGAGAGTAAAGAAAACAAGAAACAAAAGGAAGAAAACATGAAAATAATAATAGTTATTATTTTAATGGTTCCAGATGACACTATTTTAGTCTTGGAATGACTCCAGGAGAAAAGAGGGAGTGAACATGTTACTTGCATTTGAAATGTCCTGATGTGAGTGCGAAGAAGTATTTCACTGGGTTTAGTTTTACAGAAAGACGTGTCTTTATTGTTCAGGCTGTCCTTAATTTCCCAAATCTGTGAGTTTCCTTAGTTCATTACACTGATACAGCATTGATGGATTTGTACACGCAGTTCATGTAGTTAATAAATGATGTTATAGCTTTTTCACTGCATTCCTTATAGCATCCTTTGGCTGCAGTCATTGACTGTTGCATCTATGAGGACCAGGAGAAAGCAGATACGCTACAAACTGAGTTGGCGATGAGCATGCTCATATCTGGACTAAACTGCAGGGTGTCCCTCTGGTTGCTGAGGGCTGAGCTAAACTCTGAGATATCACCAATGGCTTTTACAAATTGTTGTGTGTTGATCAGGGCTATAAGGTGTTCTTGGATATTCCTCTTAGCTGTTGCATTTTACGGCCTATATTGTAATACCTTTTCAGAACAGTGCAGACTCTTCAACCTATAGAGGCTAGGGCTCTGGAGCTGGAAGGAGAATCAAGATATTCTGCCATTTAAGGTGGTGTATAATTGTGTGACTGCTTCAACAGGCAGTGTGCTGCCTAAAAGCCACCCTGAGCTCTTGCTGCATCCCAATAGTAGCAGCAACGAGGGTTCAGGTGAAAGGACTTGCGCATGGTCATGGCCTTCTTCAGAACCCTCGGAGGTTTTTTCAGGCTTGATTTTTGAGTTCAGGTGTCCAAGAAAGGCCCAAATATGTACTGTGGAAGCTTGTCACAATAAATCATGATCATTATTCCAAGAGCAGAATTGGAAAACTGCAGTGTACTCTGCTGCCATGCTCCAGATAGAGCAGGACTGCAGCCAGGCTGCTTCCCTTGTGGTGAGAAGTGGAGAAACAAGCCCATTAAACTCCGCCAGTTTTGTTCCCCAAGGAAAAAAACATTTCTTGGTAAGTCAACACAGCATATAGTATGTATAGAAAAAGCCTGAAGAGATTAGACAAGCGAAACTCTGTCACACACGGTCTATCTTTAAAACAAAGAGACAAGAGGGAAAAAAGCTTTGAACTTCCAGTTACCTCTTGTGCAAAATGCTCTCAACTGTGCCAAGTCAATGATGAACTCTGTCTGCTTTCCCCCTTCTAAAAAATTCAGACTTGTCTCAGCCTTGTTTCTTGATGGCAGTGAATATACAGTCAGTTGCATTGGCAGGTAATACAATCTTACAGGTGTAGTGAGCTCTTCCTTCCATGGCGTTTTACTTTTAGAGCGCAAGGATGCCAAAGTAATCAGGGCTTTGCATTTCATGTTCTGGCTGTATACGGCCCAGGTTCTGATAGTTAATCCCTCAAGGTGGCAGTAGCTTAATTAAAGCTACGTATTGGTAAGAAGATAATTTTAAGTCCTTTGAGTGGCTGGTCTGGATTTAAGCCATCTACAGTTTGATGTAGTCATCTATAATGTATCAAAAGTCCACGCTGGCTTTTAATGTAAAGCCATGTAAGATAAATGAAGAGTACATGTGGCAGGTGCTCAGTACATGCATTTAGATTAAGCCCTGCTCATTGAGGTGGTGATTAGATGAGTTATGTCAGGGAATTGTAACTGCTTCAGTGGATGAAGAAAAGGTTATTTCTAAGAGCTCATTTTAACAGCATAACTGGCGCATAATTCAGATATCAAATTCTAAATGAGAAAGGAAAGCAAGAAGGGTGCAGATACTGAGCCATGTGGACAATACACACAAATGCAGGGGAAGTTCCAAGGCAGAATTAGTGCTAAGAAGATATTTGAGTAGTGCTTTCCCATTAGCTTTAAATAGCGGTATTTAACTATATTAAAGCGATGTTAGGATGTCATTTGTTCAGGAATGGGGGCTCAGTCATACTTATTTGCTGTTTCTGTGTCTCTATTGACCTGAGAGCACACAGGTCAGATCTATTGGAGCAAAGGTGGAAGTGCAAGGCTTGCCTTCCCCAAACAGTTTTATCAGCAAGAGAACCAGTGTGTTCATCAAACTGGCAGGAATTCTGAAAGAAACGGTTGGGTCTTGCTCTTTCAGCCCTGACAGAGGATCATAAAGAAAATACACATGCACCAAAGGGTTTGCTAGCTCTCCAAAAATAATCCCAGACCTTTCTTTGTCTGCGCTGTTTCTCCAGCTGGGCTTGGACAAATGCTGATCAGGGAGTTCAGTGAGCACCAGCAGGTTTTTCCCGTCTCCTGAATGCCATGGGGGCTGGTGTGGAGAAGATGAGGCAACTTGCAACAGCAGAGAGCCTGAGGGCAGAGGAGAGGGCTCACAGTGAGGTTATTTCCTGAAATAAGAAAAAGGATGAAAGTGAGTGAGCAGTGATCTGGGTATGTCCAGCTGGTACTTTTGTTTTATGCCTACAAAGAAAACACAGAACAGCTTGGAAATGCAAGGCTCTGGACTCACTGCCCTCTGTATTAGGCTCATGATTGCACTCACAATGTTGAGAGTGTGATGCTTGGTCTCGTGCGCTGTTTTTTCACAAGAGTTTTCTTGATAGAATTTTTTTTCAGTAAGTACTACATCATGCTCTGAGGTTTTGCTGCATTAACTGTTCTCATGGTAAGCCTTTCTCTTGAGGGGCAGCTGAAATCACGGCTCCTGTTATGTCCAATGCAGCGCAAGGAAAGGTGGGAAAAGTGTGATGTAATCACACAGCCTCTTAGCAGATGAAGCTAGAGCAAAGTAGTAGGATCTGAGTTTTGCATCTAATCTTCCCATGTACTGCAGCTTCTCCCATCCAGTCTGATGCTGGTAGATCCACAAAAGACGCTGAGCACTATCTAGTGAGTTAATTTTATTGAGTGCGTCTATGCATGATGAGAACTGATGAAAACACTAGAGGATCCCAGTGCATTTCTTACCAGCTGTTTTCTACCGCAGCAGTATCTACTATATCTAATCTCACGCACTCTATTAAATCTCACAAGCGAGACAAGTGCCCCATGACAAGTGATTGATCTGCTGTGCCTTGCAGCGACCTCACTAAGCAGAAGGCTCCCCTCAACCAAGGCTCCTGGAGGGGAACGGTGGAACGGTTGTATTATTTCTTCCTGTTATGTGAAGACTTAGCAGGCCATGCAATAAAAGACATAACATTCAATTGACCTTTTGCTTATCTATAAACGTAAAATGAGCTACACAGACCCCAATTCACTGAGGAGCCATTTCCGAGAAATTTATTTCCTTTTACTAGCCATAAAAATAAATTGCTCCACACAAAGAATAGGCACAAAAATAGCTCTACTAGCCTATAGTTAGATTATTATGAAGGAGATGTTTTTCCCTGGGCAATTGCAGCCAGCCAATGTGTTGTCAAATTTTTATCTCATTGAATTGCTAGGCACAGATTAATGTCCTAGGGTGATTTTGTATGTTGCAATGGCCTTCTGCAACCTCCTGCAGCCTCTCTACCCAACATGGGATTGAGGGATTGACTTGTATTCTTTGAGGGAAGGATTTCTTTTTCTTCTGCCTTACTTTAAGCCAGATTTGAAGATTCTTACACAAAGCATTCAAAAAAAATTTTTTTGTGTGTGTGTCATATCAATCTATTTGGACAAAGCTGGGCAAAACTGTTCTGAAAGGCATTGAGAGGATAAGGCAATAAGTCAGAGTTTATCCAGCCCATTTCTCTTTGTGGAGCCCAGTACAATGAGCTTAGCTATTAATCTTGCCAGGGTTCTAACTGAAGAAGTTGGCTCACTCATTTTCCTCCTTTCGTTTTGCTTTTCCAATGAAATTCATGGTGTAAAACACTCCTAAAAACACTTTTCCTTTAAGAATAAGCAATAAACCTCTGCATAGTGGTCATCTGGAATTAGAAGGCAGGAATTATCAAAGCAAATGTTTTATGCTCAACTGTGTCTTGATGTTACATGCTGATAGACATATGGAGAAAAGAGCAGGTTAGGGAGTCCCAAAGTCAAGGGCAGGTTCTGCAAGGAGAGGTGTAAGAACTGGAGACGGGAAGAAATTAGCCCAGAGAACCAATGGGGTCTCACAGCGTCTCTTTTTCCTCATGATAAGACACTGAAGTGATGTTCTTAAGATAAGAAGAGAGTTAAGATGACATCAGGAAGAAAAATGCCGGTTTCTTGTGTTCTAATCCTGTGCTTGAGCCATCTAGCAGGATATGTTGCCGTGAGCTGGGTTACAGGGAAGAGGGGCTATTACCTTTAATACCATCAGTTAGGTGTTCTTAGATGTGTGTTTACTTAAGAGTAATCTGCCATTAAGTAAATATGGCTATTCTTTGATGGTTTCAGAATATTTAGTGGTTGAAAATATACTTGAGCTGAAATCATTGTGTAATAGTGCTTAACATATGATGATAAGTTCCAAAACAATGTTCTCTGTTTCATTGTGGTACTAATGGGTAATGATTAGTAAAATCTACATTAAATTTGTTTTTAGAGCCATGATGGCTGCTTTACTTCTATAATTCCATATATCTGTTTCAGAGTAAATGATGTAAAACCTCCTTTCTTGTTCGATGGTCCTTGAAACTACTGACTACCCATTGTGCTGTGTCTGACAGCAGTGCAACTAATGTTGTGTGTATACATATGTGTATATGTATAGGAACTTCTTAATGGCCTGGATGTTCTCATTCTCTGTTGATAGACTGTGGTTGCACTGTATGGGTGGGCTGGGTGTCTGCTGTGCCCCCACCCTTGGGGCACGGTGATCAGTCATTGGGGTTTAGTTCCACCACAGCCCCTCTGGGATGGACTGCTTGGAAAGACACATGTTGGCACCAGCTGGGACCTGGGCACTCTGAAATTCGGCTCTGACAAGCAGTTTGGGAGCTGGCTGTGATTTTAACTACTGGCTTCAACTACGTTGTCTCCAGCAGATCTGGATGAGGGGCCTACATTTGGCAGGAAGACTTTATAGTGGCGTAGATTAACCTGTGGCTTTGCTTTGCATGAGTACAGCATGTCTGCAATTGAGATTTCTGGTGGGAGTGTTTTTAATTTAGACCGAGGCATATCAGTGACTCCCCAGTTAACCACTTTTTTTTACTATAGCAATGCTGGAAGGATGGGTCCGGTTCCTTTTAAACCATTCCAGAACTCATGCTGGAAAAAAATCAGTCTTGAAATAAAAGGTGACAGAAGGAGGTGATATTTTCAGCTGGATGTGGTCACTTCAGTCTGCATACTGATGAGGGAATGATATCCAGCTGATAGTCGGCTGTCCATTTATGGATTCTCTTGCTTGGGCATGCTTATTCAGCTCCTGTGTACTTAGGATCCAGTATGTCCTTTTACTCAGCTCTGTCTGCTCTGATGGGTCTTACAAGTGACACAGGGCTGTGTAAATGGACTGTGATAGATCCGGTCCGTGGTGTGCACAAATTCTGTTGTTTC
>JAPSGF010000010.1:15565901-15627720 GCA_035772895.1 Perdix hodgsoniae
TTTTTTTTAAATATGTGCCTGTATATTTTTGGATACAAATGTAGGCTCAAGGCATGCGGGGGTGGAGGGTGCTGTGTGTGGTGAAAAGGGAGAGGGGGTGATGAGAATAGAGAAAGCAATAAGAAAGCTTTGCTGACAGCCCATTTTCTCCTTTCCTTTCTGGAAACAAACCCAAGGTGTAAAGAATAGGTCCTTGGATCTGCTTGTTCCCTTCTGTGCCCTGGGGAAGACCTAGATATATAGAGATACATGGAACAATTAACATCACTTGGCTCATCATGGTTCTTTTCCTTCTTCTCATGGATTCTTCATCCTTATTTAGCTCCCTGCCTCTTTCAAATACCAAAGATAGGGTCGTGCAAATTGTCAGGCCTGAGGTCTTGAGCACAGGCTGGCAGCTGCTGGTGAGCTGCAGTATGTGCCCATGGTGTGTACTATTCATCCCTTTTTTTTTTTTAATTTTAATTCTTTGTCTCTTTGTCTGGTTCTCATTTGTCCCCTTCTTTCCGTTCTGTGCTTTATGCAGCACCTTCTGCCACTCTGCACAAGTGGGAGCTCTCGATGTTGGATAGAGCAAGCGTTGGCATTCATGTCCCTAAATACCTTCCCTTACAAATGTCAAGATGCCCTTTTGAGAGGACTCAGGAGAACAAATTCTTTTTTGGGAAAGATAAGTGAACTATAGCTGATCTTGACGCCTTTTTTTTTTTTTTTTTTCTTTCCCTAATTCCAAACCAAATATATTTTTTCAATTAGAAAAAATAAATTATGATTAATTTTTTGGAAATTATTTTAGTTCCCCATTTCAGTATTCAGTCTATTGTGATGTGAAGCAATGACAAATGCTGTCACTAGAAACAGCATGAGTTTCCTTTAGTGATCTCACCCCTCAGTTTGAACGACTGTGACTTTCTCCACTGTAATCCACTGTAGAGCCTATGTATTAAAATAGAGATTGCTCTTATTACCTCAGAACCAGAAAACATCCTCATCCCTGTGGCACGATAGCAGCGTGTTGGTTTCACCATTTCTTTTTGTTTCATCTATCTGTGCCCACTTGATATCTCTTGTTTTGGGCTTGGGGACAAGCATGCACTTTTCTACCTATGTAATATAGTGCCTACCACAACATGACTGAAAAAAACCAAACCAAACCAAAACAAAAAAAAAAACACCAACAAGTGGAATTAATAAAACTAACAACAAACACACAAACAATCAACCAACCAGAAAAAAAAAAAAATCAAAAAACAATTCGAAATTTTGAGATGGTAGCCCTTCCACAGCATAGCTGTTTCAATATATCCCCTGCATTAGGTGGTATCATAGAAATTAATTCCCTGTGCTACTGAAGATAGAGCGAAAACTGATCTCCCTCTTATGAAACAATTTCCTTCTTTTCTCTCTGCGAGAGAAGCTCATACACTTTTCTTCTGTTCAAGGCAATTGTGGGTTTGGGAGGGGAAGAAGGCAGTTGCTTGGACCATTCAAGACAAACATTATGCACGGGACAGCCTTGGGATCACTGTGGCGTTCCCCAGCTTTCCCATTGTGTGACCATTCACCTGTCTCTTTTCATTCTTTCTTTCCAATTTACTCTTTACGTAATAATGACCCAAAGGAGGGTCGTCACTTTGTAAACGCCATTTGGTTGAATTTTGATGAGGGGTTTGAATCGTGCTGACAAATGGGAGCCTTCTGCATGGCTGGTTTTAGGGGGAAATCATAGAATCACAAAATTGTTTGAGTTGGAAGGGACCCGTAAAGGTCACCTAGTCCAACTCCCATGCAGTGAACAGGAGCACCTAAAGCTTGAATGAGAAAGCCTGGCCTGTTTTGTCCTGAAGGCCTTGGTACCTGAGCAGACATGAAAAATCATGCAATATTAAGGCTGGATAGTGGTGTGATGGAGGGGAATAGTGCAGGCAATGATGACTTTCATCAAAGGGCAACTCAGGCACTTTGAACAATTACAGAAAAATATCGTACTTACTTATTCTGGTCCCTTCTCCCCTTTCTCTCTCTTTTTCTATCCAGTTCTCTCTCATGTAACCACCTTCTCCCAATGTACTTCAGGTACTTGGGCTGATGGGGATAGTAAGAATGTAATTGTAATTGACTGTTTGTGCATTTGAAACAGCTGTGAAAAATCCTGTGCTAGTTTAATTTCTGCTGAAGGTTGGTTGAGCCCCAGGAGAGCTTGTGGTGGGCTAGAAGTGATGGGTTGAACCTGGAAGTGCCAGGCGACACTTGATAGTGTGTGACCCTGTTCTGTGGTTCCCCAATTGTAAAATGCAACAGGAAAAATGCTGACCTAAAAGATTAAGAGATTAAAAGTGCAACTGTCAAACAATTATTATTGCCTTGTACCTTTCTATCTACTGAATGAAATGCATCCTACTAGAAATGAGGCTCACCTGGGAATCCCTATGCAAAATGACATTGCCTGTCAGTGTCCTTTCAGTGCATGGACTCGTGTGTATTTTCAGCAGGCTCTCGGCACACGGGATGACTATCAGCATCCTGGGATATGTTTTAAATTAGTGCCCGAGGGGAGACTGGGATTGAGTTGTGTACTGCGTGCCGAACTCAGCTGAACTTTCTTCTTATGCTTTTTATTAAAGCTGTATATCATCAGGAGAGTGTGAAAGTCACATCAGAGAAGGAAAACCATCTCTCCAGCACTTTGGCCTGTTGGGCTATTTTGCATAATAAGTTACGGAAATGAACTGGCCATTTTTAATGCTCTGGGACAGACAGGGAGAGCAAGAGCCTTCTGAGGATTTTATCACAGAACGGCGTTGTGCAGCACATCTGGTTTGTTTTAGGCATCACTGTGCATTGGGAAGGGAGCAGCAGGGGATGGGGCAGGAATGCTTTATTTGAAATCTTTTGCAATGTTTCTGAGTCAACTGTTTATAATAAGAACAACAGTCTTGGGAAAACTGTGACTGGGAGGCAAAGCATCTGAGACTGGTGTAGGAACTCCTGTTGGGTTCCTTCACCTGCTTTACTTCCCTACCCTCTTCCAAAGGGAAAGTGTGTGTGAATGCTTTGCCAACTGCTGGGCAAGGCTTCGGGGCATGCAGTTATACAAACACAGCTCTTCTGTATCAGCGTGCTCGTCAGAAAACTCAGAATTGTTCATGTGGATTGCTTTGCTCTTCTCTGACAGCTTAGATATAACACCGCTAAAAAATCAAATAAAATGCAAATTTGTTTTGTGCATAATGAAGTAGCAAGCACAGAAGCATTCCCAACCAGATTGAATGCACTGGATTGTTCTTTAGATTCAGAGCTGTTCTGTTCTTACCAGCTGTTGTTCTTTTCTATGACACAGCCTTCTAAAACTGCTATTTCACCCTCTAGTTTTTATCTTGGCGATCTTAAGAAAAGAAAACAATTAATTAGACCCTAGTGCTAACTGGAATTGATTCTTAGCGTTTTTAGCTCTCAGAATTAATTGCAAAATGATGTATCGATAGCTTGATGGTGAAATATAGATGGGTATCTCAGATTGTTCCTCTGGGGTGCCATTCCTGCTGAAGTACTAGCTGTTTCCAGCCTTTCCTTTCTGTCCTGCTTCTCTCTGTGTTCATGTACTCGTGCTTAAATCTCAGGTCAAAATTTTAATAATTTGATTTTCAAAGTATAATGCTAATGTAGAAAGACTGCAAGGTGCTGGGTACCTTTTGTGTTGTGAAAGGCGTGAGGAGTTTGAATATGAGCTGTTGGAAAGGGTTTTGTGGTACTGTTCTCTTCTGATTCAGCTGATCAAGTGTTTGCACCACTGCTAATCCAGAGAGGAAAGGAGAATATGAGGGCTGCCCTGAAAGTAGTGCCTCCTGTTTTATTATACAGGCCCACGGCATCAGAAGTGGGCATTGGTAGATGGCAATAGAAGCTGAACTTCCCACCACTATTCCATAACGTTTTCTTGCCATGTGACAGATGGCAGCAGCTGGGCAGTCTGACAAAATGGTGTCTGACATGGAAGTGTGGATGAAGCAGAAGTGTCACTGAATTCCTCCATGCAGGAAGAAATGGCACCCAATGACTCTGACGCTTACTGAATGTTTGTGGAGGCCAACCAGTGGATGTGAGCACAGTGAGGCAGTGGGTGGGATTTTGTTAGTGGTGACAGTCACAGTGGGTCACCTCTGCTGCTGCAGATATTTAAAAGCGTGGCGTTGCAGGCTCTTGTCCATTGCTGGTGAAAATACACAGCTAATGGCGGTGACTGGGTTGAAAAGCTGTGTTTTGTAGCTGAGAATTTGCTCTGTCGAACAGTAATTGTGCTCTTCATATCTGTCCTAGTTACCATGGAAGTAAATAGTAGGTATTACTTTCAGAGCGACCTATGTGTATCTTTATATGGTTCTCACAGTCACCCAGGAGTGCCTACACTAATTAGTAATGTGCTTAAAATTGCAGCTGGGGCTCTGCTATGTGTTTCAGAAGTGCACAGGGAGGTCAGACCCCAAATACCTGCTGATATCCTGCTGAGTTCCTTAAATAACAATTTTCCTTACACAATGTAGAACTTGCAGAGTGCTAAAGGAGTTATGTGTCCGCCTGGCCATGCACACTGCTAGCTATTGCTCCTAGGAGTCACCCAGAGAGCCCCTGTCACCAGCCCCAGATCATCTCTGCTACCGCAGGCAGACTGGATAAGCAGCCACACAGCCTTGATCAAGCATGCTTAGCTGTGCTGTAATAAACCTAAATATACCCATACACGCAGTCGGGCTGACTCATGCAGTGCAAAATATTTCTGCTAATAAACGCTAATACCCAGGTGCCAAGTGTTAGTCCTGGCTCATGGGGCAATGGGGACGGTTGTGTGAAGGGCCAAGTGTGGAGTTGGCGATGGGGAGCCAGAGGGCCAGATTCAAGCTGGAATAGAAAGAAATGGTTGGTGTTAATGTCATACAGAAATTAACACTTAAACACATGCTGCTGGTATATTTACACCCGCAATTTTTATCTGTGGCGCTCAGGAGTGGTGGAAGGATTATTTCACAGTTGGAGCAGTCATTTTATAAGCATAGTAGAGACTTTAGAAAATGTTTTGTCATTTCCTTTCTGTTCAGCTTCTTCCTACAAAAACAAGCACGGACAGAGCTCTGTTTATGATACCTGCATCAGTAACTGAACGTGTGTGTAGGTGTCAGAATTGCAAATAAACACATCTTAAAACAAGATCCATCTTCCTTCCCTTAAAGGGCGCGCTCCCAAATGAAGGCAATCATAAAATTCCCTCATGCTGAATGCAGACATTTTTTCGTGTATGAAAACCAGTGACCTCACAAGCCCTCCACACGATGACAAGAGTGGCGAAGCCTTCCAGCTATTTGGTGTGATGTGAGCACTGTTATTAGTGAGATGTAGTCGTTAGGAAAGTCATGCATGCAACTGGCTTTGTGCATTCATGCCAGCTTTCTTGGTACTGTCCAAAGAAGACTACACATGAATACGAAGATAAATATTTTTCTGTATCTGTTTCCAGTTCTTTTCGCTGTTGACAGTTCTGTGCATGGGCTGTTGTTCTGGTTTCTGTCTCTACAGTCCTGCTGCTCTCTCAGATGGCTGTGTGAGGATTGATTTCTTTTTTAATGAAAGTGCCTGAATAAAAAACATCAGTAAGATTTAAGGAAGAGTAAGCAGTGAGGCGCTCACTCTAGTAAAAGTCTTTGTGTGATTTTGTGACTCAGGGCCACACTCTATTTTTAAGTCAATAAGACAGAAGTACAGAAAAAGAGGGAAGCCAGGAGTGAGCTGGACTTTGGAATCTGGTACTTCAATGCTTATTTCCTTCCTTGAGGCAGTAGAAAGACTTATTTATGGAAAAATTACATCTCTCTTTGAATAAACAGCCCTCTAAAATTTCTGGGTCTGAACACTGTGAAATAAGACCCAAATCTAAACCCCACTGTATGAAAAACAAAACAAAAAACACAACTACTTCTTTCTCTTCCTTATCAATATTAAAAATAGACTTAAAAAACAAAACCAAAACCAAAAACAGAACAAAACAAAAAAAAAACCCAAAAACGATTTATTCCAAGATGAAATTAAAATACTGCATTTTGGGGGAGAAAGTAGAATGGCTGAAAAACTTTCAGCCTAATTTAGTAACTACCACCAGCATACAACTTGGAAGGCAATTTCTAGAATTGGAAAGTAATTCTAATGATATTTGTGAGTGGGGAAACATATGAGTTTCTTTTGTGCTTTGATAAATATTCTCTATTATATTAGGGATCTTAAAAACTGAAGACATACTTTGTCAGCATTGTTCTGCCATTCCCTTAATGCAAACCAACATCTCTGCTTAAAATGAAGAAGTAAATCAGCCAGGAAAGGGCTCTGGACTCTTTCTGACCTGCTTGATGCAAAGCAGAAGCTGGTGATGCTCCTTTAGGCAATCAGATGTGCGTCCCCACAGCTAAACCTCAGGCAAGACGCAACTGTGATAAGAGAGACTTATTTCTGTGGGGAAGTGTAAAACATTTCTCCATGTTTTATGCCTTTCTGCAGGAGTTGTGAAGCAGAGGGTGATTCTGTGTAAGCGTATCGGACAAAGCAAATGAAAGGAAGAACAAACGAAGAGAAGGAGACAAGGGAATTCATCAGGGAACTTGCTTGCAGCCTTTAAGGTTTAAAGCTGGAATAAGATTTAGCACAAGTCTGTCTCAGTCGTATCCAAGCCCCCCAGGAGACTCAGGCACAGGAATGAGAGCATGGGTCCCTACATCTGGAGGAGAACAGGGGGATGATGAATTATTCATGAGTTATCTGCTTGTGCTCAGGAATTTTCTCTTTATTCATACTTGAGGAAGGGGGAGAAAACTTGTATCATACCTGCATTTTAATTGAGAAAGGAATCGCTTGTAGTGCTGTGGGCAATGTCATCTGGACTCACTGCTGGGGTTTGGAGGATGAGGTCTGGAAGGCATGCAAGCTGCAATTGGATTTCATTTTTCAGTGTAGTCAAAATCTGTGGGATAAAGACTACTGTCTGGCACCTGGAAAAAAAATGAAATACCCCAATCTTTCAGATCTTTTGAAAATGACATAAAGCTTCGTGAAGTCAGTAAAGGACTGAAGCAGGATTCTGAAAGATGCATTTCTAGTGCTCTCCAGGCATCAGAAGTCCCTTTGCTTTAATTTGGAGTTGAATTAATCTTAATCTTCCAGACCGATAAGTGTGAAAAGTCCTCAGAGAAGGCAATTCATCCTTTATTATCCTGGCCATATCTCAGTGCAGACTAGAGGGGAAGATTTATGCTGACTGAGACGAAGTTGGCTGGAGGACGGGGACAAGGCATTTTTGACATGCTAGGCTAATGCTATCCCTGAAGCTCTGGGTTATATTTTTGCCCTTCCCAACTGATAGCTACACACCATGGAGTCAAGTTTATCTGTGGTGGAGCTGTATCTGACCAAAATGCTTTATCCTATTGGGAATTCAGAGCCAAAAGGTCCAATGTGGCCTGATGAAACAGCCCTTCTAGATCCATGAAGATGAGAAATGCTGTAATCTAATTTCTGCTTTCCTGTTTTTGTCCAGTTATGTCTTCTATTTTCTTGTACTAGTTTTGTTTATAGCTTAGTATTCCTTCTTCTTGCCAGTACTTCTCTGCTCCCCTCTCTCCTACATTATATGAATACAGTGCAATCATGTTACTCAATCAACACAGAGATGTCTGCTATTCAGTTGTGTATTTCTTCACTACCAGTGCTTTGATTTCAAAAGGTGTGGATCTGCTCTTGAGCCTGGAAAAGACTTCCCAAATGGTTCAAGACTTGTATTAAAAAAGAAGTCATAGTTCAAGGGCTGGCAACATCAGGCTGTAGGTTCACACTCATTACGTGTTTCCAAGGCACACTGATTGTGTGGTCAGAAATATTAGCTTTCCCTGTTATATTATACAGCCTGTGCTTCTGAGCTTACACAGGGGAGTAATATAAACTATTTTTAGCTGAAACCAGCCACGGTATTTTAGAATAAGCTAACAGGTTAAATGTTCTTTTTTGACAGGATCTGTCTCTTGTTGGCAATAGCTGGGATAAAGTACAGGAATAGATGACTTTGTGTCAGGCTTTCACCTTGTGATGTCTTGTGAATCCTGGAGTGTCTATTCAGTTGCTTAAACCTTGTGAAATGTGATGTAAGATGTGGGTTTTTTTTCCCTAGGCGCTGAATGACAGGATCTTCAAGGACTCTGTGCATCACTGTGTAAAAGGTAGACCTGTGAGAGCACTGACTTTATATGGTGGACACAGTCTGGCAGCAGAGCTTCATTCCTGGGCAAGAATTTACACCCATGACTATTCAAGCCCTGGTTGTCCTTGAAAGAGAGAGCTTTAGAGGAAAGTGATCTCATCTAATCCAATCAAACCTTGGGCAGAACTAGTGAGCTTTGCTGGTTGACTGGATGACACCTGATGGGTCTTCCTGTCACAGAATAGCCGAGTGGAGGATGTTCAGAGAAAATGGCACTGTTTCTGATGGAAGGCGGTCAGATGGATGGATATTTCTGTGGGGCCTTTGACAAGGAGCACTTTGATAGAGGACCGCAGTGCTGGCAGTAACCTTCTCTATAACTCGGCTGGGGAGAATGGAGTGGGGAATGGCTATGGAGGTCTGTTGGTGTTACACAGTGTAGATCCAACACTCAGCAGGGAGCGTGAGAGTAGCTTTCAATCCTACCTTGCAGCAGAGCAAATCCTTGGCTTTTCTAAATTACTGTGGCAATGGTTGATTGGCCCCAACCGATGACAAAGTGCAGATTGGATTTTCTGAGTGTTTCTGATCGTTGCACAAATCAAAAATACCGTTCCATGCTAGTGCTCCCAGTATAAGTGATGCTTTTAAAGGTCGTGGTTGTGAAGTTTGTGTTCAATTTCACTCCTGTAAAATTGTTGTTATTGCCATCTCTCAGCTAGTCAAAGTATGGATTTGTTATTCCTTTATTTCTTCTCGTTGTCAATCAACTCCTAATAAGGCACTGTAAAAATCCAGACAGACTCAGCAGTTGTTCCTAGTTCTGTTTAAGCTCTCATCTTCACCGTCTAGTCTATCTCAGGGGAAATCCTTGACCTGGCACAGTGGGGCCTGGATTTTTCTAGTACTCATAGCAGTTTTCTAACCTCTCCGGCAGAGACCAGAGTCTCCTGGTACAGGGACTCACTCTTTACTTATTTTGATGTACCAGAAGGTGCAGGAAACCTTTTTTTCCCCTCAAACCTATAGTTGATTCTTGCTTTACAGGGGAGAGTCTTGCCAGCAAGAATCCTCCCCAGGTGTCAGCTGAGACAACTGATCTTGCAGGAAGGAGAGGACATCTGAGTTCAGGTGGTGAACATCATTAAGGCACTTGCACTGATTTGCTGTTGGGGAGGGCAAGGAAAATACATAGCTTAGACAGTTGGTTTATTCTCCACTCTGAAAGTGCTAGTCTTGTCTGAGTGAGTTGTAGTGACTTCAATATGGACGTCTCTGTACCTCCTATCCTCTCTGCCAAGCTTTGGGCCTCACATAAATATGTCTTTCTTCTCAAGAACCCTAAATGTCAAGATCCCAGATTCCATGTGGAATGTAATATATAGAGAGGCTAAAATTGGTCTCATAAAAGTTGGGGCTAATCAAAGGTTCAGCTGTCAGTAACATCAAGCTGGGTACAGTGTGCCAGAGGCTTTCATCTTCAATTGTAAGGCACTGCGTGACCAAAGCACCAGTCAGAGAAAGTACAGTTATCTTGGGAAATAAATGCCACAACATTGATGGTTTCTATTTTCAGTTTTAAAGGTGGAATAATTTATAAGAACACATATTGCACGAGCCCTTGTCTCCTTGAAGAACTGATGAAGGCCAGAGAGGCATCGCCTAACATGTCGTCTTTGCAGTGAGAGCAAGGAAAGTCCGTTGTAGCATCTGAGACCTCAAAGCGTATCAGATTCAGTGTCTGAAGAAGGGATGAGAAGAGACCTGCCCATACTTTGGAATGTCTGAATGTGCTGGGCAATTTATTTTAGTATACTAAAAAGAGTGTAATAAAAGTATACTAAAGCATCAAAGAAACAAATTGTGATTGTTTCTTTGTTGTAGTAAACCATGCAGAAAACATTAAGCACTGAAACATTTTAAAAGAAGAGCAATTTACCTGCTGCTTTTGTGCGCATGCTCAGTCAGTCTTGTTTACCCATGAGCAATGCTTGGGATAGATACTATTGATTAACAACTTTTATACCCTCAACCTGAGAAACCACAGGCTTGGATACACACTTATGTACATTACCTGTTTGTAAGGTACTGACTTAATCCTCCTTATCCTACCCAAGGGGACCATCCATTCACTGTGCCTGGTGGAGTGCTGGAAGAGGGGTAAAGAAGGCTGTGTTTAGTGTGTTGCTCTTTATTTATTATTATTATTATTGTTTGTTTCTCTCCCCAGTCAGATGGCTTGTTCTGCAAGGCTTGGCTGGTGTTTAAGTGGAGGTTGAGGGGTAAAGCCTGTAGTCAATGTCTGTATTTTCAGGAACTGAAGTGGCTCCTCTACCAATTTGCGTTGTTGTTTGCTGTTTAGAGAAAGGATAAAGCACACTTCAGGGACAGGAATTCACGCTGAGAGAAATCTGCTGCAAAGGTTGGGCTGTCAATAGCATCAAGCTGAGCTGAGCATGTGAGAGCCTTTTGTCTCCTAATGTGGAGACTGAGAAAAACGCCTCTGTGCACTGCCAAAGGCTTTGTTTTGGTTTGTTTTCCATTCATTTTTCTTTGCCAGATTTCATTAGTCATGGAGGAGCCATCGAGGATTGATTTGGGGGATTTATTCTCAGCCCCTGCCCAAGAGATGGGTGGGAGCGTTAACAAGGAGTGGGCCCAGGCCAACATTTTGGGTGCTGCACTGTGATTCGCCTTAGCAGACTGAGCTGTTAATCAGTGAGGTGGTTGTGCCAGAAATGCTCGTTGACAGAAAGACTGCTGGTGAGCAGTGATCTCACACAAAGTCTTAATTATTTACTTATTTTCCTGAAGTGATAATGCTTTTGAATAGCAAGGCATAGCTTACTCATTTTAGGTTGGGGAAAAACAACCTAAATTATTAGGGGATTGAAAATAGCCTGATGGATCTAAAAGGGGACAATTCCCAGCCTAAGTGCCTCCCGGCTTCAGGGTCAGCCAACCTGGCTGTGCCGTGTGCCCTATGAGAAGGGAGGCCATGGAGTTAAAACTGCAGGGACCTTAGTAAAGAAATAGCATCATTCATTCAACTGCATATTTGGAAATGTGGCACCGATAGCAGCTGAGAATGATAATAGGAACAAACAAAAGAAAAAGATGTTTAAATGCATTGGCAAGGGGGAAAATTGATCTGCCAAGCAGATATTTTTAGAATGCACTCCCTACATTAAGGCCTTCTCAGATCTTGAATCTTAATGCTTGCTTTACCAAAGAGGACCAAATCCTGAATTTCAGGAAAGCAGCACTTCTTGCTGCTATTATGGCAGAAGATGTTAAAAAAGAAACCACTGATTCATCTGCAGCGGCTGCCAGGAACTCGAGCAGGCCTAACAAATCATGCTGCTGGGCAGCTATTAGATGTGTCGGCTGTTTTCCTGCTTTCTGAGTTAAGAATCGATTGGGAAATGGCAAAGAATATTCAATGCTTTCAGAAGTTGCTTTCTAACTAATTTCTTTCTGAATCTAGTTGTCTCCCTGGAGCCATTCTTTCAAACCTACATTGTATATTTATTGTTATAATCTGCTTTTCACCTGAAAAGAATAATAATCCCCATTTACTTTAAGCCTGGCTGAACATGCACTGGATTCAGAAATTAATTTCTCCCTGCTCTTAGCAGTTAAGCTCTGAAGGATAGATGCTCAGCTGCTATAAATTGTTTAGCTTCATTGAAGAGTATTGCCCTGTGTCTTTAACCTCTGGAATCAAATCTCAGCTTAGAGACCATATGAAAATTGATTTTGCTTGTCATGTCATTATCTTCATTTGGGTAAATGGTGTAACCGATGCACTGCTAACTCAATCCTAGGAGGCTCAGAGTGCACCTCGGCACAGAGCAAACCCCTGCAGCGGAATAACAGAGACCAGGGGTGTAGGTGCTCAGCACCCTCCTGGGATTTGCTTTGCACCTCAGCTGTTGGGTCTGAGTTGGCACCATTTCGGTTCTGCCAGACCTTCAGATCACATGCGTTCACCCTGCAGAACTCAGGAGTTCTGAGATGATTAAAAAATAATGCATGGCTTGGCTTGCGCTTCTCCTTTTGGCTTTGAAGCTTGGAGAGGTGTTCTGATCACAAGGAAAACTATCTTTAATTTACCAGTTTGGTTTGATTCCTAGTCGCTCACCTCCAACATAAGGACCTTGATGTGACCAGTAAAAGTGTGATAAGCAGCAAGAGCTCTTTCCAGGATTCATCTCTGTCTGGTTGATTTGGAAGAGGACAGACCCGAGCCCCTGGGAAAGGTTTGAACTGCTTTTGCAGATATACGTGGCTGAGCTTATTGCCAGGGTATTTACTGCAGACAAGGCTTCAATCCTTGAGGTTTATCTAAGCACTGCAAACTTTTTCAGTTGGAATATCTCCCTAGGTGAAGGCGGAACCTTTTCCTTGACCTACCATGTGTTGGGAGAAGAGCCTTGCAGATGAGATCTGAAGGTCTGTTAGTAGACCAAGGTTAAGAGAAATAAACTGAAGGATATTCTATTGTTTAAATTTCTGCTATTTTTTCCTGATTGGGCAGCAGCAAATATGTGAAATAGGACAGAGTTCTCATTGCTTCTCCCTTTCTCCCTTGAACCATGAAATCCCAAAATCCGAATTGGAAAGGACTTTGCAAGGCTATTTGCTCCATTCCTCTGGTTGCAGCAGGGTGTCAAACCTGCCATTAGAAATTACTGATAATGCTGGTTCCATAGTCTCCTCTGGCAGTTTGCTTTGGTGCTTTAACTAGCCATGCAGGTCACATACTCATCCCGCTCCTAAGTCACAGTGCTGTCTGTGGTGGAACCCTTAGGAAGTGTTTGGTACAGCGGGAGAGAGCCTGGCCTGTTGTTGCAAAATACTGCAGCTTGTGTGTCAGATGTGCATGAAGCGGCATCTCTGCCTAAGGCTGCCAACTGTGGAGTAGGGAGCTGGCCTTGTCGGCCCAGCATATTGCAGGGTAATTTATTAACGTGTGATGGACTCTCTAGTTTCTGTCTGTCTCCTTGTCGAAACCAGAGGGTATTTCTTTTTCTTCCCCTTCCCCACCCCCTTCTTCTTTTTCTGAAATGCTAACGCATCTGGCTGCCTCCAAGCAAGGACAAACTACAAACACCTGGGTGTCGTTTTTTTTTTAATCCCCCCCCCCCCCCCCCCCCCCACTCCCAGAGATGTGCAGCTGCACGACAGCCTGATGCTGGAGGTTGCAAGTGGCACCTTCTCCCCAGGGCT
Organism: Perdix hodgsoniae; assembly: GCA_035772895.1. Taxonomy (NCBI): domain Eukaryota; kingdom Metazoa; phylum Chordata; class Aves; order Galliformes; family Phasianidae; genus Perdix; species Perdix hodgsoniae. The sequence continues at coordinate 15,579,364 of JAPSGF010000010.1, forward strand.
GCAATTCCAGCAGGAACAGCCCCTGGCATTCGCAGCATGATTTAAAGGCCCTTTACTCTGTGGCTGACCTGATTACCTCATGATAAAATGATGCGGGGCCATGACACTGAGGCATGATGTCATGGGCCTGGTGGTGTCACCAGCTGAAATACAAGCTTCCTGCTCCTGTAACCTTATTACAAGGTGTTTTTTTGTTCTCCTGCACCCTGACCCAGTGATAGGTAGCGTGCCCATCCCCTTCCTCCCCTCCACTGAGACCACCACCATCATTAATTGTTACCCACCATGGTGGTACCCCACAGCATCCCGCCCCCAGGTCTGGATATGCCCCACGTGTGGGTATTGGATGCAGCCTCTGCTCGCCCAGCAGCCCAGCACTGCTCCCAGACGCCTAATTAGATTGAAGCTTGAAGGCTCTGGATATCATCCCGTACCTTTATTTGAAATGATTTATCATGCCGTCTGATACAATCCCTGCAAATATCTGTTAGGAGACCTCGTTTAACATGCAGTGCACACTCTGTCCAGCACAGAAAATGTTCTTGACATCACCAAACCCAGGCCTTGGAAGCTGTCTGTAAGATTCTTTTCCTGCACATCAGCCTTGCTGATCGTGCTGAAATCCTCAGGAGCACAGGATTCACAGCACAAGGCAATGAGAAAGCAATTGCACGTGGAAACAAAAGCTGTCTCTGCTGCACAGAATATCTTTCCAGAAGCTGAATTCTTTCTACCTTTCCCCCAGTGAGCAGAGCAGGATTTTTCTGCTGTTTTCACTGGAAAATCGGGACCTGAAATGAAAGGTGACAGAATATGCTGCCTAAGTCTATTACTGTCAGTTTGCTCGAGCTGGCAGATAATTCATGGCAAGTAATTTATATAGCACTTTTACTTATCCTGCCCTTTATCTCATCTGTGGTCAATTTGTTGGAAGTCTTTCTAATTAGAGTTGTCTTTGCCAATCACATGGTTTATTTCTATTAGCCCATTGGCTGAATGTAGTGGTTATAAGCCGTTAATGGCACATAACTGTTATGAGAATAAGAAGAATAACTCCTTTCAACTGGAAATAATTTTGGCATTGTTCAAGAAAAATGAAAGTCAGATTAAAAAAAGGAGTTTATTTTTAACCAAATTAATGTTTGTTTAATTTCTGAGGCTTTAAAGGACCCGCTGTATAAAACCGAATAAATACAAAATTGAGCGCAGTTGAAAACTGAAAGCTTTTCATTCTCTATTCTCTGCCACTACTACATGTTTTTCTACCACAATTCCACGTTAATCATTCCGAACTTCTGAAATGTTTTGTATGACCTGTATCAAGTCTGCTCTGTGCAATATTCCCCAGCTCCGTACACCATGATAAATCTGAAAACGATTTTCCTGCAGGGGTAGCAGCATTAGCCTTAAATGCCTTTGTTCTTCCCTGTGAGCTCATTTGCCAGAGTATTTGCAGAAAGAGAAATACAAAAGCGAGGTGAACAAAGGGGAAGTGGCTGAAAGAGCGGAGTGAATTGTAATATCCCAGACAGCAAATGGAGGGCAAGGGAGGAAATGCAGATCACAGTGCCACCAAGCTAATGAGCGAAGCTGCTTTGCACCTTGCCTGGGCTGGGAGAAAGGTTCATTTTTGACATTTCCTCTTCCTGGTAAATCCAGTGGGTGAGTGGTGGGGTAGATAAGTGAGCAATGTAAAACCTCCAGGTCTGTTGAGTATCCTGGTGATCTGCCTGCTCTGGTTATTTGCATAATCACTCCTGTGGGAGATGAGCATCTAAACCTCAAGAAAAATATGGGCAGGAGCTTGAATTATCCTGATTTCCCCGCTGATCGACCCCTCTCCATCAAAATAACCTCTAGCAGGTATTTCTGAACTAGATTTTCTGCTCTTCGTGCTGAACAATTTAACCTCTGAAGCAGTTTTGTCTCAGCAAAGCTTGCAGAGGACTGACATGGCACAACCACATTGCAATTACGCAGGCACTTCTGCCAGGATGGAAAGCTGAGGGCTTCCCTAACTGCAGCAGTCTCCCACCACCTGGTCCCAGTGCTCCAGAGAAAACCATTCGATACGCACATCAGTGCTTTTCATTCTGGGAACTGGCTGTGCTTCCCCTCTCCTCCTTGCCTTCATTTCTTTTCCTGCCGAATGTCAGCGTATATTGAAGGAGCAGCCTCATTTATTCATTTATTTATTTGTTTTTAAATGCTCTTTGGCATAAATATTGAGAGGGGCACAGACAACATGGGCTAAATCGATAGAGGAGGAGTTGGGCTGCAGGGCCATTCACGCCTTGAATTTAATTTCACAGATTGATCTACAGAGCTGAAGACAGGTTGCAAAAGACAAACAGCTCTCTGTGCTGTGCTACACCATTCCCTAGCTGTCAGAGCAAAGGGAAAACCAAAATTAACAGGTGAATGTTTCATAGCTTTGGACCTGGATATAAGGAAGAAGTTTTGTACAATCAAGGTGGTGAGGCACTGGTACAGGTTGTCCAGAGAGATGGATGCCTGGAGACACTCCAGGTCAGGCTGGATGGGGCTCTGAGCAGCTGATCAGTGCAGGGAGTGGGAATAGATGGTCTTTAATAACCCCTTCCAACTCGGTGAATTCTGCAAAAACTCCAGGGGTTCAGTTCACTCATGCTTCTTCTCTGCACTATGGGGCAATCCGGTGCGGATTATTTGTGGCAATAGTTAAGGAGGGAATGTAACCAAATAGCTGAAACTGCTACTTGGTCATGGAAAGAAGAGGAGAAAAATCATATGTATGAAGCCTAATCTAGTTCCTATCTGTGGCTGAGGGGATCTTCAGCCTTTCTGTGTACAGTTCTGGCTGCAAGTATTCATCCCAAAGGATATTTGGAGCCTTATCTGAGCTCTTTGGTCACACTGTTCCTTCAAAAAAGGATGAAGAAATCTTTGCTGTGCAGGCTTCCTATTGAGATTTCTCACTGCCCTTGCTCCAGAGCTGCTGAGGCATGGGGAATTCTCCCCGCTGTATTCCTTGTCTGCTGCTGGTGCCAGCTGGAGTGCCAAGGACAAAAGAGCATGAAAACGAGTAAATGGGATTTGGGGGGAGCATGGCTGTCAGGGTTTGTTTTTCGTATGTGCAAGCAGGGACTGTGTGAAGCATTAAGCAATCTGTAACAGACTCTACTTACAAGGCTTGAGACATAGTGTGGTGTTTTCTGCCCTGTGCATTTTTTTTTTTAACTGTGAATCTTTTTCTTACCAAAAGAGCCCAGAGTCAAATTTGGTGATGAGATCATCTGAAAAAGCAGGGGATCTTTGGTGCTTTGTCCAAATTTCATACATCCCTGTTCTTATAATCTGTTGTTGATTTTATTCCTTTAGGACCAGGACCACTGTAAGCCCTTCCCCTTTTTCCCTTGGGCCAGTTGTTTGTTTTTCTTTCAAGTAGTAAATAACCTTTGAAATGCCCTTTCAGCAGTGTTAAACAGTGCAGTGAGTGACAACCTGGTCCGAAGTTTCCTATGCCTGACTTTGATCTTGTAAATCTGGTGGGTATATAGAGTCACCTCATTTTCCCTGTTTCTTCCCATGTTCAGAGCTACTTTCTAGATTTTCCTTTCTGAGTGGTGCTCCCAAGTAATGGTTGTGCTGAGCAAATGCCTGCTGTGATATTTAGCATTCTGCAGCCTAGAGCAATGAGTTCACCCTCTTTGCCAAGTCTTTCTAAATGTTCACTTGCTTCCCTATTACATGGCTGGCACTTTGCATTAGGTTAGAAGTCATGATTTTGTTTTTCTACTTGGCTGCAGCTGTCACTGCCCTGTGAGCGTGGTACTGTTCCCATGTACGCACAACAGCTCTGACTGAGCACAGCCTTGCCATGACTTTCAAGCTAATTTCATCACACACAGTATTGCCCTTGACTAGCATGAAACTGCTAAACCAGGAGAATGCTAATTTTTTTTTTTATTTTTTTATTTACTCTTCCCAACTTATGCTGTGAGCAGTTTTTGTACCTAGGGCAGAAAGAAACACAGTAGGAGTAGGATATATATATATATATATATTTATCTCCTACAGCAAGAAGTATTGGCAGAGCTGCATGTTGAGAGGCTGTTGCTGTGGCTGGAGCTGGGCTTACTCGTGGTGCACTTTCTTCTACTGTGCATCTTACAGTTTATGCTTTATCTGTGCTGGCTGCAGGGGATCTTCTAGGGAGGACAGTTTGTGACTTTGGGAAAAAAAAATCGTATCCCAGAAATGTAATTTGTTGCACTGCATGTTTGCCCGTGTCTGTTACATTTGCTGTGTCAGCACACGTTTTTGCAGGAATGATTATCATAGGTCTCACCCTGAAAATCTGCAGCATCCTTTAGGAAGTCACTTTAGGAAGTGGGTCTTGCTCTGAAAAGGGAGATAAAATTATGTGCTTTACTCACCATCAGTTTTTGTTTGAAAGTGTCTAATACAGAGTGTTCCTGTTACTGCGCTGAGAAAATGTGTGAAAGTGCAAAATGGAGTAAAATACACCAGCAAGGCAGCTCTGGGAGCTATCCCGTGGCTGCATTTTTAAGACGTGCCCTGCACAAACCCAGCCCAAATCTCACTCTCTGGTCAAGAGAGTGCCCTCGTGGCCAGGGGCAGCTTTGCGTGGGTTACACAAAGCAAACTGAGTCACGCTTGTAAAAGCAGCAGCAGTGTGGTGGCCAGCTTGGCACTGTGCCCATCGCAAGGTGTCCAGGTGCCAATCAGATAGGTTTTCACACCTCGCAGATCCACGTCCGTTATCACTCCTGCCGTTGTTTCATCTATGCTGAAAGGGCAGGAAGGTAAGAACAAACTGTTACGCTTGGCTTGATAGACATCGCTACTTTCAATTACTCCTCTGTAAACAGATTGGAGATAACAAGTGCAGCCATCTCTGTCTGAAGCTCAGTAACTGCTTGCACTTGCCCACTCACCCTCAAATGCAAAACGTAATTGCATTTCAAGTCACCTCTTTTGTTTCCATCCTCTTTGCTATCAAGTTCGAGATGAGAATCTCCGACACTCTTGTTTAATGTCAGCAGCAGCCTTCAAGGAAGAGTGTGAGATGCACTGACAGATGCCAGTAACTGTTTTTAAGGAATGCATAAAACCATTCTTTGTTGCCAACATCTGTTTTCTTTTACACTTTCCCATTTGTGTCAAGTAGGACTGTGGGGTTTGCATTTCAGGTTTGACGTTATGTGGCTCATCATTTTCTGACACAACTCACCACAGCCGTGGCTTGCCTGCCTGTCAGTGGCTGATGAAGCAATGGCCATTTGTCCTTCAGGTCCCACCTCTAAACCATCTTTACTGTGATTTACAATATGCTCCTACTGCTCCGGTGGCATTTAGATGTGTGGCAGATTGTGACTTTTGCTGCCCGTCACTTTATTACTCTTCTGAATTTTGCAAGCAGCAGATCTGTGATGAAGTGCCTTCATCTCTTATTACATCATCTTTCATTTCTCCCGACTATGTTGTCTGACATAGGGATGCCTTTTCCATGAGTCTACAGAATGTCTGCAGACATGTTACCAAGATGTCTCAGTAAATGTGGCATAAAGTACACTGTTTTAATTGCTGGAATTGCTGAAATTGTCTGAGGGTACAAATGGCCTGACGTTGGTACGGGCTGCCCAAGGTGGTGGTGGAGTCACTGTCCCTGGAGGTGTTCAGGAAACGTGGGGATGAAGCACTGAGGGATGTGGTTAGTGAGCATTGTGGGGATGGGTTGGAGTGGGGCTGTTCTAGGAACAGCCTCTGCCTAACTTGAAACGTGCTGGGCTTTGTTCAGCAGCTCAGAAGGGAGGTGCCTTCAATGTTTGCTGGCCTTTGCAGTGAGGTTCCTTTTGGGATAGAGGCTGTTGATTTAATGCTTGGGAGAATGTGGGTATCCACAGCTGAAGCACAGGCTCAGTGGCTGATCTGTGTCCCCCTCCAAACCCAGTGACAACGCTCCCATTGCTCTCTACATAGCTGGACCTGACCCCTGATGTGGCACTACCCATCCTCCTTGAACACTAGCTGCCTTTCCAGTGCCTCCAGACATGACAGGGTTTTTGATTTATTCATCAGAATTCTTCCAGCAGCAAATAGAAGTGCATCCCCCTGTTTCACACTAATATGCCTGTACAATCACCCCTGCTGTTTAGATGAGGGCCTGATTTCCATGCCAGGAATCCCACATTGTACCAGATCCCTTTATTCTTCTTGGAACTTTGAAGATATATTATGATGCTAATTAATTCCTTTCTTAAGAAGAGAGTAATTGCAAGTATTGGAGGCAACTTCATCAATGCAGGAAATGAAGGCAAATAAATGCTCTTTTTCTTTCTTTCTTTCTTTCTTGTTTGATTTTCCTTTTGAAGCCAAAGACCGTGAATTGATCTGACTTCTGGGTTCTGTCATTAACCCACTATGATCAAGCCACAGGGTCTGATGCAGAGGGTTGCAAGCCAATTCTGTCCAAACACTGGGTTTGTTTGGTTTGCTAAATCATTTTCTGTAACCCACCACATGTTAATTTGAGTTAGTGAAATAATCTGGTCTCTGGGGTAGGATTTGAGTTTTCTTTCTGTCCCTGTGCAGAAAGGTGAAATTGTACTACATTCCTGCAGATACAAATGCTCTTTCACATTTCGCCTTTAAATCCCATCCACCTGATGTGTACAGTTGCCTGACTGTCATGTATTGTGCATGCCTGTGCCATGGCTGGCAAATCACGGTTGCTCCAACAACAACTGGGATGTCTGGGCAGCCTCCCTCCGAACACACCAAGCACAGATCCCATAAATAAGAGGGGGTGCAGTAAGGGGAGGCATCACCAGGTACCCCTCCTTTGCAAACCCAGGGCTGAAACTGACGGTTGGATGATGCTACTCAACATGTTTTCCTGGGGAAATGGAAGTAAGGGATCCTAACTAGGAGTTTTTGCTCAGTGGGAGCTTTGTGGCCTTTCCAAGGGGTAGGTTTGGGCACCTGTGCAGTTCTTTTGCATATCCTGGGGGGAGGCTGTAGGATGGCTGTGGCAAACTTTCTGTTCCTTATGGACCCTCCCTTGGGGAATCCCTTGACCTTTTAGATGCTTGATTTATATAATCCTCTCAGAGGACAGACTAAAGGGGGGATATTATCAGCCAATTAAAAGGTTCCCTCCTGAGGAGGGTGGAAAATAGCGGACAGATAATCTATTTTTTATGTAACGTCAATTAGCATTCTGCTGCCAGATGTTGCACCGAGGAAGATCTGTGGGGTTGCTTCTCCCAGGCTGAAACTCTGGGAAGGGAAACCCTGTGGTGGATTCCTACAGGCATGAGAGCATTAATTGAGCGTTTGATGGGTGTGAAATGCACCTTTCTCACTAAGAGCAACAGCCAAACCAGCCTTGGTTATCTCCTTATTTGTCCAAACAACTCTTTGTCAAATGATGATTGAGTCCAAATGAGTAAGTGGATAATTTTGAAGTCTAAGTGGCTGTTATTTTAGTGTTGTTTTCTAGGAATACCTCTGCTGATACCCATACGCAGTCCCTATGGTGTTTAATCACAGTTTCATCTGATTTTTCTCTTGCTTTCCCACTCCCAGCTGTTCTTTGCATCTTGTATGCTGTCAGTTATCTTCAAAAGGAGAGTGTGACTGTGTGTACTCAGAAAGATATGCAATTCCACAGTATTTGTATCAGGGTGATGTATGGAAAAGAAGATGCTACAAATGGGAAACAGTTGCTGCAGACTCTGGAGCATTAAATATTCTGGAGAGCAACTTGTGAAAAGAGGACGCTTTGCCTTTCACAGATAAAACTTTATAGGTAACTCAAGTTCAGAGAAATTTTTCAACATGGAGACTACTACCCTAGCACATGCTGACTGTTAATCCATGACCATAGGGTTGTGGTTAGGGTGTGGAAGCTGCTAAGGAGCATTTAGCTTAATAGCAGTAGAAAGTTCTGGGTTTGGGAATCTCATATAGGAGAAGCATCTTAAACTGTATTTGAGGAAAGGTTCTACTTATCACAGTATCTACCCACCTGTGATTCTGTATATTCACTGTGTAAACTGATCCTCCTGACCCATAGGTGTGAATTGGTTTGGACATTGCTGCTACGTTAGTTTGGCTTTCTGGACCATAGGGATGACCACACAGTATGGCAAAGATGGTGTCTGCACTCTTTTAATTTGCTGTTCAGTGATCTGCATCCTGAAGAGATTAGAGGTTTGTGAGTTTGCAAAGCTGTGTCCAGACAAAGTCTCCTTCACAGATGTGTCCTGTGGTAGGAAAGCTCCCATTATGCTGCCCATTTAGCATTTGCCTGCCTTAGCCGAATGATGCTCATTAGTTCATGTCCAGTCACTTCTTGGTTAATCAGTCAATGCCACCTATGATGGATGTGCTTGTGAAGAAGGGCGATGGTGCCCGGGAGCTGCTGATTGTTCAAAATCCAGGTGGGACAAAAATTCAGCCCATCATTCAATGGTGATGCCGATTCAGCAGCAGTGGTGTCAGGCAGCTTTTGAAAGCAGTACAACTGCAGTCTTAGATTTATTTCACAGGCTCAGCACTGTCCAATCTAGATCAATCAGGTAGATGGATGCTTCTAGAAGACTTTCTCCGGTCTGTGATTCTTGCTGAACTCTGCTCCAGTTTCATTTTAGTTGCTTATGAACCTAAAGGCCAGGTGATCCTAAGTAAAAGATCATCCTAGGATAGTTAAACAGGGATATTTTCATTAAGGACTTTCTTCAGACTACAGTGCAGCTACCTACCTCAACTCGTCATCATCCACACACATGTGGGTGATGTGACCCAACTCCATAACATTGAGGCTGTTGTGTGATGCGAGCAGGCGGGTGACAACCTAGGACACAGCATCCATCAGTGCTTATTCACAGGGAGAAAGACTGATTTGTAATACGAGATCCTTCTTAAGCCTTAGTGATAGCATGAGGATGGGATGTTGTGACAGCAGGAGAGACTGTGAATGTCTATGTGCTGCCCACGTGGGCTGTTCTTAGTGGCAGCCTTTGTACATCAAAGCAGCATGCTGCTGACAGCTGTAACCTTTACAAAGAGTAAGCAATCACCACAAACGACCCGAAGGCAGACAAATAAAACTCATTTTGAGTCCCTGCTGTACTCTATCAAGGAATCTGTTTGGGAAAGCCAAATGAGAAATCACAAGTGCTGTTTCAGTGCCTCGCTACAGGTGAAAATGCAGCTCTGAGCTCTGATGAATTGGTGCAGGTTGGTGCAAGAAGAGTTGATGATTTCGAGAGAAAGAGAGAGAGAGAAGCCAAGTGCGAGGAACACCTGAATTAAGATGCACACTGCATAACACAGGCAGTAGGTGGCAGTTTAAAAACGATGCAGTATCTTGTTCAAAAAACAACAACAACAAAAAACCAACAATACCCAAAACACAGCAAAATACATTTGCAGCATTTGAAGCCTTGAGATGCCATGTTGTCCCAGGCCTGTAAAGTGTGCCATGCTGTAAACCAGGGCTCGAATTTCCTTTCTTTCATGTTTTCAGTCATTCTCTCTTGTCAGTCATTTTTAGCTGCAGTCGTGCTCCCCATCTTGCTGTTTGATGTTATCTTTTGGGTCACACATTTATCCATTAATGTTCCATCACCGAGCTCTTCAGGTTTCTGCTCTGCATTTTCCTGGTTCACCTTTGGAATACACCTTGCTTTCTGGAGCAGTGAAAATACCTTTGCTAGGCAAGGTCATGGGGTTTAACTGTTATGATAGGGATCCAAAGAGATGGAGAGCAATTTCCATGTTTCAGTGGTCGTGTATGGGTTGTGTTCCCTAAAGACTTCTGAGCAATTACCTTATAAGAGCAGGCATTTCATGAGCAACTCAGATGTTTTTTTCCCTTGGAAATACTACTAGGAAAATGAGATATTGAAAATAAGACTTTGGAAGAGTAATCTGTGCCCTTTTCTTCCCTGTACGCTCCGTGCTGAGATGTCCTAAGTCCAAGAACTTCAGAATTTGGGGGGGGGGGGGGGGGGGAAATCATTTTTAGACCAAAGAGAGGAAGGCAGGATGTAAAGGAGGTGGAATGGAAACCTGAAGTGATGGGAGTTTTTAAGAATTCCAGATGCTGTCAGGCTGGAATCATCAGAAATAATCACTTAATAGCTAGGTAATTTGAAAAACAGATGACAAAGATGGTAGAAAACAGCTGTTCCAAGGAATCCAACCAGGTTATTTCCCAGAGCAGGAGAAAAAAATAATCCTGTCAACAGAAAGGATGATTTAACTCCTCATGTTCTTGTGAACCTCTGTTGCACTACAGTAATACCTGCAGACTCCTGGGCCTCCATTGCCCAACATGAGGCCTTGTCCATTCACTGCAGTGGCTTAGTGCTTGTCAGCAAAGCAAGGCACCACATTTTCATAAAATTTCCACCTTTTCACTTGATATTTAAGTAATATCTCAGTGTTTTCCCATGCCACCTTCCAAATGCAGGATTTAAAGTTTCTGTCTGAGCTTAACTTGAATGACACGGTCTCTTTGTCTTCTTATAGAGAACAGCAGTTTTCTGAAATCAGGGATTATTGTCCCTAGATGCCTCTATCTGATAGCAGTCCTTTACTAAAGAGCCTCATTTATTTGTCTGGATAGTTTTCCAGTGCTTTCAGAACACAAAGCCGAATGTGCCTTAAAGGCGTTGCATCCAGGAGATAACAGCATAGCACTCCAGCCTGTTGACTTCTGCACTGCTAACCCAGTTTGATGGAGAACTACAGCAAATGCCACTGATACAAAACTCCTTTATGTAGTTTGTATCTACCACATGAGACATCGGGCTGATGGTGCAAAAGTTGCAATCTTTTGGAATACAGAGAGGTGGTTATAAATGTGTCCACTTCAACAGCTGCCCTGCAAGCCATGCCTGGTGAGGATTGTTTAAGGAGTGATCGCTCTGTCTTGCCTTACATGGACTTTTTCAGATGTGAGGCAGTAAATTTGGAGCATCAGCTGTTGCCAAAGTCCTGAAAGATTCCCCTCTCCCATTTCCCTTTCTCTCTCCCCAAAAAGTTTAGATTGTGAATGCCCCTGGGATCTAAATATTTTAGAGATGGTTTGAGGACAAAGTCATTGTCATGAGTATCTCCTAACAAGTTCTACTCCCTCTATTAATCTTTTTTTGCAGAAATGTGACAGCATTGTCAGCAAAAGCTTCTCAGCTCAGCTAGCGAAGGCCAACATTTCAGCATAGCTCTCCAGATAGAGTTTCTTTCTTTGTCTTGGAGAAATTGTTGAAGAGAGACTGGTAAATGAATGCTAATGATCCTACAAATTGCATTCAAGCCCATGAAGGGAAGCAGGTGGTTTCATTGCTGACTCTGTGTTGGTTATTTTCTTGTTCTTCGGGACAAGATGAATCCTATTTGTTTCCAATCATCTTCCACCAAAGCCAGAACACATTACTCCTTTTTAGCTGGAGCTCAAGACAAGTGCAGAGCACGAGCAGGTTTCACAGCCACAGCCACAGCTCTCCATGCAAGTTTCACTTTATTTTATTTGCCTTCTCTTGACATCAGATATACATTTCTCCACTTGTTTTATAGTGTTTACTCATCAGCTCTCACCCCGTAAAACTTCCTGCAGCAGAAATACAGAACGTGATGGGGTGTCTTTCTGTAGCTGGGTTGTGTTGTGTTTTTTTTTTTAATCCCTGTTACCTGGCATCCCCAGTGCTAAAGTTAAACAACGTTACTCTTCAGCTTTGGGGTTTTGTTTCTGCTTTGCTTCATTTGCATTATCGGAAACCACAAGCAATTCCAATAAATTCATTAAGAATCATGAAGGAATGAACAGCATAGGAATGAACAGAATTACGTCCTTTTACTGTTTAAAGTATAGCATTCCCACTGGGTAAATATCCTGTAGTACCATTGTAGAAGAGCAAATATATGAAAAACTACTTAGTACCAATAAGGATACTAATGCAGTTAAAACATTAATCTTGCTGCAGCTGTTGTCAAACCTGTCACAGGGCTTAAGGTGGTTCCCTGTAGCTCCTTAGGAGAAAAGAGTGCATGTGGTTGTGAATGTTTTGTACGATCTTTAGAGGAGGAAACTGGATCCGGGGCATTTTTCATTTAGATATACACAAAGACATGTGCTTCCTCCCTAGGATTCTTGTAGGCTGCTCTCATCTGCACGCTATCTGTGAGAACCTGGGCAAATGCAGGGCTGGGGGCTGGAAGGAGCAGGTGGCAGGAGCTGCTGGGGATGCTAAGCTGTAGGATTTTGTCAGGATGTTTGCAGCGAATGGGAAGAAGTCCCATGAGAAGCGACCCCAAATTTCTTACAAAGTGCTTTAACAGTGCTGGAAGCAGCAACAGATGTGTCCTTCTGAATGGCTACCTCTTGTTCCACGTCATTGTCTCGTTTTTCCCCACTGCAGGGTAATTTTGGGGACTGATCTCCACCAATAAATACCTTCATGGCGACATTCAGGACCGGTTGGATGGGATCCTGGGCATCCTGATCTATCAGTTGGCAGCTGTCTCCAAGACTGTGGGATTGGAAATAGATAATCTCTAAGGTCCCCTCCAATTTAAGCCAGTCTGATTCCCTATCTTTATCATCTGCAGTCTGTTAGTCTGTATCTGTCTATATGCAGTCTATTTAGCTTCCAGCTCAGGTTGAAAAAACAATTTGAAAGGGGAGGAGGTGTGGTTTATTAATGTGACAGTATCCAGAAAAATGGGAAAAGTTGCAATTGAGCAACTGGAATTTTTAAAATGACTTCAAAATGTTGGGAGAGGAGAGGGCAACCCAGTTGTGGGAGTCAGAAGGGGTCAACGCTGCAAGCACAGAATGCCAAGGAAGGAGGGTGCAACATGTCCAGGACAAGGTGCATATAGAACACAAAGGCTGTAATTGTCTCTGTTGAGTTAAATGGAAACCCAAGTGCACCAGCTGGCTGCCTGCCATCTGGTGGCTGGGCGCCCTGGGCTGGTGATATGGAAAGGCTATTTTTTCCATCTCAGTATTTCACTGTGCAGTGAGCTGAGCTGGAAACAGGCCAGAGCCCACCAAGATGGAGTAACGTGGACCCTTGGCAGAAGGTCATATGGTGGAGGTTGGGCAGTGGTGGTGTCCAGAGGGATGACAGATAGACACCACCCACCTGGTATGGGACAGGGAATGGTGTGGGGTTTGTGGCATGTTTGATGAAGGTATCTATTGTTTGCTGATGTGGGGCTCTGTGTGTTCTGCCCTTGTAACAGTTGAGACCCTGTTGGTGGGTCTGGAGGGCACATGGAGGAGATGGGGCAGCCAGCAGGCACCCCCATTACTGATCATGGGCAACAAGTGAAGGGGCCAATGGGTATGAATCACCTGATGTTTCTTGGCAGATGTGCTTTCCACCAAAGCTGTACATGCTTTTTATCTGAGAATAAAAAGCCAGCACTCCAGCATGGGAAGCTTACCAGTATGCTTTCCCTCTGAAAACTGTTCTCCTGCAGGTGAGGTTGTGCCACTGCCGTTTTGAGGGATGTGGTTCACTGGGCATGGTGGTGAAGGGTTGACAGTTGGTCTTGATGATCTCAGTGGTCTCTTCCAGCCTTTGTGGTTCTACGATTGCAAACTTTCAGGTTGGTGTGTCCTTAAGAGAGACCTTGCTTTAGCTGGAGGTCACTGCCTACCCACCAGGGCATTGCAAATGACTGTTCTCACAGCTGAAGCCTCCAGTTTTACCTAAGAAACGTCAGTCATTCTTTCTGAGGCAACTGAAGTTCAGAGCAATTCCTGCCGTCATCTTAATTACAGCCTGAGCTGTGCATTGGTCATTGGCGTAGGGTCAGATGAGCACGACAGACTCCTGAACGCGTGAGCCGAGCATTGCAGTTCATTGTCATCTCGTTGCTGTGCTGGGAGCCTGTGCTGCAGTGTGCTGTGTCTCTGTTTGCACACAGCCTTGGTCAGATGCCTGGCACCACGCCGGCGGACTGGTCCTATTTCTATTTGTTGATAGATCTCTCTTATATCTGATACCTTGATTAACGCGCATTGATTTCTCCTGTTTCTGCTCAGTGGAAAGGGTTCTCGTAGCAACAGCCTAAGGACTGGTTTCCTTTGGAGGGGTTTCTGCATTAAATCCTCAGCATGTACAGCTACGAACTGGCCCTGAGCACAACATGTATTTTCAGGACTTGCTTTTCCCTGCCACGTAGTGGCTTTAAATGGCAAAATATTTTTGCAAAGACAAATTGCTTTGCAGGTACCATGCTGAGCTTCTGGAAAGGCTCCAAACGCATAGAGGGATTCAGAATGATTCTCTGAGTCCCAGACAACAAAGTGAGATAACCCCAAGCACTTATTTTCTGTGTATTAAAACTAGAGAAGTGTGAAATATTGGCAACAAATTGCGGTAGTGTTTCAAACTGAAGTGGTCACGCTACCCAAGAGGGCTGGGTTGCAGCACCTTGGCTCTCCTATAACTGGGAGCATTTTTTCAATATGGACAGGCCACCTCTCAGCAGAAAACAGCTAAAATAGGACAGTTTTCCATTAAATATCATCTTCTATGCCAATATGAACTTCGGAATAAATATATGATGCCGCCTCAGGGCAAGATATTATTTTCACACTGAACAAAACCTTATGTTACAGTATGCTTGGAGATGCTTTGTTTGCCCCTGGCCCGTTTTCCCACTTATCATCTCCAGAGCATTCAGTTGGTGAAGATGGAGGTGAAAATGCCTGCACTGGCACAATCTCACCTCTTTTCCTGGCAATAGAAAATCTGTGGTTGTTCTCCATTGCCCTTACTGGGATGCCAGAAATTCCCTGCTGGGAAGAACAGTGCTGAGCTCTCTTTCTCCTGCAGCACTGGCTCCTTCACTTCTCTGCCTTTTACCTGTCTCAAAATTCCCTCAGTTAAAAGCAGAGGATTTTTAACCTTTTTCACTCCAGAAGTGGAATGGAATCTAATCCCCTACGTATGGGTTAAACTCATGTCATTTATTGGAATCAGCAGCTCTACAAAGTTAGGTAAGAAGTTGCTTTTCAAGGCCCTGGGTGGCTCTAAACATTATTAAACGTGGTCATTAGAACATGCTTTTCCAACCATTGAATGGTTGTGATCATTAAATATTTTGTTTTAATAAGTGCTTGCTTTTTCAGCTGCTGCATGGCCTTAATCGTTTTTTTTTTTCCTCATTAAAAACTGTTGATTTTCCAGCTCATGAGCCACTGAAAATACTGTTCTGTGTTTTTTTTTTTCTCTCCCTCTCTTTCTCTCTTTTTTAGATTCACTGATCAGTTTATTTTTATTTTAAAAAAGAAGTTGGGGTTTTGGAGCCTTTGGCTAAAATAACTTGTTTTCAGCTACTAGGACAAGTATAGGGCAAGGCTTAGGATAACATAAAATCAAACCTGGCTTGTGTGAACAAGTTCCATTGAGATAAGAACATGCAAACTATCCAAACATCAGCAGATTGTCTTCTCTGTGTGCTCTGAAAGGTCTGATGAATCACACTTCTCAGTGCCAATTTTCCCACTTGCCAATCAAGCTTGTCCTATTGTGTCATCTGAATAGATTCACAAGGCAAAATATGAAGCAATGATAGGGTCAGAAACAAAGCGTGTGTGTTTTGGATTCAGAATGGGGATGAAAAGTCTGACTTAAATTTTGTTTTCATATATATATATATATATATATTTTTTTTTTTTTGTATAAGGAAGACCATGTTATGTTGGAAGAAAGGCAAATAGTAGGAAAGGTCTTTTGCTAAAGCATTATGCTGGAAAAATCTGCTTCTGCTGTGTTCTCGTTGCATGGCCATGAGCAACTCATTTGTGCCGTGATTCTGTAGCCTAATTGTATTCATTAGAAACTGTTTGGGATGCTCTAGATGGCCTCCAGGTCCCCTTTCCAGGAAGGAAGAAGTCTCCTGTAGGTCACGTGTTGTTTCTGTTAGTGAAGTGAAGGCTTGTGGAGCGTGTCTGAAGTGACATCAACTGTTTCTGTTTAGACAAATGAATTACAGTTTAGTTGTCCTAGTGTTCATCTAATAGTAAATCCCAGGAATGTGCTGGAGACAGAAGCTACCCTTACAGTGTCCTCTACCTTTCCTGTGGCCATGGGTTCCTGATTTTCGTAGCGGTTGTGATGGGGGAAGAGACATAGGCAGCAAGGAAGGTATTTGACATGAAGTGGCCAATGTCTTGCTCAGCTGAGGAGCTCTCCGTTGGGAGTGCCAATGTGGCAGCCTTCCCCTGTGGCTGGGGCATTTGGCTTTCTGCAGCTTCTAAATCACCCACTTGGAATGCACTGTGCATCAGCCTGGAAGGGAGTCAAACCGTTTTATGAAAGCTGCAATTAGTGGCTTCCCACAAATAGCATCTAGCACTGACAAGTGGCTGCTCTGTAATGCTGTTTATGGGCTTGTTTCAGGTAATGGAATTTCATTGCCTTTCAGGTGCTCTCGCCACAGGAAGCACATATATTTTTTCAGCTCTGTGATTTTTTCCACTAAATTGCGCAAATCATTTTATTTGGGCAAGTGCATTGGAAACATTTTACTCGGCATTTATTTTCTAGCTCAAGTCCTTCTTGAAAGGAAGAATAAATATGTTCTTGAGGGCAAACAACTGAGTTGGGAAAGAGGAGAGGGAACAGAAACAATAGGGAAACAGAACACTTTTTCTCTTCTTCTCCTATCGTGAGCTTGTATGTACACACTGACTTTGTATAGCTGTGCTGATTGGTGATGAATGTATCCAAATTTTTCCCTTTTCCATCCGTGCACTGTATTGTCATCTAGCAGAAGTGATGTTGGGGTCATCTGGACACATGATTGCCCACCCTGGGAGGCCTGACTGAAGTGTTGCGGAAGTTTTCCAACTCTCCTACTGCCTACTTAAATACAATTGCTGTCTTTGTTGGAATTGAGCAAATCAAATGGAGAGTTCAAATCATAGAATCATTAGGTTGGAGAAGACCACTAAAATAATCTAATCCAACCATCAAGCCATCACCACCATGCCCACTAAATGATCTCTTTAGCTTTATTGGATGGTTGCGTTGTGCTGAATGTGAGAACAGGAGGTAAGAGTGAGTCATATTGGTTTTGGTCATCTTGTGTAGTTTGAAGGTTTACCCAGGATGAAACATAGCATCAGCCATCCTCAGGATCTCCCTGTGTGGTCTGTGCTTAGCAGAGTCCTGCTGGGCTGGCTGACTGGCACTTTGTAGGAAAATATCCCACATGAATAGCAGTGAAAAGAAAGCCAGTGAGATGAGATTGCTTACACTGAGCCTGTTATGGCACGGTTAGGCATAAAGCATATTTTTAAGGAAAGCTAAGCATCATACTACACAGCATCCTCTTTTGTTCGTGACCCTTGCTGAAATCACAAGCATCAAAGGGGAGAGAAGGCCACAAACCCAAAAAACAGGTGAATCAAAGGTGACATAGTGGCTTCAAGGGGGAAATGTGAAATCAAAATTGCAGAAAACTGGGGCTCCTAATAGGATAATACAGGTAATACTATCACACAGCACTAAAACAATATAGGACTAATTAGCTCAAATATTTGCTGACGATGTGGGTTTTAAGGAAGGGGGGGGGGGGGGTATGTGCTTTTATAAAACTTAATTAACCCATAGAGTAAATCAGTTTCATTCATTGGCACAACAGAACCAATCAAGATAGGCTTACTGTTTGCTCGTTTGGAAAGCGATTAGGATTCTCATTTAGACTTAATTACAGAGCAAAGGTTGACAATTATCATCTTTGTGGAAGCACTGGATGCCACAATATCTCAGTTGAACATGTGCCTATAATTATACACATCATTTTCTTAGTAGAAAATGTAACCCACTTATTACCTGGGTCTCATGCCTGTAATTAGAGATAGCAGTAATAAAAAAAAATGGAAGAAGTGGGCTGGTGCTGAATTGTTTCGGATCTTTCCTTAGCAAATTGCTTTGTGCAACTCTTTGTCACAAATTAAAATCTCATTTTGTCCTTGATACTTTTTATGAAAGGAAATCTGTCGACATGCCGAGGACCCAAACTAACCAAACATATTTTCACACCACAAAAAAACCCCACAGCCTCAGATTGGTGTGGTACATAAACCCTTCCTTACAGCTCCCTGAAGTTCCTCATGTTACATGGACATGTATTTATCGCCCAGGTCATTCCAGAAGCAAGCTGTTGAGAGAAACTTGGTCACTCTCTTTGGAAAATCACAGCCTGAGCTGAAGCAAAGCTGAATAGACTTAGCCTGTTGACCAAAATAAATGACATCAATCTTAAAGTTCTCAAGAAGTGCTTGACTACGGTCACGTTTAATGCAGCCAAAACCAAATGATGAGCAGGTTGAGGTTCCCCATACCCCTTGCTTTCAGGGGCTGCCCTGCAAGTGTGTCAGCTCAGATAAGGGTAAAATCAAGCTCAAAGCATTTCACAGAAGCTAATTACAGATAAGGCAGGAGGTAAAAGGAGGCTGCAAGAAACCCAACCTTGCTTCAGTCAGTTCTGTCACTGTCTGTGGCACTTTCTTTTTTTTTTTTTTTTCTTATCCTATGGGCTTGTATAGAAGTTGTGGGTGAGTTGCCCTTTGCAGGGAGCATCAGTGGTTTGGTGTAACACCAGGAACTGAACAGGTATCACAGCCACATAGCAAACTTTATTTGCTCCTTCCTTTTGATCCAGCTGCATTTATTTCAAAGCCAGTGTGAGAGAAGTGGCAGAATGCAGGACTCTGACTTTCTCGTGTTTGTTTCTTGCAGCGCATACCTCGTCTTAGGATAATACCTGAACCTTCTGGAAAGAACAGCAGACTTTGGGACCAGGACGCAACTTTTCCATCAGCTGCATTTTGGCTACCTACCAGCTGAAATGAGTTTGCCTCACATGTTTACAAGGTTTCCGAGGGATAGAAAGAAGGATAGATTTTTCCACCTGTATTTGCTTTTTATTTTCCAGTATTGATGAAGAAAAGCAGTATCAGTATTTCTTCCTTTCACTCTTGCCCTTTTTCCTTTTAACAACACCACTTTCCTGCTGAAATGAGCGCTGCCTTGTCAGTTAAAAAAAATGAAAAGCACCTTTATCAGGTCAGATCATCACTGTATACCATGACAGTAGATAGTGTCAGCAGGACTCCAGGGAGCTCATTTCCATAGCCGGTTTCTGCAGAAAGGCAGCTGAGATGCTGCAGGCAGAAAGGTGTTTCTGTTGGTTCTCCAGAAATGCTAACTTGTGTTTGCATTCCGTTTTCTTTTGAGGTGGAAGAAAACAAAGTATTCATAGGATAAAGGAGGAATGGTTTTAAAGTGAAAGGTTGGATATTTAGGTTAGATGTTGTGAGGGGGGGGAGGGAAATTCTTTACTCAGAGGGCGGTGAGGCCCTGGCACAGACTGTCCAGAGAAGCTGTGGGTGCTCCATCTGTAGAGGTGCTCAAGGCCAGGCTGAATGGGGCCCTGGGCAGCCTGAGCTGGTGGGGTCAACCAGCCTGTGGCAGGGGGTTGGAACTTGATGGGCTTTAAGGTCCCTTCCGAGAAGAATAAGTCCTTCCAATGTCAGAGGTGCTTCTGATGCGGAAGGTCTTTGCTTTTATTTTATTTCCTTCACTGGAGCTTTATTTAACACCACAGAGTTCACATGGTATCATTGTGTCATTTTGTAGAAGCCAAGAGACTGGCACAGGTTGTCCAGGGAGGTGGTGGAGTCACCATCCATGGAGATGTTCAAGGGATGTGGAGATGAAGCACTGAGGGACATGATCAGTGAGCATGGTGGGGGTGGGCTGGGGTTGGACTAGGTGATCTTAGAGGTATTTTCCAACATTAATGGTCTTGTGATTCTACGATTTTTTCAAGCACTGACTCCCAGCTGCCTGGCAGCCAAATCTCCTTCAGATGTATGCAGAAAACCCTGCTCATTTCATAATGCCAGGAGCTGCTTGGTGGGACTGAAGGAAGGCTTCCATGTGTCTCTTCAGCTGGGAACTCCACGCTGGAGCATCCCAATCACTCCAGACAAGTTGGGGCAGGGTAGACGTGTTCCAGCTGCAGTTCTCAGTGCAGGATGGATGAGCTTTCCTTTGAACTGCTGAACTATAAATTCCCCTCCTGGCCAAGCAACCGTGGTGGGTGGGACAATGGGGAGAAGAAAGGGCTGCTCAGCGAATGAAATACCAGTAGGTGTGCGCGTGTAGGTGGTGGGAGCAGCTGGCTTGCCAAACCCACTTGGATTCATTCCACCTAGCTGAGTGCAGTTGGGAAACCTGGCAGGGCGAGGTTGCTGGGTACCTGGAAAAGCTCATTTGGAATGCTTGGTATCTCCAGCTCCCCACAATTAAGTGATTAGTTGCGATGGGCAGAGGTTTGAAGAAACATGGTGCGTTGAGAAATATTGTAAGTTGCTTGAAAACTAGGCAAAACAGTTAAAAACGAAAGAAAGAAATAAAGAGCCCTAGGAGAGTGGAATCCTTGTAACAGAAGGAGGAAGCAGGAAATGAATGGAGCAGGGATTTGTTAGCAAACACCAGTCCAGGCGTATTCATTGCTTCACGCAGAACAAGTTGTGCCACTTCTGTGTTTATCCACCACAGGAGACCCAGGTAAGAAAACAAACAGGCGGAGGAACTTGCTGGCACACGGGCACACACTTGTTATCAGGCTGCATAGGCATGTGAAATGTCAGGCAGGAGGTGCACTGCTACATATAGCGCCTTCCTTTAGGGTGAGCAGTGTCAAAATCCTGCAGAGGGATTTGTAAGGGTTCGAAAGCCAGAGCTGTAATGTATGGATGCAGGTTACTGGCCCAGAGAAGATGGGCAAAACGATTCAGGGGCAAATAAACTGTTGGACCAGGTGATCTCTTCCAAACTTAATGATTTTATGAAACTCAATGGAAACAGCGTGCTTCATAGGGCCATGTTTACACCAACCTAATCAATCAGAAGCCTTGGTAACATTTGTTTTCCTTCCTCATTCACTTTCAGTATCATTTTTGTTTATTTCTGAAGACAGGGACAAAAAATGTTTTATGCCTACCCCAGCCAGCAGCAATCCGAAAAGCCCTGTTACTTTAACATTTCTGAATCACCTTTGTAGAAGGAAGAAGTTAGGGATGGTCAGTGTGAGTTTTGGAAAGCACCTAGATTTTGCATCCTTACATGGTTTCAGCTCATGTGAGCCATGCATTTACTTTCTTTGTAATTCTTGGAGAGACAGCCAGTCTCAGAGCCACCTGCCTTTCACAGGTAGACAGTATGGGAAATCAAGAAAAGTCCATTGCTTGTTACAACACTTTCTGAAGGTTAAGCCCGAAGCAGAGCATATGTGATGTTTAAAACTGCAAAAATAAGTTCTCAGACAGCTATAGTCTTACACAGAGATATGTAAGAAAACTCTTAGTTTATTACTGCCATCAATCTGAATATGAAAGTGCCTTGCTGCTGGTATTTCATACCGTAATTATTAGGTGGGCTATTCAAAAATGTGAGTGATTTCAGCGTGGCAGTTAAAACCTCTTGCATGGAAGCACAGCTTTGGTGAATAATAGGAGGTGTTGGATGCACTCACCTCTGAGAGGGATGGGTGTTTGCATTAAGTGAGGATAAGACACGCTGCCTGAGTTCATGCTAAGCCCCTCAGCGGGGTGACTGGAAAATGGCTTTGAGAGCTCCAGGTACAGCTTAAGCAAAAAAATTCATCCAAGCACCCAGACCTAAGCAATCTCCCTTTTGATACAGTGTGCATTGTATTAGTGAGCTGTAGAGCCAGAAAATTAAAGGTGAAGTAGCCCAGATCGGTTTGGCTTTGGCGTTCAGGCTTTTTGAGTGCCTTACTTTAAAAGTAGCTACAAAAAGAAGTGTTGTCTGAATATTCTGATAACTCACAGGTACCTGAAAGTAGGATGCTTGCTCTTTGTGAGATACTTCCTTGGGGACTGGTGCTGGGATGTCATGCAAAGTGAATCTGGCAGCAGTGATTTGGAGCAGAGCACAAGTGTTGAGCAGGTTTGGGATGGCTCAGCACTTCTGCTGCAGGAGGAACCTTTCATATCCTTATCTGATCTTTACACTAAGATCCAGAAATGCCACTAAGGCCAGTATGGAATATTATAAGAAAATAGTACTAAATCATGAAGTGATATGGTTTAGTGATGAGACTCGGTAGGTCAGGTTGATGGTTGGATTGAAGACCTTGATGGTCTTCTCCAGCTTAAATGATTCTATGATTCTGTGCTGAGCAGTTGGGGACCTGCAGAACTCATCCAAGGATGTTATTCAAAGGGATGTGATAACCCACCTCAATCACCCTCTTAGCTCTTTGCCATGTGTGCATTGTGGTGCTACACAGTGATCAATAACTTGTGTCCAAGGCCTTTGAACTCTCCCTGAAGGAAAATCTCGAGGTGACCACTCTGAGTCACACCTGGTTTGGATGCAGATGTCTTCTTGCAGAAGAGAAATGAATATCTGATTTGTTCAGCAAGGAAATATGTTTTAAATCTCGGTGTAATCTGACTCCTTGGATCGGGAGAGATAGTGCATGGTTTCTGAGACAGAAATATATCCCATTCTTGAAGTGGTTGGGAGAAAGCAGCGATCTGTGTGGGAAAGCCAGAGAAATGGCAGGAGGGAAAAGAGAAATTACATGCATTAGTGGTTTATGCCTTCCAGACATTTACAAACTCTGGGTAATGCAACTCAGAGAGAATTGTAGTCATTCCAAGGAGGCCGCATGATTTAAGAGGACATAAGGGCTGCAGTTTGCTCTATGGTTTAATCTACAAATAAAACTCCCATCAGCCAGTTGAATATCTGGAAGGAATTTGGGGCTGCATTTTTTGGAGCACAGACATTAATAAAGGATTGCTTTATTGCTTCAGTGACCTATCACCTTCGTACTGTCTGGCCCAGTGCTGCTCATGATGCAGAGAGGTTAATGCATAAAACATACCACAGCTTCAACAGGTTCGGTGGAAACAAAGACAGTCTTCTGTTGTTGCCCCTGTGCTGTTTTTTACATGTCACTGGTCACTTTCTGTTACATACTTTAGAGACCATTTACTTGGTCCATTCTCCCTTGCTGGCATACTATCTGCCTAACTGTCCTTCATCAGCTCAAGATCTAATTAAATTAAAGCTCTGACAATCACATGTCTCTTACCTGCTTCATTCAGTGATATCTTCCAGATCTTCTTTTATATAGCTGATACATGGTAAAAGCTCCTGGGGTTTACTTTGTTTCATGAATACTATTATCTAGGGTTGGAATAAGCTCTTTTAGCACTCTTCTTAATAATGTGTATTGTGTTTAGCTTTTCTCCCCTATTCCTTTCACTCCTGCCTTCTGTTTTCCATATTTTTCATGTTCTGAGGTATTATTTCTTTTCTAAAGACAAAACATCTATCAATATAAACAAAATCCTGCAGTCCGCACTGTGATGAACAACAGATGAGAATGACAGCAGTGAAAAAAAATAAGTGTTCTTTTTCTCCTGTGTTGAAGGATATCTGTAGAAAACAGAAAGATCTGGAGCTGGGATGAGCACATCAGTCTACTGAAGGTTTAATTTTTATCCTTATTTTATTAGGAGGGGGAAACAGAGGCACGGTGACTTGCCCGGATGAATCAGTCATTCAGCCTCATCAGATGTGCTGGCATGAATCTGGCGTCTTTCAGAAATACCAAGACTCATTTTGATTGCAAAATACTTACTGAAGTTCATTATCAGGGAGTCTCAAAGGATGGCTCGTCCGAGAGCTAGTGGTTTGAGGCTGTTTTGAAGTAAGGGGAAGTAGATCATACACCATATTTCCAGCATACTGTGAGCAAGGGCCCTGAACAATCAAATTCAGCCCTTTTGCCTTTTGTGCCATGCTTTACATCTTTGTGCCATGCTTTACATCTTTGTGCCATGCATTATATCTTTGTGCCATGCTTACATCTTTGTGCAGCTCTGGGAGAGCACTGGAGCCAACAAATACTGGAGTCAACAGCTCCGTTTACACTGCAGGCACTTAAGCAAGCAGGAAGCAAATGTATTCTATACAGCACCAGAAAGCAATGTAAAACTTTTCAGTTTGCATAACTTGCAAATACACCGGAAGCAACTTAGCCAAGGCGGCAGAGAAATCAATACAGGCTGTAAAATTAACTTCAGAAGCAGAGCGAGCGTTGGGTTGTGGCCCCGTCATTGTCTGCTGCCTCATAAGCTCTGGAGTAAGAGGGGAACACAGTGTCCAGTGTGCCATCAGGCAGTGCTCAAGAAGGCTCCCAGATCTCCTTAGATAGGATCCAGAGCCCAAATGCATTTTGTATCCTAGAAAATCACACAGGAGAGAATCTGTGCTGTTATCAATAAAATATGAGACATGCAGATAGCTCGCAGGATTTATCTTAGCAGCTTGCTCTGATTTTATTACAGATAAGGTTGCAGGTTTTCTTTATTTGAACAATTTGAAAATCAGCTTGTTAAATAACATTTATTTTTTTTTAAAGGAGGGAGAGAGACAACCTAAATTATTTTCATTGCAAACATTTTCTAAAAAATGCCTGGCAAAACATACCTCTGCAAAGCCAGCACAGGGCTCAGGATGCTCCGACGGTAGCCAAAGCAAGCAGCAAAACATGTGAAAGCCTCCAGACTGCTCCCAGGGTTTTGTTCCATTGCCAAAAGCCAAGACGTACACTCACAGCATGAGGCAGCAAACTTCTCTGGCTTTATGTGCTTGCACATGAGGTGGATTTAACACAAGAGACTCATGCTCCCCCTGCTTCTCCCATTCTATTCCTCCCTTAAAATCTTGGTTTAACAACTAACAGAATAATATGGAAGTAATTCCCAATCTAGCGGTGCCAAAAGCAGATGAAACAACTTTGCCGGTTGCAGCACATATTGATCAAGCCATCTGTGCTTGTAAACCCTTTGGAAAGACCAGTTTCAGTGTGTTTCATCAGGTTGCTTCCAGCTTGGCTTTGGGACTTGCTGGGTACAGGGAGATCTCTGGTGTGCTGTGTGTGCATCCTTGGGCTTTTTAGAGCACAGGGTCAAGATGCCAGAAGAACAAGTGGTTTCTGCTCAGAAGGAGCTGGATAGGTACAGGTGGTTTCCTAGTTAGTACCTGACTTTGTAGGTATTTAGGGCAATGACTTGGAGCATTCGTATCTGGAATGAAGCTGTTATCATCAGCTATTTAAGAAAAAAAGAATGGTGATTTCGAGATGGTTGCTAATTGTCTTCAGGATAAGGAAATCGGCTACTACTCCTGGCTGTGGGGGTTGAGTCACTTAATTGCTGCCAAATCATTGGCATTTGGGAGCCTGACACCAATGAGAAGTAGACAGCCACTTTTGGAATGTACACTCCTGCATGCGGCAGTTCCAGTTTGCTCCCATCCCCTTACTGTAGAGGAGCTGAATTGCTGGGGAATGATGTGCTGGCACTTCTGTGATACCCAATAAGTCTCTGACCCTCAGGGACGCTTTGAGGGATGCTGTCATGGGGCAGCTATGAGAGGTCCCCTTCCCGATTCTTGTTTCCCAGTTCACCCGAAGGCTGGAGATACCCAGATGTTACAGAACATGGCTGAGGATGTTCCTCAAGAAGCCTGTCCAGCAGGTATGTGTGTCTGCTAGCAAACATGCATTCCTAAATTTATATGGGTGGAGATTGAGCCTCTCAGTGAGAAATTTTGATCACCCATGTGTGATAATCTCATGTGCAAGTGTCAATATTTATAAAGCCTGTGGGTTCAGTTTCAAAGTAATGGTGAAAAATTTGCCCCTTTTTATTTTGCATCACTTAAAAAAAGTTGGGTGGCTTCCTAGAAGGTTGTCAGCTCTGATTAATCAACCTTTAGGAATCATCAGGTAGAATCCTGGAACAAACCAATCCTTGAAAGTCTTCATTTCATCTATCTTCTGCTCCAGTTTTGATTATGCATTAAAGCAAACAGACAGCAACACTCTGTCATCTGCTTTCCTTCACTTAAATGGGTCATAAGCAACTTTATTAGATGATTGAGGGATTCCTGAGGGCTTATTTGGAGAATGGCTTCTGTGGGTCTCCTGCTTCTGCAGGAGTGAAAACAAGTTGCTGAAGCTGGAGATGGGGAGAGGCTGGAGCTGGCAGAGGTTGGGAACCTTGGATGAGAAGCGGAGCACCTTGAGGTTATCACCACTCACAACACTCTGTGGTCAGCCTAGGGCGAGGGAATCTATTATCTCAGATTTCTCTTTGCCCAATATTTGACCCAGTTCCAGCCTTCAGCTGTTCAGCTTGTTACACAGGGCTGTTCAGTCTGAGGAGATAGGCAGAGTTCAGTCATCTTTGCTTTGGAGTTGTATAAGAAAGTGCTGGGCCTCTTACCCATGCTATCTCCAGTCTCTCCCTCCTAACTTCACTTTTTTTTCCTGCTTCTGAACAAAGAGCTGCAGATACAGATCACAATCCAGTGCCAAGAGAAGCTGTCTTCCCAACGTGTTCATGCATGTAGAATATTTCCCAGAAGCAAATGCATTTTTCTAATCTCAGGATTTTGCTTTGTGCACTGAGATCAGATCTTGAGCAATAGAAATTTGCTGCCAGATTTCCCCTCTGCTGTGTACAACTTCTACATATCAAAGGTATGAAGGTACAGGATTCATCTGTATAAAACTGATTTGTTAGAACCTCTGAAACCAGGTCTCATTCATGTGGCATTGAAGGTGAGCAGCATCGGTTAGCTGTAGGATGGCATCACTGAAGGGCATTTCTCATGCTTAATATCCGAACAGAGCCAGGAATTGGAAGAAATATGTTAAATAACCAATGATAAATTGGGGGTGTACTGATTTTCACCAGGTATGAAGCATCAAACGAATTCTTGGTTCTATTTGATCAGCTTTGAACCTCACCGTTGAATATTCAGAATTTTCAGATATTCAAAACTTGGGATTTAAAAGATTTATTAAGGTTAGTGCTTGAGGCCATTCTGTCCCACAACTGTTGAAACCACTCTCCCGTTTTCATGTTGTATTTGTATTTCCATGGTGCCCAGAGGATACTGAAACTGCCAGACACAGTTGAATGATGCACAAAACTTTGAGCCATCAAATTGCAAAGACTTTTAAATTGCTACTATATTTCAGAAGCAAACTCCATGCCGTTCAATCTTCTTTCCAGCTGTATGGCATAACGCTAGATACTTCATCACATTCTCTGTTAGATTTGCTTTTTATTAAAACAGAGGGCTTATCTTAGTGCTGTGCTACTGCTGCTGTATAAATTCGTAAATTAAATCAGTGGAGATAAACAGATGTCCATATGCTGAGATACAAAGCAAGGAAAAAGCAAAAAATAATTCAGCATCATGAATCTGAGCATTTTATTTGCTTGCTTTGCTGAGTAAGCTGCTCCAAGGGCTGGTTCTGACCACAGGATTTCAGTCCTGGAGCCTTGAAGTGAAGAGCGAGTGGTGGAGTTGAGCTTCTTTAGGACTGCCATGAGTCAGACTGGCACAAATACAGAGAGCTGAATCATGCTCCTGAGATTCGTGCTGTTAAAAGCAGATAAAAGGAATCTTGCAAAAAGGGACAAAGGAGAGATGTATGAGGAAGGTGCAGTGGTAGTGATAACTTGAGATGTTTCTTAGATGTTTTTTGAAGTGCAAAGTATTAGGTTGGTCAGTGAGGGAATGGGATAGGCAGAGTTATTGGTTCTTGGGAGTTTACACTGATCTAGAGGAAAATCAAATGTAATGAAGTACCTGTGCAGGCTGCCTAAGGCAGATCTGTGGGTCTGTATATAATGTTGCATTTGGTCAAAGAAATAGATCAACTTAATAGCAATCCCTCCCCCCAGCATTTGGGTCCGTGTGTCTGTATGGATGTACTCACTCAATGCTATT
This sequence comes from Perdix hodgsoniae, assembly GCA_035772895.1. Lineage (NCBI taxonomy): Eukaryota > Metazoa > Chordata > Aves > Galliformes > Phasianidae > Perdix > Perdix hodgsoniae. The sequence continues at coordinate 15,607,266 of JAPSGF010000010.1, forward strand.
TATTCATGGAATCATCCTGTGAACAACCTGAAGCCTTCAACAGCAATCAGTTATTTATGAAGGTAATAAATGGGTATAACTCTTTATTCATTGCAGGTATGTCTGTGTCTGGATGAGATGGAGAGCAATTTACAAATTTCATCCACATGATGAATGTGGAGGAGAAGCCGTAGAAGATGACACCCAACCAGAAACAAGCTGCAGTTTTGTCACGAATATCCAGGAAGTCTCTGTGATGCAGATGTGACAGCAACAGCTAAACTTATTTCAAGGTCCCATCCCATGAAGAAGCTGTGAGTATCAGCAACCACACAAAAGAGCTAGCAGGGGGCGGGGAGGGCAAAGTCTTGAAAATGACAAACATCATCTGTCCGTCCTGGGGGAATGTGGTAACTATTTGTGGATCCCGCTGCCTAAACCCCATCAAAGAAGGAGCGTAGCACTGCTATCTATTGTTATTGTGTGTGTTGTTTTTTCCTTCCCATAAATGTTTCCAGCATGTTGGCTTATAGTACCAAAACCCTGCAATTCTTAGAAAGTGTTGGTTTGCTTTGTTAAGCAGAGTCATGAATGCAAATATTCCTGACTTCTGAGACAGAAGGATGTGTGTGAGTGGATGAACACAATAGGATTATTATAAGAGGAATTAGCTTCAGTTTCCCCCTGCCTGCTCCTCGGGTCCTTTACAACCTGGTGGAATGGCTTTGTTGGGAATGGAGAGCATCAAGAACTGAGATGCCTAAGAGCTGACATGTCTAACAGCTGACATGGCTAACAGCTGCTCTGCTTGGGGTAGGATCTTTCTGTAAGTGTGGGAGTTGCTTTACTTTTTCACTTCATGTTAATGCTGGGAACTGATCAACCAGTGGTTCCTTTAGGCTGGAAAAATAGGGAAGTTACCATCAGAGATGTTGTGGAGTAACCTCTAAACACAAGTAGTGGTGACAACATCTGGACTGCTTTTAAAACATGGATCAATAAATTAATGAGACACTACTGCCAAGGATCTCTAGTGATCTTAATTAGTGTTAATAGCTTTACAGGAGATTGTAAGCCTGATAAGCATTGAAGACAATTTCACTATGTAAGTCTTGGATCTGCGTTGTCTTCTAGTATATAAGCAGTGTAACTATACTGAATTGCTCTTCTGGAAAAGAAGAATGGAGCCAACACAGTTTCAGGATATTTTCAGTAATACCTTATTCAGTTTTTATAGAACCCTACTGGCTTCCTTCCTATTAAACACTTCAAGATTTTCTTCCATAAAGGGTTGTTTTGAAAACTAAAAGTATTCAGGAGGGAGAAGGTGGCAAAGCAGCCAAAGGTGTGTGATAAATTAATGTCATTACTCAGGTTTGCACTTTATCTCAGAAAGATCCCATTTGTACATGCTGTGAATGCATTCGTATGTGATAATAATGGCAGTATTGTATCAATGCAAACAGAGATGGACACACAACCACCAGCTGAGATGTATACTATTTCTAGATGTGCTGCATTGTCACATATGGCTCCATGCTGGTAAAATGGGGCTTTCATGCTATTTTTATACCAGATTTTCCTTTCACAGGACATTTGCTCAACTTCCCACTCCCTCTCTCCTCCTCCTTTTCACCTCTGACTGCACTCCATGTGTGCTTGGGTATTGCTGGGAACATCCACAATCACACTGGCAGGCCAGGTACAGAAGGAAAGGGGTTGTTGTTTTCTTACAACTCTTTTATACAAACCTGCAACTACTACTCTGGTTGCTCCAACCAACCATTTCTCCTTGCTGAAGGACTCAGTCTGGCAACTTCAATCTGCTGAAATTTCTGCTGGTAAAATAATTAACCAGACTTCTTGTGTTGGCCATGCTTCTGGGCCTTCCCTGTTGAGCAGTCCTCAGTCACAGTGAACTTTTTTCCTTTAAAACCCCATATACCTTGGCCAGTTCAATCCATGCTTTTAATCCCAGTCTTATCCACTTACTTTGATCCTCTGCTCCTTCATTGGAGCTGGAAGTAACAGCTCTTCATTTCACTCTGTGCCAGTCGCCCAAGTTCTTAAGGGACAGTTACAGTAAGACATGCTGTTCTCCTGAAGCAGAGGTGTGGCAGTGGTTTCTGTTGCTCATCCATACTTTTGTACATACGTTTACTGAGCAAGAACCTCTCTGTGAAGGAGATAATTGTCAAATAATCTGCAAACAGGACCTGTGGTTGTCATCTTCAGGCTTCGATGTTTCCTGTGATTCTCAGTAATTTAAGTAACGTGTATAGCAGTTTCCTCACAAATCAGTTTGGGGTACGCATTTATGGCCAAAAATTGAGTCAAAACCAGCAGAGATTAACGGATAAAATGTGCAATAGCATAATGTACTTACAGACTGACTGCTTTGCAATCACATTCAGATAGAAGTTTTGTGAAAGACCTGTAACATCTGGGGAGCCCCATCTACCTACAGCAGATGCTGTTTCCTTCCACTTGTGCTTCTATACGCTCTAATAAGGACACTGAAAACACTCAAACTATGGAAGAAAATATTGGGTTTTTTTACTTTGGCTTTAGGATAAACATCATTCAGCCACAGCAGCTTTCAACTTTTGTTTCCTTTTGCTTTGTCTCTTGCTTAGAGCAGTAAGAATAAAACACGCTGTCTCAGTTAGGCATTTCCTGACTCAGTACCAAACAAAACACAGCAGTGACTTTCTGTCGGCAGTTACTAGAAGCACAGAGGTGCCCTTGCACTAGGTGCAAAATGTTCACAGCTAGATGCATGTTGTCTACAGAGCAGCCTGGCTGGAAGCACATACACTGGAAAGGACTTCACAGCAATGTTCCTAATTCAGTCAGTGATAAAACGATGACTGCACTTCTGCATCAGATTCCCAAATCATGTCAGGTTCATTCAGCAAGGTAGTTTGAAGACCATCTAGGCTTTGATTGTACGGTTTAGAGGAAACAAATGCTGTACCAGTGTTGTCAGCAGATGCTGCTCTGTACCCTTGCCCTTTTAGAAGACTGACTTTGTACTCCTCCAGGTGTTTATTTTGCTTTTTGATAATACTGTACAAAGACTCAGCTGCTCACATTTTTATTAATCTTAAATTCCATCTTTCCTCATCCCGATGTCCTGGTTAGAATTTTGTAGTCAGAGATCGAGGTAGGTTGAACTGTTCTTTATTAGAACCATTACCACCTTAGATAAGAGACACAAAGTCTCAGTGTTATATTGACTTCTTAGTGGCTTTTCAAACACATGCTTCTGTAGAACACTTGGTTGACACAAACAGTTCTGCATAGCAGAAAAGAGGTGGGATTTTTTGGTAGATTTACTGTGCTGCAGTAGTAACACCTTCTGAGGCATTCTGTTTCAGCTTCAATTCTTGACTTACTGGAAGAAAGGATTAGACAATAGAGTAACTACATTATTCTGTAAATATTTGGTGAAGACAGGCAAGCCTTAAGCCAGCATCTTTGACTTTGTTAGGAAACAGGACAATGACTTTTCTCTGGAATGGATTACAGTAAGTCCAGAGATTGGACTGGAAATGTGGAAGGCGATATGTTTTCTGTTTGCTCACTTCACTGAAGGACACAGCCTCTTTTTAAGCTGAAGTTTTGACAATATATAGGACCTGCAGTGTGAGGGGGCTGGCTGTGCATCTAAAAAAATCCTTTGCCATCTGTCATTCCTTCCATACTCTGCATATTTGAGTAGGAGAACACAATACATGTTTCTTCAGTTTAAGTTTAGCTCCTTTATTCAAAGCTACCCTCAGACGGAGTGAGATTTTTTTTTAAACTGTTGTATACTGAACCCACTGGAAGTGTACTACAGTAGTGTAATTTGTTTCCTTTCATTCTTTGCAGACAAAGATTCCCTTGGTAAGCTATAACAAGAGCATAGGATAGTTTCTGTAAAATGCCTTTTCTTCCTTACTTCTCTTTATATTGCCTTTGGCGATTTCAAACCTTCAGAGACAGCTGCAGCCTGCACTACTGAAGCAAGGCTTTAATTGAGCACACCAGCATCCAAATATGATATCCTATGCTGCTGACTGATTAATTTTTAACCACCCTGGCTATCTCAGGAAAGGCAGGCATTCTGGAAATACACAGGTATTTTTCATCTAGGTTTCTGCTTCTGTTTTTCAAGTGTGAACTCATCTGTTCTGCTTTGATAAATAGGAAGGGGGTAAATGGACAACTTAAATCTAGACAGAGAATTTCATGCTGGTCAAAACAAGATTTTATTCTATTTTTCCCACAGCCTCGAGGATTAGAATTGGAGGGGGAGAAAAAGCATTTCTATTAAAGAAGTCGTTTTATCAAAAACTGGAGGAGGTTGAGTTCTGCTGCTCAGACTGCTTATAACTGGGGGATTTGTTTAATTTAGAGGAGGATCTTGACACTGAATCCTTTATAGAATATGGAGACATGGAGTCAGGCACTGTTTCAAATTCTCCCAGTGCTGCTGTTCCAGTTTGCTGGTCTTACCCACCCAGCAAGTTCATTTACTCAGGCTTGTCTTGCTCTCCTGAAAGTTTTCTTGAGAACTGTTGAAAGGTTTTGTATTTGTTCCACTGTGGAATGAAAATCAAGTGTCAAAATCATGACGCCTGGGGCTTAGGGGTTCTTTTCCCTTTAATGGAATAAGATGGCTGTTTTCAGTCTGCCTCCATGTACTGAAATGACTCTCAATTCAAATTGCCTTAACCAAGAGGAAGATTATTTAGTTGGGACATCTGTTCCCTGGGACCTGCAACCTGCCTGGCAAAGAAATATTGTCAGGTAGAGCTTGCCTCATTTAAATGCCATTATTCCAAGGACTTGCTCAATCTTTGTATCCTGAAGTGGGAGAGAGACCACAGAGAGTGGAAAGATGGATGGCAGGCTTGGATGAATGCCCCAGTTAGATTCTCTGTATTAGATTGTCGTGCTTTTCCTGGCCCAGACACTAACATCTAACACATTTTTAATACTATTGCCTGTTGAGATTCTATTAGAAAATGATTCAGAGTCTGGAAAGTTGGGAGGGTTGGGGGGAGGGGGAGCAATGAGGAATTAATTCCCTAGAAATAATACAGTCATTGTGTGTACACACAATCCAATATGTAACTCAGGTTTTTATAACCTCTCTGCCATCCTGTACACTAGCTTTTTAAAATTGCAGTCACACTCATTATAAAGTAAATGCCTAATGCAACTGATTCTCAAAACAGTTTGTAATTTAGATTCCTATTGGAAATAAAAGTAATGACCTGCAATAGCTCATTAGTGGCCCCGCAAAACATTCATTATTTCTTTTCTCTTTGTCTTCCTCCTGGTTTTCTCCCATTTGCTAAAAGACAGGAGCTTAAAGATTTAGACTACCTTCAGAGCCATCCATGTCTAATGACCCATGAAAGTGCACGTATGATTCCTGAGCAAGGAAATCATCGTTCCCTGGTGTTTTAAAGGGTTTAAATGTGTGCATGGAGCAGTCCATGAGGAAGCTAGGTGTTCCAGATAAATTCTAAGGGAATGTTTTATATTTATGCTCAGGAGACTTTTAAAAATTGCTTTGAAATATCAAATATTGAGCAGATCGAGAAGTCCCAGAAAAGAAAGATATGGACACTCTGGAGTTTGAGCCCAGGTTGTTTCTAATGATTCCCTGTTGCTACACCAACATGGCAAAGGTGTGTTTCCCTCTACCTTGCTTGGTGATTTTGCACAAGAAGAGGGTTCTTGACTCTTCTGTACCCTACACCAGCTTCCCCTTACAGCTAATGCATAAGTACCAAACAGTTCTTGCTTACCGGTGTGCATCAGTGCAGCTCATTTCTTCTGGATAAAGAAGATGCAGCATCTGCTGTGCAGATGATCCTTGGATTGCCGAGGGAAATGACGCACAGGAGACAACATGGGGCTGCAGTGAGGCTCTGCATTGCTTTGTGCCAGGAGCAGGACTTCATGAGCACTCTAGATTCATGTTATCATTACTAAGCCTTAATTACATGCTGCCTGAAGCCCTCCATCCTCCATGGTCACTCTGATTGTCTCCTCTATGATGGCTCATGCAGCAGCATTGGCTGTTAGCGTGATCATGCAGAATGTTCTTGCCTCCAAAACCCTTGTAGCAAAAGGTTCGTGGGATGAAACCTCCTGTATGCCACATGGATCCAGCATGCTCTGCTGCAGTGTGTTCTCAGAGGAAGTGAGTATGAAAAAGCCTTATTCGTGCTTAGTTTCTCTCTGCGTTAGTAATTTTTCCTCACATAGCAGTCAAGACTCATGATAAGCACTGATGGGGCAGACATCTTTAGAAGAGAATATAAAGCACTGTTTGCCTGCAGTCTTTTCTAAGTGCATACCAGAAGTTTCACTGACTACTATGTATGTGAGGGGATTATTTTGGCAGCATATGCATGAATTAAAACCAGGTAACATTCTTAAAAGTGGTATCTATTGTTGGAATTTGGGTTCTTTTGTAAGTATTTTGTACAATAATTCTGTAGAAACTGCTTTTTCCATTGGAAGATCAGTTCACTTTCATGGAATTGCTTAGAGCAGGTTTCTACAAAGCAGAATGCTCTTATGAGCCACCAGCATTGTGGCTGTAAGCTGGCTTGCTAATGCTTATCTTAGGTCATTAAGAATCCTTCTCCTTCAGTATGTATTCTGGTGTGTCAGAGTTCATCCTTGGTGGTTGGCTTCGTGTTAGATGTGATGCTAATCTCTTTTTCCACATTCCCCTTCAAAATGAGATTGTTCTCACTTTATTCATTATAAACTGACTACACAGTACCACCTGCTGATGGGCCAGCATCACAAACCTTGCTTTTATTATTGCTCTGTCAAAGGCTGACTTGTCTGTGACAGCCTCGGTCCTTAGAAAGGGGCATGTGTTAGAGGCAGGAATGCTCTCGTGTTCGTGCAGTGATCAAAACTCTCTCATCTGCTACCACTTAGCAGAAGGATAATGCTGTGTCGGAAGAGACTTGGGCTTTGGAAGTAAGACTGAATAGTCTCCATTTTTCAAGGCCTAAAAGGGCAAGAAAAAAGAGCATAAGCCATCAGACCTAAGGCTATGCTCATTTACATCAGGATTTCTACAGACCCTGTATACAGACAAAGACTGGTAATCATCTGAACCTACTTCTGTCACACGTCTCAAGGCTCTGAAATGAAGTATTTGAGTATCAAGGTCATTATATTTCATTAGTCTTCATTAACATGAGAGCTGATCTTGGTCTGCTCTCTTATTTCAAAAGCTTTTACCACTTGAGTTACAGAACTCCTTATCCTCTCCAAAATTCAGGAAGTTTGTTAGTATAATCTCAAGAAGTAGTTCTGTGCCATTATGAGAGCTGTTCAGTGAAACATCAACTGTGATTTTTCGGTTGATTCTAAACCCGTCACTCACCCGGGAAAGTTTCAGTAATTTCTGGCCTAACAAAGGTTCTCAGGGTCTGTCCCTTTCTAGGGAACAAAATCAGTGGAATCACAGCCAGATAACTGTCAAAGAACGAATGTAAAGCCAAGAAAAAGAGAAGACAGAGCCAGAATTTGGTATTTTGCAAATCCAGATTCTCAGCTCCTTCAATTATCTATTGTACAATTAAGAACAGTTAGCCCTATGACCAATAAAACATGATCATTTTCAGGAACTTCCTTTTCCCCCAGTTTGCAGTCTCTCTCTTTTCTTAAAACTTATTATTATTTTTCTTTAAAGACATGAAATCCTCTGCGCCTGGGCTTTGCTTTAGGAAGGCCTGTTTTTTTCTTTTCATGTCATCAGGACAGAGTTCCATTTGTTCAACATCTGCACAGGACAACATCTGGAGCCTCAGGAAATTCAGCTGCTCTGTGTATGACGCTTAAATGAAATTACTTTTTCATGCACTTCAGAGGAGTATCAAGAGCATCTCTCTGACCAAACAGGGCCTTTTGTTCTCCTCCAGCAAGTGTTTCTCATTAAAAATGTCATCTCCCTAACAAATTGCTTCATTGCCTCTGCAGCTGGGGTTATTGTTTTCATGGTTTTGTACTTGTGTGATTCTCTAAGGGAGCAGAAAGCGAGGGGAAGTGGGGCTTGATATCTTCTCCATGTGCCCTGCAAGTGCCGTACTTTGACTGGGCACCCTTTGCAGAGTACATGCAGTCCTTCATAGCAGCAGGCAACCTCGCAATAAACCTCACCTAGCAGCATCCATCTTGAAGGAGCTCTATAATTTCAGCGAGGAACAGCTTAGAAAATGTCAAAAGTTCAGAAAACATTCTGCAGGCAGGATACCGTTTAAACCTCAAACATAGAAACTCGCTTTTTCCCCCCCACCTCTCACTTCCCAGTTCAGATCACCTAATTTGTCCATTTGAAAAACATGGCTTTTTTTTTTCTTTTTCTTTTTTTTTTTTTCCAGCTGAAATATTTTTTCAGCCAAAATCTGAAACTCACAGAATAATTCAGGTTGGACGAGACTTGTGGAGGTCACCTGGACAAGCCCACACCCAAAGATAGTCAGTCTTGAAGCGTAATTTCAATGGCTCATTATAAATAATCTAGAGACTACATCTCCTTTGCATAAGCGGTCGCTATGTGGTAACACACCATCTGCTTCACCTGATATCTCTGATTTGTAGGTGGCTACAAATTGCTCTGTAGTAATTTCATCAGCCACGTGAACTTGCTGGGTAATCACTTTGTACTTTGCTTGTTGCCCGTTTCCCAGTGCGAGTCTCACAGCGTTTGCAGCTTTCACATAGCGTTGTTTTATGTATGTTCCTGAGAATGCAAGTTTCTGACTTTTCAAATGGCAGGAGCTACAGAGGAACAAGGAGAAATAAGGCATCATAAACCTGAATGTAAACAACTCCCCCTCAGATTTAGAATTCACCACAAGTCTTATTGTTATTTAGGCATTCTGATGGTGCTTGGTGCTTCTGCTTGTCACTCCAGTTTCTCCCTTGTTTGTAGATGAATGACAAGTCATAGAATTACAGAATCATTAAGGTTGGAAAAGGCCACTAAGATCATCCAGTCCAACCAATTGCAAGATTTTCCACTTTTGCTGAGTGGTTCCTTAATGGAGCAGCTTCTAGGTTTATTCCTCCACTCCATCAGGGACAGAAGCAGCCACTTAGCTCACAAACCACAACAGTTACCTTTGGCACTGCTGATTTTGCCATGTCACCTCTCCTCCTCCCATTCCAGTTCCACCCAATGGAAAACGTTTCCCTGTGTTAAATATAACACCAGGCAGCTGTCTGTGTGGCAGATATAGCAGAAAGGTTGGGCACCACACTGTGGAAAATAAGTATGTAGCAGTTGTAAGTACGTATATATGTATGTATATATCTATGTGAAATGGTGCTAGAGCCCACAGTCTGTAGTTTGTGGGTGACCTTTAACTACATGAGGATAAATGGTTACAAATGAAGACCTCTGATCTTGGCTGTTGTAACCTATTTTCTTACTTCGGTTAGTAAATAAAAAAGCATGTATATCCGTGGGGTTTTTAGTGTAACATTTGGCTTAGATTTAAGCTGGGATATCTGAACAAAGTGGAAAACTAAACAAATAAATGAAATTATCCTACCATGTTTTGTTTCGTGGAATCAGGTTCTGAAATAAGCAAAGCCAGTAAGATAGTCTAAAGTCTGTAAGAGAGAGACATGCTATTCCCATAGTGAATTCTACTCTCTGAATTAGGTATCTGTGCTATTAGGAGTTTTTTCTTCTGTTTATTTTGCTACAAGATCATGTTTCCACTGGAACCAAGCAGCATGTAAAACTTGTGATTTTCAGAAGCCCTTGAGTGATGAAGCTGGTGATGGGAAGGCCACTTCTTGCAGTGTTGGCTGTGACCAGAAGCTTCAGTGTGTTCAGGGACATTTGGGTTTGATAAAAATAAGTAAAGGCTATTTGTGATGGGGATGTGCACAGCGATTCAGAAATAGGACAAATAATGGGTGTATCATCTTAATGGATAGATTGTTAAGCACCTGCTCAGTGATAGTAATTCCTTGAGCAAAAAGCAGGGAAAAGTAGAAGATGTAGCACCCAAAAGCTATGAATCCCTTTAGCCTTTGTCTTCCCTTCCCTAATTAAATGTGCACGTGAGAGTTTTGTCCATGTTATTTGTTCATCACCATACAGAGGAGTATTTGTTCTTCAGCATATAGGGTCTTCCATGACCTACGGAGCCATTGGCCCTCCATTTTTCCAGATTAATTTCAGTGGGTTAATTTCTTTGGCAGTCTCACATTGCTGCTGAGCTGTGGCCCATCTGTCTTCTGCTTTGAAGATGGGATGTTCTTGTCACAACAGAGAATAAATGTTAGGCTTCATGAATTCATCAACTTATAGCCCATTTGCTTCAAGCTTCTCTTCAACAAAGGTAGCAAAATGAAAAATCCTAACTGAAACAAAAGCAAAAACCCTGTTAGCCCAGCTGTATGTGGATGTCCTTTCTTTCATCTCTTTTTCATCCCTTCTTCATCTCCACAGAAACTCATTTAAAATCTCTGCTTCATCATCTGAGCTATACCATACACACTCGATCTCAAGGTCAGTTATTTATTTCCTGTTTCTTCAGAGTACTTGCCCTATTCAATCCTTGCCACATTTGATCTTCTTCTTACCAGTCTGACACTTAAGGCTTTGCTGTTTGCTTCTGTTAAGCTCAGGAATGCCTTTTGGAAGCTTTACACAAGTATCCTGAGCCTACGTGAATACAGTAAACAGATTTCATAGATTTCTTAATTCCTCTTCCTTCTCAATTAGACTTTTCTGCTTTCACTTTTGCAAAGCAAGTTCTTTGGTGAACTGTGGCACCTTGGAGAAGACTCAGGTTATCAACCTAGCTTCCCTATAAAGAGAGCAAAGATGAAGGATGAAGAATGGAAATAATTCTACATCCCTTGGTCAGACATCTCTGATTTAGTACCTGCAAGACTAGAAACCTTGTTTGGTGATGGGAAGGTGTGTTCCTGAGAGCATGTTCTAGAATCACAGAATTATAGAATGGCTTGTGTTGGAAGGGGCCTTAAAGTTCATAGAGATCCAACCCCACTGCCATGGACTGTGGTGGGTGGCCCCCACCAGCTCAGGCTGCACAGTGCCACATCCAGCCTGGCTTTGAGCACCTCCAGTGACGGGGTATCCACAGCTTCTCTGGGCAGCCTGTGCCTGTGACTTCACAGAGGAAAGCACTGCCAGGACCATGGGATGGATATGTAGGGAAATAGAAAGGATTGCTACTGGCAGCAGAATCTAAGTGTGGGTGCAGCTGTACAGGCAATCTCAACCAACTCCAAGAGAGCCAGTAATGCCTGGGGGAAAAAAATGGCTAAAGCAGTGATGATTTTGGAGATGTCTAAAAGATGTGCATTGTGTGAATCATGAAGGAGAGAGGAGTTATGAACATGAGATTTTAGCTTTTTAGTTTTGGGAGCAACAAGCCTAAGGGGCCAGGTTTGAGTTTTTGGGCCCCGAAAGGAGATGTACTGGAAAAAACCTGGAGCACAGCTCTGAGATCAGCAGCCGCCAGCCAAGGGCTTGTGAGAAGGCACTGTGATACACTCCAGATCCCATCTGTTAGTGCTGCCTGGAGTGCAGGTTACTGTTTTGCCTTCTGCAAATCCTCATGCACCGCACTAAACCCAAGGGCTCTTTACGCAGCTATGATACAGAAATCCATCTTCGCAAAGAGTCCCTTGTCTGCACACTCCCCAGTCTCGCTTCATCTCCCAGGAAGGTTTAAGGAACTCTGCAGGCTCCTCAAACATTTCCCATCGGTATTTTCTTACAGTGAGTTTCCTGATGGTTTATCCTTCTTGTTATCGCAGCGATATAATATCTTAGTGTTCCTCACACACACAAAAATAAACCACAAAAGCAAGGTTAGGATGTCTCTGGTTCTTGTCTTCTTTATGGCTAAAGATATCTCTCTCCTTCAGATGTGGGGAGATGGTGAAGCTGTGAATGTCATCCTGCCCATGATGGAAAAGGGGAAGGGTTTTCACTGTTTCCCAAAGGTGCTCTAACTGGATTTGTCTCATTTCCGCTGCAGGTTTCTTCCACAGCTGGATCTCCTCATCTGGGAGACTTTGTCTTGTGCCTTCACGCTTTGTTTTGAGCTTTGCAATCTACGCTGTTGCAAGGAGGCACGTCCAGTGTGCAGATGGGGAACAGTTTTGCAGCGGGCACTGCACTAATTACAGCAAAGATTAGCACTAAGGAGCTCAGCTAGGGAGAGAGGCAAACCCAGTGCAGGTGGGGGTTGAGGCTGGTCGGTGATTGTCAGGCAAAGGAGTGTGTCACAGTGCACACCAACGGAGCCCTTGGCTTCATGTTGTATTTGCCTTGAAATGCTGTGTCTGGATCCCAGGCACTGCACACAACCCCATTACAGACACGGCTGGGGATTACAGGTGCCTTTCCTCAGTTATTGAAGTTGTGTCATTTCTGCTCTTTTGTTTTTAATATACCTTTCTCATGCAAGATTCATTATTCTGGCTTTCATACTTAAATCCTGGTCCCTGAAGAGGTGGGAAATCTCATTTCCAGGAATTTGTGGCTGTCTCAGTAAATTCTTAAGAGCTCACTGAGATTAAGAATGACTGCCTGCCCCACCTCTACCCTTTCATTCTCTGTCAGTAAACCCAGCACTCAATCAGACAGGGTGCTCCCACAGAGCCACTGGGCATAAAACAGGGCTCAGCCATTCAGCTGCAGCCTCGTGGAAGCAGCACCAAGCACTGTGGATGTGAAGTTCATCCTTCCCCTTGGGGGCTTCAGCACTCTGCCCTGCTGTCCAAAGCCAGTGATTTATATCTGCTTTATAACTGGTTTCACAGAGTTGCTTATTAAAAACAGCCTCCCTTATGCTCCATTTCCCCTCCTGCTGTCTGTTTGACCCAGAAAGTGACTGCAGCTTTCCTGTTCCCCAAACCCTGGCTCCAGAAGTCCCTCCCCGCTGTCCTTTCCCTGTCCCCACGTCGCCCAGCCCCACCTCAGAGCTGGTTCCTTGGCTTTGGCAGCACACCTTGTTCCACGAGGTGTTTCGTTTGCTGATGGGCGAGCGAATTGAGTCAGAGTTTAGTTTGGATAAGCTCCCATAAATTGTAACGCTTGACTGTAGGTTATCCAAACTATACGATCCTCTTGAGACTCTAAATTGGCTTGGAAGATCCAAGCTTCTTTCTGAGATTTTGGCACTTCCTGATCCAAATAGCATGGCAATGGGCTCTTGCATTAGAGGTCAGCATTTTTGCTTCTTGTTTCAGCTGGATCCTGCAAAATGTGTGCGCAAGCAAACAGGCTGATTAGACTCAGGCTGGGAGGGAGCGTGAGAGGGCTCGGGCATGCATGGCCGCTGTTTGTAGACTGACATTGGATAAAGGACAGGAGAGAGTATCTTTTGGCACACAAACATCTCTGGCATCTCAGCGCACTTGCCCAGGGTAAGCCTAGATGGAGGAGTGATGCTGCACAAATATGGCCTGCAGAGCTCTGTTCAAAAAGAAAAAGTCCTGACCCTAAAGACAATACAAATGAAGCTGCAAATGTCAGATTAAACCGTATTATTACTTGCAAGCCAACCCATCCTAAACCTTGTGTATACTAACAGCTGTAGTAGTACAGCTAACACAGTGTCCTGTCTGCAGCCAACGTGAGCAGTGGACACAGGGGGAAAAGTGGGGTGTGAGCAGCTGAGCCGGCCCTTGGCAGAGCCTCCCAGGCCCCAGCTTCAGTAGCTTCCAAGCCAAACTTTGTGTCCAGTTCTTTGTACTCAATAGCCACTAATGAACCAGTCCTCTCAGTTATCTGTATCTTCTCCAAACACATTAACGCTGGCAATTCATAATTACTAAAGCAGGAAGATTGATAGAGAGAGAGCTGAATCCTTAAAAACAATCTTTAAATCCAACGACAAATATATACGTGGTCAAAACTTTGGGTTGGTTCTTCTGTGGTAGAAACTACTCGCTCCTATAACTGCAGAACTGCGGTTGTGGATGGATTCCTGCAGGGTTTGGGGATGGGATGGAACATATACCTGTGCTGCCAAGTCTCCAAGACAAAGAGAGCAGGCTCTGGACTGGTGATGTCATTTATTTTCAGCCACCTTTGAAGGCCTTTTTCTTATCTCAGCCCAAAAGCACTGCACAAACACAGTCATTTTGCCAAAAATGGATATTAAATGGGAAGGAAAAAAATAAACAACAACACAACACCAAAATTCACTTTAGGTTATAGCACATTCTTGAGAGCAATTTGCAGCGTTCTGATGTTTTTGCTTTAAACGCTGCAACCCTCCCTCTTTCCAGCTCCAGTCTGGTGCACAGCCCTTCCTGCCCACATGGTATTACGCTTCTCATGGACGTCACAAAGCGATTGCTAAATCACAGCTGTCCTGCCAAACAACTGGCCCTTCTGCACGCCAGTTCTCCTCAGCCTCCAAAAAGCCATACGACTTCTGCTGGGCCCCATTCAAACTTGAGCGATGTTCTCAGCTAAAAAAAAACAACACAAAATGAAATGCAGAGCAGTTAGATTTTGATTAACTCTGTGAAAGGGTTAATAGGATTCTTCTTCTTTTCTTTTTTCCTGATTCTTTTTCTTTTTTTTTTTTTTTTTTTTTGCACTCTTTAAGGGGAAAATAAGAAGACAGAGAGACCTGAGTGGACACAACTAGAACAAAGCCCTGTTTATGATTAGCATGGCTGAAAATATCCATGTTAGGCCAGGTGCAGATGGCTAATTCCCCCAGACTACAAGCCAATTTAAACCATAATTCCTGAGATAGACCAGTTTTCCCAACATTAATGGGAACCAGCTGCCTCCTATTAATAATATGGATGATTACAAGGGAAAAAAAAAGAAAAAAAGTGGAGGAGGGAGTAGTGAAGTTAGAGAAGATATTATTTTCCAGACTTTTGGCTGTGTCCTGCTGAGGACAATATGGAAAGCTATGGAATACGAGTCTTGAAAAACCTGTCAAGTTAAATACGCACAGTGTGTTTGCTCAGGAGGAGGATCGAGTTATCTCTGTACTTCTGTGTTTCAATGACAAGGTTATTGAAGGGGTAGCAAATATTTAGTTATTCGCTGGCTCTTTGCTTGTGCCTTCCCTCCGCTGGGGTTGGATGGTTTTGATTAACCTCCTAGGAGGGAGCCCGCTGCCTTTTGTCCACTGAGCCTGGCCGTTCCCACTGCAGCCTGATTTCTTGTGAGATTGTGGAGTACATCAAAGCAGAAGGACAACAAATGAACTGAATTGTTCTCATGTGAGCCCGGCTGGCCGCTTCAAAAAATTAGTTCGGCCTTCCGCTATCGGCGTGAGATGAAATGTGATGACGTGGAAACTTATGGCATGTAACATCTGTGTGTGTCTCAGGATTTTTTTATCTTTTTATTTTTAATTATTTTATTTTGAAGTATAAATTCCACAACATTTTTTTTTCTTTCTTTCTTTTTTTGCTCCTTTGGAAGGAGGAAGACAGAGGTCCATGGTATCAGTCATTTTGGCTATACTCCTCATCCCTTTAGTGGACTTGATTCCTAACACGCGGAATCATTGAGTTTCTTTGGGATCAGTAAATAAAGGAGCTGAGCTACAGATGAACCTCTTTCTCACCCCTCCAGGAGATGGGTAGGACCAAGTGCCCTTTTCCCAGTTGTTGAGTTAGGATTTTGGGGGATTTTTGGTGGCCTTCAGCCAGCTGCATTTCCTCTTAACCTTGATGGTCTGGGGAAGTGTGGGGGGAAATCCAGCACTTGGCATCATTGTTCCTGCTGGGAGGTTTGAAGGAGGCATTCTGAGCACCCAAGGAGATGTGTACATCACAAATTATTAATGCAAAAAGAAAATTGTTTGATCTTTTAGTTAAGTTATGAAACTAAGACCATTGCAGAAATGTATCCCAGCAGCAACTCTTCATTCACACACCCCTGTAGCCTGCTCACAGACCATCAGAGCATCTCTCTGAGATACCTACTGTACAGAGGGAAACAGTCACTGCCTGCATCCAAATTTCAGAGCAGCACTTAAAGCAGAGATAGCAGAAATAATTGGAAAGATATTATTGACTTTATGGATGTAAATATAGCAGAGTTGAGTTGATGGTGCCTCTTTAAATAATTGAATAAATCAGCCTCAGCTGACAGTAGCTCATGAGATAAGGAGGCTGGTTGTGGAAGAACATGAGTAATTAGAGAGTGGGGAGTCTTGCCACATGGATTGACCCTTAGGGGCTCGGAGAAAGCAGGATTTGTGGCTGCTCTGAAATGCCAGTGGTCTGGTCCAGCATTCCTCTTGTCAATATGAACCTTGTGTTTTTATTGGAAACATGTGTCAAAACAAAACAGCATTTGAAGCTGCTGTTGAGAAAAGGTGGGCAAGTCCAGAGACAGCCAAGCTATTTTTCTGCTTGTTGCTTAACATGCCATGCCAGCGCTGCCTATCATGCTCAAATGGAGAGAAATATGGTAAGCACCGTCATCGTAAATAGATCATTGCGACGTGGGTATGTACAGATAGAAAAACATCTAGCAGTGCTCATTCTGCTGTCATTTCTTCCTTAATGATGTAGTTCTGTAAGTTAGAGAGACTGTGTCATTCTGCTCTACTTTGGTGATGCCCAAGTTGAGAGTTTATATGAGAGCTATCCCCTGGAGAAAAGGCATTGCAGCAAGCAGAGTCTGAGCTTTCCTGGATGGGCAGTGGAGCATTCAGTGACCTGCCAGTCAGAGGTAATAATTTACTCCCAGAAGGCTGCCAAAGCTATCTGAAAATATGAGTTACCAACCTTAGAATGGTTACCTGCATCACAGAAAAGGCTGAATAAAGAGATGAGAGTTCTTGTATCTGGTATTTAAAGAAATCTGCCTTTGGGTTGGTTTGTTTTATTTTTCCTGTTTTAAAATTACTTTGTTGGGTTGAAATTAAACATCTGCCTCTTGCTTTGCTCTCCTTCCCCTTCTACCCATCTAGGATGGTCTTATGAGTGAATGAGGTGGTTTGGGGAGATAAAGAACTCAATTTGTAATGTACTTTAGGGACTTTCAGAATGAAAAGCATGGACTGATATGGAGCGTTAAGTATTAGTGTCTCGGTTTTTCTTTCCCTCACCTGTCTTGCTGTGTTACCAGATCTTTGCAGTCTAGGTTTGAGGCAATAATGGTGAAAGCTGGAACATGTGAGCCCTATCCAGGCCCAGCATCACGTCAGTTCTGGACTGAATCTCAGCTTAATTGAAAAGACAAGTGAACATCTCTGGCAAAGGGAAACATGGCTGTGACAGGCATTGCTGAGTTCAGTTTAACACAGAAGAATGTGCTCTGGCATTTTTGTTTGGTTTCCATTTTAAATATAAGGTTAAAGACATGTCTTCTTCTGTTGTAGGTTTTAAGTGTGATTTACAAACTCAGAATAGAACTCTCTAGGACTCCACGGTCTGGCCCTTGTGATGACAGGAAATGTTTCTCGCCTTTCTCGCCGTCTCTGTGGCTATTTGTGCATGCCTGCTTACCTACCACCTTGTGCAGTCATCACCATTTCTCACTGCACCTGCGATCTCTTCTTCTGTGTTTCCTATTGTGTGGGTATAGGTTAGGAAAACAGAACTATTTTCATCCCTGTTATAAAGGATTAAAGCAGAGTTTTGGATTGAAGATGCATGGATGTTGAGAGGATTTCCTGTCAAGCAAAAGTAGCTTTGAGATGTTCCATTTGGAGAGCCAGAATGTCTAAAAATTTTAGGGAAGAAAACCAACCTATTTCTGTCTTCTGAGATCTTTTTCAATTGCCTTTTATGTCAGATATACTTCTTTCAGTGAGCATCCATTTCCAGCTTAGAAATTACAAACAGAGGTTATATACATAGTCAGTGCCCTTTCTGTTATCTGGAATCAGCATGTGATGACAGTCATGACACACTTCAATATATAATTTATGGGGAAGTTTTGCCCTCAGTGGTAGTTTTACCAATAAGAAATTTCATTATTCATTGACTTCACAAGCTTAATTGATTCTGTTATTCTTCAAGAGAAGAAACGTGAATTTGCTTGTGGTCTTTTGGATAACAGGAAAAATTTCTTCTCAGAAAGAGGTGATGCATTGGCACAGGCTGCCCAGGGAAGTGGTGGAGTCATCATTCCTGGACGTGTTCAAGAGCAGTGGAGATGCAGCACTGAGGGACGTGGTGGTGGTGTGTTGATGGTCGGACTTTGGTGATCTTGGTGGTCTTTTCCAACCTTAATGATTCTATAATGCTGTGATTTTAGTGCTGACAGAACACGGGTTCTCCGATAGGTAACATTCTGGAGATCTTAAAACTAAAGAGAAAAGGATCTGATAGCAGACAGGCAGAGCTGTGGATGGCTCCTTTGGAAGGCCTCCTCCACGAGCTAGGAATTGGCACAAGCAGTGCTTGGATTACACTGGAATTATAAGCACACCCTGCTCGCAGCGGTGGCACAATTGTTTTGAAACTAGGCAGATCCTCTGTGTTTAATATTTGGCAGGTTCTGTGTTTTTGGCTGGCAGCCACACTGAAATGTGTTTAGTTTTAATTGACAGCCCTGGTCAACACTGCAGATCCCAGGTAGGTACTGCTAATCCTGACAAGGCAAAACAGAAGCAGACTTGCTTTTCAGCTCACCAGAATCTAGTTTTTGGGAAAACAATGGCACTTTGCTTCTAGATAATTCAACCTTAGGATCCAGCCTCTGGATCCTCCACATTCATACTCTGTCTTAGGGCCACTTTGCAGTCAGCCCACAGCCACACATTGCAAGCAGTTGCAAGTAAAATGATTTTGTGAAGCATTCTGATGCAAGGGGAAGCCAGGTGCCTGTGCAAGGCAAGCTTATTGGAACAGGGAGACAGTCAGAGTTGTATTTACTCTCTTTTTTTCTTTCTTTCTTTTTTTTTTTTTTGGACTTGAGGCTTGAAAGTAAGAACAGCTACACACAGACCTGTAGTTTAAAATACGAGACATTCCAAAAGTATGTATGGTTAGATTTATGTAAGCCACAGTTTGTAATGGTTTAGATGTAACCTCCTGGTCCTTGTGAGAGAGTTTCAGCCTGGCTGTCATGGGAGACAGAAACATAGAATATTTACAAAAGTAAAAAAGAAAAGAATAACATATGCACAGGCTTACGATGGCTTTGGTCGTGACATCTAAGCAGAGAGAGCAGTGATTTCTGTGAACCATAAAAAAAATGTTAGGTTCGGCTGGCATAAAATTCCCCAGAGTAGTACTTGTGACTATCTCTCAGTCCATCTGTCTCTCTGTCTGTCAGTCGTTCTTGTACGCTTTGTTATATTAGCAATGCATTCCTTCTCATGGTATTGTCTTCCTTGTAAGATAATTTCTCAAGGGTTTTTTTTTAACGATCTCCTGAAGTGCCTTCCATTTCAGTGGCTGCTGAGTGCAGCTCCATGGCAAAGGAACTTGTGGGAGTATCATGACAACGTGCCGTTCATTGGCATTTCGGTCTCATCCTTACGAACAATTTACACCTCTGACAAAGAATGGGAAATAACATCAGATCAGACACTACCAAAAGAAGACACTGAAGGAAGAGATTCTCTGTGCTAAAGAGAGATGAGAGAAGGAAACTTGGCATGTCACCTGAGACTTATTAGGGGATTGCTCCCCCTCTGTGTCATGGGATCTCCTGTGAGAATCTCACCCGGATCCTGACACAGTGACAGCTTCAGGACAGGACGTCAGTGAACCGTGGTGCACCCCAACTTCCAGGTACAGCCACTGCAGAGGGGCTGTTGCTAAAGGTATAAAGGAATAAATCTGGAAATGGTAAATCTGTAGTACATCTTCAGAGAGACATCTCTGCAACAGCCCCAAATTTATGGCTTTGGATTATTTCGGAGAGCTGGGTTTTTGAACCCAGGGGAAGATGAAGAATATCCCCCAGTGGCTAATTTTTAATGGGACTGCAAGATCAAGGTGGGGACCTGGCCGCTCCAAATTTTCCAAAAAGGAATTTCCAAGAGTGGAGTAGCCCTACTTTCTCCTTCAACAGGTCTTTAAACTGTTCGGTACTCCTTCATCTGCCTCAGACTTTGATTTGGCACTGCTGTGTCGTGCAGATGTAGCAATCACATTTGCAAGCCTGGAACTAATTAAAAATGGAATATTTTAGATCAGTCATGGTGAGTGTGGCCAGATTTACAGGGAGAATACAAGGGAGTTTAAGGAGCAGAGTGATCTAGCCTTTTAAAAATGTTCTTCCTTCAACATTGGTGCATTACCTACAGCCAATTGTGTTGATCCTTTGCAGCACTATTTTTTGCATACCCCCAGGCTGGTTAAAGTGAAGCTTTAAGGGGACAGAGACGTTTCACGGTTTGCTGCATTCCAGATGTATGGAGAATCGTCTCGAAAATCTGCCTGGCAAGACAGTACTTTTCTTTTCTTTTCTTTTCTTTTCTTTTCTTTTCTTTTCTTTTCT
>JAPSGF010000010.1:15628120-15874774 GCA_035772895.1 Perdix hodgsoniae
CTTTCTTTTTTTTTTTTTTTTACATTTCCGTCCCACCCCATTTCTAAAGAGGGCACGGTTGCCAAGCTTATCCATCAGCTTAATAAGAGACAATGAGTTGAAGGCAGTGGGGAATAGAAAAGCCAGGAGATCAGAGCAAATGGCTCCATCTGACTCTGCAGCAGCCATATGTGTGATTCATGCACAGAACGGGATAGGCTCCTCTTGTAGGTAACGCTGTCATATAAAGCTGGGAGACCCAACTGCTTTCCATGAGCCACCCCAATCCTGTGAACTC
Organism: Perdix hodgsoniae; assembly: GCA_035772895.1. Taxonomy (NCBI): domain Eukaryota; kingdom Metazoa; phylum Chordata; class Aves; order Galliformes; family Phasianidae; genus Perdix; species Perdix hodgsoniae. Next base: position 15,628,398 of record JAPSGF010000010.1, read on the forward strand.
TGAGTGACTGGAGGGAATGCTTGCCTGCAGACAGCTCTGTAGGGACTATGGGGAGGAAAGATTATCCACAGAGCAATTACATGGTGGGTCACCGTAATTTTCTCCTCGCTCAGCTCATTGTTTCCTAGGCTTTGCTGCTGCTGGCTGCCAGCTCTGCACCTGCTCCTTGCTGAGTCAAGCTCGGAAACAAAAGAGAAAGCATTGCACTCTCTTGCAGCATAGTCAGGCTCATTATGGAGGAGTGCTTTTTCCACTCGTACTGACAGCCGGTGCGCAGTGATACCAGTCATGCACCAATTACACTGCTCATCACAGTCTGATGGGGACATCGGGCTCCTGTCATCACTGCTTTGTGTCACCTGCTTGTCTCCTGAGCAGCACCTGGCTGCGAGTTCCTTGGGTCAGGATCTCCACAGGATGTGCTGGGATGTTGGGTTAGCTCTCCTTGGGAAGCTGCCTCAACCCAAAGTAATGACAATAATAAGGCTGTACTCTAGGTGTTCCTACTGTAGAAAAATAGAAAGCTTACCTGTAGATTGCCACTCTGCTGCAATGTTCTTTGTACAGCGTTCAGATGGCAGAATCCCTCCCTGTTTAACAGAAAGAGAGATTTTTTTTCCAGCCCTGGTCTCCTGGAAGGTGGCATAGCATAGTGATGGGACATGGTAGGTCAGACTGATAGCTGGACTTGTCTAGAAGGTCTTTTCCAACCCAGAAGATTCTACGATTCTAAGGTTGGCAAACAGAAAATTTAGTATCGTATAGTGATTATTTTTTTTCTTTTAATGCCAAAAGCACTTTAAAATGTAATTTGTGGGCAAAGTGGCCATGTTCTGAGTGTAGGTAGAAGCATGATGGCAAAGATGCACGTCTCAAAAACAACAGCAGAAAAACCTGAAAGCCAAACACAACCAACAACAAAAGCCATAAATAAACATTTTTTAAATTTAGAAAGGCACAGCTTGCACTCTCTGCAAGGGATTCTTTGCTAGCATGGCTTATATTACCATTAAAATGATTTAACTGGAACCTCTGCTCAGCAGCATTATAGGTGACACATTCCCTAGCTGCAGTGTATCCAAACAGATTGTTGTAAGGCCTTGAATAAACATTTTTCAAGTCTCGCTCTGAAGCAATTTACATCAAACAGCATTTATTTCATGGGTGCCAACTAGTTTTTGTGTATCACTGACAGAGCAGGCAATGTTTTCTATCAGATCTGCTGGCTGTAAACAGAATGCCTTTTAATAATGTGGCAGGGACCTGACTAAATGCAATATTTATGGCTCATGCATATGAAAGTCTCATCGTTTGCTTATAAAGAGCAAATGAATCCTGCAGTTAATGCCTTAAATGAATAAGAGAACAAGGACAATTCTAAATATTTCTCTACAAGCATACCTTCCCGTACGTTACCATTCCTCTTGTAGTATGAAGGATTGGTGCTTTTCTCTGAACAGCCTGAGGGCAAAGCTCCTCGAGGCTGGCCCATCCATTGGATTTCAAGAGGTTTAGTGCTAGGGCCAATACAGTCCAAGAAGAAAGTTGGACTAAAGAGTTCAAAACTTACTAGAGGGGGCAAATTCTTTAACTACGGTAAAATCATGAGTTCACCCATTGATATCAGAGACAAATTTAATCCGTGCTGAAAGGGGGCAGGACCAGGTCTTGGTCTTGGTGGCAGCATTAGATGGTAAGATGTGTGCTAAGCACCTTCAAGCTGAACCTGGTCCAAACCCCAGCTCTGCAGAATGGAGATGGAAATTTCATGGAGCTAGGCTTCAGTTTGAATATTTTTGTTCCTTTTGCTTTCACACAAATTACCAGAGTTCTAAAAACAGCTTCGAACTCTCATTTCTACTGGCACGGCTGCTATCGATCTTGTCCAGAAAAGGGATGGAAAGACATGACAGAATTGGCAACAGTCCCGAGCCATGGAGTTGGGATCTCAGTCCCAATCCAAGCTTTGCTAATGAACAGGAGGTTTTTGTGTCTGGAAGATTGGTTTCTAATCTTTTGTACACGCATGGAAAATCCGTCAGGCTTTTTTCTCAGTGGATAAGATCTGTTGGATCTGGGATGACCAGCTTGAGCAGAAACCTTGGGGGAGAGTGGCTGAAGCAGCTTCAGCTGGGGAGTGGAGGGGCTTCCAGCCATTGGAACCAATAAGGAAAAGGATGTTCCCAGCTCTCCCACACACAGCACAACTCAAATGTTTCCTTTAGCTTTTTTCCAGAACAGTTACTCTTTTGATAGGATGAGAGGGAATGGCCTCATTTTGTGCCAGGGGAGGTTCATGTTAGATATTAGGAAAAAATTATCTGAAAGAAGCAGTGTTGGGTTCTGGAACAGGCTGCCTGGGGTGGTGGAATCACCATTCCTGAAGGTGTTCAAGGAACATGTAGAGGAGGTAATGAGGGATGTGCTCAGTGGGCACTATTGGTAGTAGGTGGAGAGTTGGATTAGATGATCTTAGTGGTCTTTTCCAACCTTAACGATCCCATGATTCTATGATTTTGGGTTGCTCAGTCAGGTGGAGCAGCTGTAGAACTTTGTAAAACTGATCCCTAGGAGCTCCCCTAACGTTTGTTCTCAACCAAATGTTGCACCTAGGAATGAGAGCAATTTTACTGTTTGTAGTTTTTTAATTTGCAGCTCTTCAGTCTCTCCAGTAAAGAAACCAAATTATTATCATGTGGTTGAGCTAGCCAATATAATCCTTATTATTAAAATCAACTAACAAAAATATCACACTGTACAATTAGCAAAAAGACTAATGGCTTGGCAAACACTTCTCCAAACTGTTTAGTAAATATGTTCCAGCAATGAATGTCTTAGCAGAAAACAGGAGAGAAAGACCACAAATAAAATCAATATTATTATAAATATTATTTGCCACAAGTAATTTGAAAACTTCTGCCTTCATCCAAAACATTTGTTTTAAATTATCCGCTGACATATTCTGGAAATAACCATGATAGACTATTTTTAAAGTAGTAGTACACAAAAGAGTTTCTTTTTTGTGTCCTTTTTCACATCAACGGTTTCTGATGTGCTAAAATAGACTCAGATAAGGATTTGTGTGCATGAGTTTGTGTGTGTATGCCACTTTCACATGTTTATTTTCAGTTTTGGACTTGAAAATTGTGTGCTGTGGGGAGCAGGTGGTTTCCAGCATTTGAAGAGATCTGCATGTTAAACGAGTTGAGCTTTGCATTGCAGGGAAGTATTGCTACATGTAATTTCATGACATTCCTTTCAGGCATCTTCTTAGGTTCCTTTCCAAAATGCTATGAAAAAGTGATTCGCTTTCAGAAAGGAATCGCTCAGCTAAAAATAATAAATATGTTATAGCTAATGTGGAAACTGAAAATGTCAGAGGTGATGTGGAAAACATCGGAGCAGACTGAACTGAAAGGATAAATGATCCTAAGGAGTCAAAGGAAGCTGCTGCAGAAAATCCAACTGTTACCAGTCGGGACAGTTTGGAAATCACAGATGAAAGATCCCAGCTTGTGTGTAGGCTTCAGGAGAGCTGAGACACCTTCTGCTGAGTGAAGGAACCAGTTGCTGCCTGTACGATGTGTCCTCATGCTGCCCATTTCTGGGTGAAGATCCAAGTGTCAGTAGTGCCCCAAGCCCTGCAGACTTGCTAAAGGATGACCAGGAGGTTTGTGCCAACTGGGAATACCATGTTTTTGTGGCTTTCAAAGCGAGCACTTTGCCTGATGTTCTCTGTAAGTTCCCTTGTAGCCATCTCAGCTGGGATTTCCTTGGTGGAAATGCAAATAAAGAACTGCATTTTCCAGGCTGCTGTATGTAACTGTCTGAAATGCCTGACCCCGTCAGCATATGGTGTTCACAGGTCCTTCATTACTGGGTGCACTGCCATGTGTGTGTGGTGTTTTCCTGGTTTCACCACCAGATATCATGTTGGGGAAGGGCTGAATGTTGGCTCAGATGGGTGTCGTGTGCTTTTGCAAGCATTCGTCTTACCAGATCTCCCAGATCAATTCTCCAGTTTGGTTACTGAAATGAAAATTAAATATCTTACCCACCAGGAAAACTAATTTGGAGATACATTTTTAACCCCAGAGCAATCTTTTACCTACAAACTTAATTGTATTCCTTTAAGAAGATATAATTAAGTATCCCCATGGCAGACCATCAGTTTTTACAAAGCATTTCTAGAGCAGATAGACATCATTAGTAATACAATTCTTGGTGGTGCAGGCAGGAAAATAAATTGGTTGTCATTGGGACATCATCAATATAATGAACATCTGACATGTAGACTGTCTGTTTCAGATGAAGCAGACATAGATGAGGGGAAAAATTGTTAATAAGAGCAGCAGACAAGATGTTGCAGACTATAGCTGTCTCTTGAAATGTTGTTTGCTGCCAACACATCGCAGTAAAGAAAGCCTGGTTGACCCGTGAACAGCTGGGGAAAATAGAGGGAAGAGGCACTTTCAGGTATGTCCTGAGAAGCTCTGCTGAATCACAAAATTTTAGTCCCTGACTTTTTTTTTTTTAATTGCTCAGTAGTTCCTTTCATTCCATGGAGGAAATTGGTAGTTTGCCTGTCTTCTACTTTAATTTACCACTACAACAAAATGGGAAGCTTTTATTTTTGGAACTATCCTTTCTCCCAGAGAAACCGGTAGCTAACGTTGTCAAGGATGGACACAAAGCAGAGCTGGTTCAAGTTCTGCAAAGCCTGCGGGAAATTTTGATTTGCAGAAATGAATATCCAAATGCCCTCCATGGCCTCAGGGATTTCTGCTGTTGTCTGCGGGATGCTGGGGAAGAATGCCAGTGCTGAAAACAGCTGAAAACATTGCAGGGTAATGTCCCACCTCAGCATTTGTTGGTCTCACTCATCTTTGGTGGATTTAAGTGTGCGATGGTTGTTAAGAGTAGGTGCTAAGTTCAAGAGGAACCATGTCCATTTCCAAGCAGGAGTATGGCCGCTTCTCTGACTCACGAATGTTTGGGAAGTAAATTCAGGTTTTTTTCCAAGTGTTTTCTTCCATTATTTGTTAACAAGTTCAGACGATGATTCAGCTGGTTCCTATTTATTTTGCATGACAGGTGATCTAAAGCATGCAATATGCTTTCCTTGTTTTCAATGACTGAAATGCGTCGATGGAAAAAAATTCTAATTTATTTGCTTGGAAGAGTTTTGAGTGAAAGGCTGCTCATGTCAAATGCATTAGCGAAGGGATCCCTGTGTTGGAATGAGTGTGAGCTGGCACCCCAAAAGTCAGACAAACAGCAAGAAGCCGTTAGGGAGTATCTTCATGCAATGAAAGCAGCTTGGAGCACTGCAAATAATGAGCTGATCAAGAAGCATAAATGACCCTCCCCATGGAACTCCTTTGGCTGGAGGAAGCAGCATAGGCAGCATGAAAACTTACATGGAACCTGAAAGAGGTAATCAAGCCTCAACACGATCAGAATTTTAAAAAACATCCTTACTCCCTGGTCCAAACCCATTGCAGTCATCTGGGCCCAGACTGTTAACGTAGCAGTGTGGTGTGAAATGGGTTTCTCCCAAGGTTTCTGATGCTTTCTGTTGTTTAACAGGCAGGAAATGCCATCAGAGGTGCCTTCTTTGCTGTAGTCCATCATGTTCAGTGTGAATAGGAATCGGAAAGTGCAGAGGCAGTGTGAAAATGAAAAACCAGGAGGAAAGGGAGCCGTGTTGCTGATGCCATTGAACAGGACAGATTGGGAAGGGGCTGCTGTGTTGCAATGTTGTGGGATGGAGGCTCACCCACTGATTCCGGTTGGTCCAGTGCAGGCATAGCATTCCCCTGTCAGTAAGAAATGCAGAAGGATGAGAAGTGTCATTGAAATGAGGAGCTGTATAGCACTTTTCAGCTCTACAAAGAATTTTCCTTGTAAGAATCCCAAATCAGTAGCATTAATCTTGATGCTGTTGTTACTCTGCTAGGTACAAAGCTCGCTGTTCATTAATTGCTCTTTGTTTAATTCATTTTTTTGTTTTACAGGGTCCCAATTAACCACTGGGCTACCTGCTGGCCAATGCAGCACTGCCTCATTGCTCTGGGTTGACAGTGCAGCAGTGCTCCTCTGTGCTGACAGCTTGAGCTCTGTAGGGCCATGCTGTTTTGGCGTAGCATAGGCAAATGGAGAATTCTTTGTGTGCAGGTCTGAGGCTGCATATACACGTGCGTGAACTCTCTAAAAGCAAACAACCAGCTTTTATAAAGCCAAATTCCAAGCAAACAACCAGCTCGGCAGCTGTGAAAGGTGTCTGTGTGTTTCATTGTTGATAAAAGCACAACCCACAGTGACTCAAACCTCAGGATGTGGTGGGAAATGGGGAAGAAAAGAAAGATAGAGAGTGAGAGGGAAAGGGGAGAATAATCCTTGTCAGGACGAGGCGTTCAGACATGCCAGATTTCATTGGCGCAGACATTCCTGTCATGAGCCTTGCAGATGTTTCATGTTAGATTCCTTGCTTTCTTTTCACCTGGCACCAATGGCAAAGTGTGGGCAGGAGCCCAGGTGTGAGGGCTGTCACAAATCTGTCATCAGCCGGCATCTGCTCACTGTGACAAAAGCATCGATGACCATTTCTGTCCCGTCTCCCCACTGCTCCAGTCCCTTTCTGAGCTGTTCTGGGAAAACAGAAAGCAGCTGATGGCAGGGCAGGGATGTGATGTGGAGAAAGAAGAAATCTGGTTTGAAAGCTGAATGCTAAAAGGATGCATCGATTTCCTATCAGAGAGGTGAAGTGCTCAAATTTGCTATGCTGCTTTGACTTGAAAGGCATTTACCCAGATGCCAAGACTACTAGACATGCATGTTTTAAGATGAGGTTAAGCTTTTGAACTTGTTCTGAGGCCCCAGATTTCACTCCACCAATTCCAGCCATGTGCCCTTGGTGCAGTTCTTGCTGAAGCCATGAGAACAACTTGGTGCCCTCAGCCTTCCTCCTGTGATGCTGCTGTCAGATATTTAGCTATGGGAACACTCACACAGGCATGGAGAGGGAATCAAAGAACCATAGAGTCCATAAGGTTGAAAAAGATCTCTAAGACCATCTAGTCTGACTGTCAGCCCACCCCCACCATGCCCACTGCCCACATCCCTCAGTGCCACATCTGCACAGCTCCTGAACACCTCCAGGAACGGTGACTCCATCACTTCCCTGGGCAGCCTGTGCCCATGCATCACCACTTATTCTGAGAAGAAGCTGTCCCACCACAGGGAGCATCTAATAGCAGAACGGGTCTTTTCCTGCTGAACATTTGTTTCTTTCACTTACAGTGAAAGAAGGGTGCAGCCACAATAAGAACAAATTGAGAACAGAACCATGTCAGGGCTGAAGAAAATAAGAACTGGGGCACACTGTGAAGGCTGGATGGGCTTGTCTCTAGCATTTACTGATGGAAGTAATGCAGGATCTCCTGTCAGCTCAAATCAACCTGTTGAGCTTGCAGTTGCTGATTCAGCAGTGAGACACAGTGCCCGCTCTGCAGGGGAAGATTTACAGAGCTTAACCTGAGCTTCTGCAGCACTGATTTTCACATTGCTGATGGCTGAGAATCCAGGAGCTGCTCAAACAAGGAACATAAAAGGTAACTAAGGAAAACAAAGCTTTTCTCAGTAGACTGACATTGCCACATCTGCTCCATCAGGCCATTACAGAGCCCTGTGAAGGGAGGAAGATTGAAAATCTCATCTGCAGCCAAATCAAGCCGCTGTGCATCATCATCACTGGTGGAATGTTCAAGAAAAATGTAGATGTGGAACTGAGGGACATAGTTAGTGGGCATGGTGGAGATGGGTTGATGATTGGACTAAATGAACTTAGTGGTCCTTTCCGACCTTAATGACTCTGTGATTCTATGATAATTGCAGTGGTGCCATAAAGGCACTTGTCAGTTGCTGACAACTGAAATAAGCCATGTGCTGTGGTCATTACTAGCTGAGATTTCAGAGATATTAAGCTCCTCCAGGGATTGCAGGCAGTGGGCACGGGGAGAGGCCACCTACTTCTTTGCTCAGCTCCAGAGCACTGAAACAGAGTTCTACAAAGCAAAATATGAAATGTTCATTTGAATGTCATTCAGGTGTTCTTATGTTCACATATATACACATGAATGTGTGTGCAGATATAACGTGTATTCTATCAGTGTGTTAGTTAATTGGTGCATTCTCTAAATGGCTGTGTTTTTTTAATACTGCTATTCCCTTATCTCCACATATGAATAACACTGTTAGATCTGATCTTGGTTATATTCTGAAGGGCAATAAACCCCTGAACCTTTTTGGATGTTCTTAATTAGATTGAAATCCAAACAAAACAGTCAAAAGAAAACAACCGGAGCGATTGCTGGAATCTTCCTGCACATTTATTGGTGATTGGGAACAGAACTGGGGGAACCAATCACTGCGAAGATTTCATGATTTGAGAACTTTCCAACTTTTCTCTGCATCCTGAAAAATGAACTTTTTTTTTTCCTTCACGTTTATATTCATTGAGTTTTTTTGATACGTGGTTTGTATAAGCATGTTCCAACACACTGGTTTTAAAGCAGTTCTTAGCTGCATGCAGGGCTGTCAGCACTGCTTGTGTAAATCACATCCTTTATATAAGCTGCACACATTTATACACTGACAGCTGAAAACACCATCGAACACAACGTGAAAATTCTGGGATTTTTTAGGGGTCACACTGCTACGTGCCTGCAGTGTCACACAGACGTGAGGGAACATTGTGACTTAGTGTTACTTCAATGAGAAGGAATGAGCGTTCTTTATATACATCTACTTTCTGAATTGTGATCTTTTAGTTCATTTCTGATCTTGAAATGAGTGTTGAAAGATACTTTACCTTTACTGATTTGTTGTTCTGCTCATTTTCATAGGTACAAAATAACTCCTTGCTGAAATGCAACTATCTCTGGGGTGGAGCGCTATTCTTTGACTCCTCCATAGCAGCAAAACAGATCTGGGCCACGGACAAAAATGCAAAATCAGGCTTGGATGGAGAGTGAACTTGGGAGTGAACCCTCTAGGAAGTACATGAGGGGGATCAGAGCTCATTGCATGTGAACTGAGCAGCAATGAAGGAATAAAACAACTTACAAGCTACATCAGTCCTGGAAAACAAAAGCGTTTTACAGAAGATTTCCTCTTGTTTGAGTTGTGATATCTCCAACCGTGATGGATAATCGCTTCTTATCCTGGTTGTTTTGTTGCTTCTGAGAAATGGAGTTTTCACTTTAAGCCTGATTAAAGAGTAAAAAGAGGGGATGCAGCTGTGTCTCAATTAACCCTTAGCTCAGCAGCAGGGTTTTCTCAGGCTGCTTTGAGAAGAAAAACATAGTTAAAACAACAAAAAGTTTTAACTTTTTCCTTGAGGGCTGGAAACCTATTTTTCAGGCAGCTTAACTTCTGTCATTCTCAGCGTGTCTCTCCAAATTAGCATCAGACAGTGAAATAAATAGGAAATATTGCCCAAGTGTCCTTGGTTTTGTCAGAAAGGACTTTGAAAAAAGTAGAGGGGAAGAAAAAGAAAGCCTGAATCATGAAAGCCTGCCACGTCTTTTTGCTGATGTGAAATCAAAACTGACTGAGGTTATGGTCATTCAATTATTACAAACCAGTGTATGAGAAAACCAATAGTTTGATGATGCTGGGTTAAATGTTCTAGACAGGACATGGTGTGAACTTCCTCATGTTTGAATTCTAAGTTTCAGCAAAGGAAAAATAATGCCAAGTAAACCTGGTAAAAAGATCTCATCATGTTAAAGGATGTTAATGTTGATCCTAGAAAGTTGAGCAGAGTGAGAGATGGGAGAGGAGGACACAACTAAAGAAATGGCACTGGTTTCTCCATAAGCATCCCTAACTGGTTCCTTTCAGATGCTGGTAGTCCTGTATCTTCACTGCCTCAGGACACAGGACAGCAAGGTGCCTCACAAGGGCTGTCCATAAGGTGTCCAGTCCAAGAGTCTGAAAAATTTTTGGTGCAACTTCGAAGCTCTGTTGACCAGCATGTGTATTGAGGGTTGCAAGGCTGTGTACATAGGGTATCATCCAAGCTCTGGTCAATCCACAATGTCCTTCAGCTGCAGAAATTCATGTATCTTAACCATAACTACGTTAAGCATTGTTCGTTGGGCAGCAGGAACTATTCTGCCCAAGTAAAAGGCAAATATCTTGCTTTCTGGATATTTGTCAGTGGCCGCCTGGTAGTCAGGCACCCGTCTGTGGCACAGAAGCAGCTCCTAATTTAATATGGTGGTTAAGGAGAATAATTTCTGATTCCAGCTCTTTACAAGCAGCAGCATGACATGACTCCCTGCCATCAGTCTGCTTCCATTTTCACCCCTGTAGTTTATTTCTTTCCCTCATTCACATACTTTCCTAAATTGTCTTTTGGCCTAAGTATTTAAATTACATGTTGACTCTTTGTATTCTCTGAGTGGATAAATTAAACCATTATCAACAGGAGGAGCTTATCTCCTCCTTTATTCCACCTGGAGTTTGCTAATACATCCATTACCTTTATATCACAGAAAACAATTAACAGAGGTGTTTGTTGATAAAAGAATCAGTTTATCTCGATTGGATGCTTGTATCTCACAGCCTGCAGCTCACCCTGCACACCTCAGGTCCAGAGTCCAGCAGCTCCAATATCCTTTAGGATGAATGCGAAAGATATTCCCATAAGATATTTCATTTCAGAGATTATTCTTGGTTGGAAAGTATCTCTCACTTTCACTGTTTCTTTTTCTCTAAATATTAAACAACAACAACAAAAGCCTGAAAAGAGCATGGAAGTACGTGGACAAAAGAGATTTGATTCATGGCGTTGTCTAATTTACACCTCCAGTATATTTGGCGAGAAACAAAGTGCAGTTCACAGCTCTCTCTGGCATGTGATGTAACGATGATTAACATTTCTACATATAGTAATAACGTGGAGCAGGATGATAATAATGATGGCCACTGATTCCCACCCAATAAAAAGTGCAGGGAAAGGAACTGAGTGTACCAGGATGAACCACGTGCTAGATTTATTCCTCTCTCAGAGGAAAAATAGGTCAATATTCTATTATAGTCCAAATATTATTAACTTTCTTTCCCAATATATTTTGGTATTTCATTGAAAAGCCCAGTGAAAATCAAAATCAATCTTTGGAAAAATGACTATCTCAGCTGTAATTTTGAAAGTTTCCTCAATCTATATTTTCTTTTTTGCTTTTCACCAGGGTCCCTTGTGTGCACGCACTTCATTTTCTCAACAGAAAGAAAAAGAGAAAAGCAAAACTGAGGAGGCACTCAGGTACTGTGGAGGTGTGGCACTGAGGGACATGGTGAGTGGGCATGGTGGGGGTGGGTTGGAGTTGGACTGGATGAGCTTAAAGGTCTTTCCAACCTTCACTATTCCGTGATTCAAAATGGAAGAAAACAAAGCGGATCCTGGTGCTTGTGGTTGTTTTCATTGCAACGAAAATAGCGTCTTTCTCAAAACAAAATATGCATTGTGGTTATTTATTGCAATATATAAATTTATTGCTTTTTGGCAAGAGCCACTCTGGAAATGTGTCCTTCCTGCAGTTGTGCTGGGAGTTGTATATTCCATCATTTCTGTGGGTGTCTCAGCCCTTTCTTTGGGACAAGAAAGGAAAACATCAAAGTGCCAGCATGAAACGGTATTTTGTGGGTAAAGCAAAGCTTGTAATAGGTAGCCTCATATATTCAACTAGATCTGCTATAAATGTCTTCTCCATTTATTGTGATTGCTGTAACACAGGGCGCTCACTGCTTTACAGCACTTCTCTGACAGAAGAGGAACTGCAGCAAAGGAGAGAAATTTCTTCCATCTACGGCCAAGGCTGAGGCAACCTGTAGAAAAGAATGAAAACGACGCAGAGAAATGAGCACTTCATTTCAGCAAGGTCCAAACTGCTGTCTGCAACATTTTGTATGACTCAGCATGCTTCCTGGTTTTATTTATTTCTGTTTTTTGTTTCAGGAGGTGTTTCTGTCAAAACTAAAACTTGAGGAGCTGAGCCTATATGTGCATGACGTCTTTCTCTGCCATGCCCAAAGCCACAGCCATGATTCCCCTCTCATTGGCTCTGGGATGAAGCAGGTGTAGGGGTTGAGGTGGTCTGGCACTGGAAATGCTGGTGGGAAGCTGGGCTGAGAGGAAACCCAGTTCCTTATGGGGTATTACACAAACTGGGAGCTCTACAGAAACCCACTACAGAGACTGAGGGTTGGGAATCATTAGCACACATCAAAAAGTCCATAAGAAGCGCAGCTTCTTTTTGGACAAAAGAGCCGATTTTTGCAGCTATTGGTCAGTGCAGAGAATGGAAGGGAAACGAATATCAGTGCAAACATGGACTCAATCCAGAGAGCAGCTCTTCTTTTTCCTTCTTTTTCTTCTTTTTCCTTCTTTTTCTTCTTTTTCTTTCTTTTTCATGTGGAAATCTATTGCTCCTCACTGAAAAGTAAAGCTGGGAATGCATTATTAAAAAGCAGGACAAGCAATATCTTAACCTCTTCATTTCAGAGCAGAACTTTTAGGATGAAGTACACTAAATGTTACACCGATACGTGATATTAGCTATCAGGGTCAAGTGTTTGAAAGAAGTCTCACAATCTACTACAGAGGCAATTTGTTATAAGCAAAAAACAGAGGCAAGAAGGAAGAGAGAAATGGAACAGCTGGAATAGGTAACAGAAAGAGAAATGGAGGAAGAAATTAAATAGAAAAACATGAAAAAACATGTTGGCTGTAGAGAAAACAAGGAGAAAAGTATGAATGTGGGTTCTTTGGAAATGTTCTTGCTGACAAGAAACTGGGATTTTTATTTGCCATCACTTCTTTCTTCTAAAGTATCTGCTATTTACAGTATATTGCAGTCTCAGTATTTCCTACAGTTTTCCTCCTGTGGAGGCTTCATTCCCTGCCCTTCCTCCAGCTGTGTGGGACAAGAGCCACAACATCCAGAGCTTAAAAAAAGGGAATGATAACTCCAGATCCATAACAGATCTCACCGATGATACAGAAAATTTGAAAAGCACATTTTCATGTTTTTATGTTTTTGGGGTTTTTTTTTTCTTCACCCTGTCAGTCGTCTTCTCTTTGAGGTCCTTGAGGGAGGATAAATGGGAACGCCAGGTAGGTGGCCAGCAATGTCTGGAAGTGTGCTGGTGCAGGAATAGTGAGAGCCTTGAGGGCCTCTGTACCTTTAGCATGTATGGAGTGAATTGTTAGATTGTGGATATGTTTAAGTGAGCAGGTGGAGCCACAGTGATTCCCATGGACTGTGAAGGAAGCCTGTAGAGATGTCTCTGCTGCCTTGGCACATGGTTAGGAATGATGTGAATGCATGCAGGCTGCAGCTTGATTAGCTAAGGTGGAAATGATATTCATGAAACAATCAAAGCATTTTGCTAATGTGCAGGACGTGACACACGATCCCAACTAAGTGAGAATGCTCAGATCTGCCCATTTGTGGGTAGAAGTATGAAGATACTCCCTCCATGCTACTGGGCTGGAAAGGGTTAAAGAGCACCAATCAATCTGCAATCAAGCAGCTGAGACATAATTAGCCAGACTGATTAGGCCATAAAAGTTGTGGTAAGCCAGAGTTTGGGTTTGTCTGGAGGGGAGACTGCAGAGCTCCTGAGCTTGGGGCAGCTCGGCTTCTTGGGTGACTGGTTCAGAACATGGAGCTCTGTGTTCGTCCTCTGTAGCTGCAGTGAAGCTGCTCTGTAGTCCTTGGGTTGAGGCTTGGTCTGTATTTATTTGTGCATTTGAGATTCCCTATACTGGTTTATTTGTAGCTTTTCTTTGTGAGCTTCTGTGCGCTGTTGGGATACTTGGTATGAAGATCTGAAAGATGAGGAGCAATGGTTTTGAGCACCCAGGGCTGCAGGAGAGCAGGATGCTCTGCTGAGGATCCTGATAGTTCACCCTCATCACTGGGAATTCATGGCCTGCTTTTCCTCTGGAGCAGTGCTGGCAATGGATGAGAGCTGGGGCACCGCACAAAGTCCTCTTCTTTCTTTTTTAGCACTCACCAGGGAAGTGTTTGAGGGCACTTACAGGAAAAAAGAAGGAAGTTTTAGGAGTCTATTGCTGAAAAACAAATCGGTGCGTCTCTCCTGTGAGACAAAGAGAATGCAGTGTACAAATACAACTTGGTTTCTGGCTTCTAAAAAAGAGGTGAGGGAATAATAAAAGAAAAATAAATAAAGGAAAGTGCAAATGTTTATAAAGCTCCAGGCTTGCAGTATGTTTTGCTGTTTCCTCGTCTCTAAAAGCCCTGTACACCTTCAAACATTCCTGACTGAGGTGGATATATAAAATAAGTGCCCAATTTGGGCTTGCATAGCCCAGCCATACCATAAACAAGCAGCGCTGCCTGGAATCATTGGCCAGACAGCTGGCATCCCCTGCAGATTTTCTAACAACAACCCTGCTCTTGGAGGGGAGGCTGAGCCCTGCTCCATGAACCATCCCCTTTGCATAGGGCTGGAGGCAGGCTGCAAACCGAGCAGGGAGAATAATTCCCCTACAAATTGCTGCAAGTGTTAAAGCTCCGGGGAGCAGATTTAATAGCTGCCTTCCACTCTGCATTGGTTCAGCAGGCTGTGGTTTATGGGCACAGCTGGACGATAGTGAGAGAAGGCAGGAAGGGGAGGCCCTACTGTGTTTGGATTTGTGGAGAGAAATGAGTTTGCACTTGTTTGGGCTTTGCTTTGTGTCAGTTCATCCCTGTAAGGTTAGATGCAAAAGGATAGCGATGGGCTGGGAGTGAGGAATGTGGGAATCAGCACCAGCAAAGCGAGGTTCAAGCAGCATGCTGTGGGATTTGGGTGGCCACGTGGAAGTAGCAGTGAGTTCAGCCTTCTGGGCAGAGAAAAAGGAATTATGACTTCAAGCTCCTATTTGCCTCAGGTTTCACATGGTGAAAAAGGGTGTGTGTATAAATGCCAACTCAGCAAAATGAATGGTTCACACAGAAAACCCAAGGCTGGGAGTGAAACTTGACTCACTGAGAGCCTCTTGTGTATTGAGTGCATGTGCTGTAGTGATTGAGGAATATCCCAGCTGCCCCTGTCATGACAAAATAAAACAGTGCTTATTGAATATTTAGAGATTGAAATGCCAAAAAGGAGAAAAAGTTGCCCTCTGAAGATGTGATGAAGTGGAAGCTGGAGATTGAAATAGCTTTTCAGGGAGGTTATGAGGCAGACGGTGATGATGTAGATCTGGGGAGGAAGGACCTCGGCATCCTCTGGCTGCTTCTGTTGCAGGTGTGGAAATGCTTATCTGACCTGGCAGGCTTTGTGTAGGAAATACAAAGCCCTTCTTGAGGTTCCCAGGGTTTGTTTCTATTTTTCTGCCACCAGTGGCAGGATTGCTCTCCAAATTTTAAAGTTGGTGAGCAAAGGCTGCCAAGGGTTTGCTTTTCCCTGAATGGACTCATGTGTCCAGCCCAGGACGCGTGCTCTGGGAAAAGAGCAATGTGTTTCTGCTGTGCCTGGGGGCAGGCTTCTGGTAGTAGCTGTGTCCCCTCACTTCTGTCAAACTCACCTTCTCAAAAGGGTAGAACTTTGTTCTTTGCCTTCTGAGCTATGTAACCTCTCCAGCTTCAAATCTTTTTACTGCTTGGCTGCTGTTGACTGTTAAAAACTCGTCAGAAGCTGGAAAACTCTTGGACAAGGGGAAGTTTTACCAACATGCTAAAGTTCAGGGTAGCTCAAGCCAGATGGGGAGAAGTAAATTCTGCCTGTTAGCAAGTCAGTCTGCTTCTAGAGCAGCCCGCCACTGAGGGACCTCCTGCATCCCTGCTCATCATAAGTGGAGGAAGCTGGGGCAGAGATGAAGGGTAGGGGAGGTTTTTTTATCCCATAGTGACCACTCATGAATGTAAAAGTGGTGGTTGCAGTGTGCCAATGCAGCATGAACTTGTTGGAAAACGCAGTCCGATCCACATACAGCTGCAGTGAACAGAAACCAAAGAGTTCTTCAGATTGCAAGAATCTCTGTACTTACCTAAAGCCGCGGTCCCCAGCAGCTGGGTGTGCGGGGATGTGGGTGGCAATGGGTAGTGATGGAGGTACTGTCCAAGAAAAGAATGGATGTGGTCAGTAGACATGGCGGGATGGGTTGCTGGCTGGACTGACTGGGTGATCTTAGGGTCTTTTCCAACATGAATGAGTCTGTGAGCGGTGTTGGGACTCGCTGTCTCGCTGCCACCTGCAGAGCGGGGGATTCCCGTGGGTCGCTTACGGCGCTCGGTCCCTTCGAAAGGGCTCGGCGTGTCCTTTCCGTCCGGCCCCGCCCCGGGAGGCGATGCTGTGAACGCAGTGCCCTCTAAAGGGGAACCTCAGAGTGAGAGCGGAGCTGCAGGAAGCGCTGCCGCTAAAGCTCGTGTGGCAGGAGGCAATTTCAAGAAATCTGCCTGCAAGCGTTTATTAAAATTGCAAAGAGTCGGAGACCTTGTGAGGATGCGCAGTCAGGGATGCGGGCATCCCCTGCAACATCCATAGCGGCCTCTGGTCCTGTACAAGGGCTGGGCAGAGCTCTCTTAGCACCGTGGAGCTGACATGCCCTTATTTCACGAGCTCTGATGGAACGGTTTTAACTGTTTTGCTGTCGAACACCCTCCCGAGCTAAATGGAGCAAATCAAAGCAAATATTCCTGACACATTAATGAGCAAACACATTAGGAGCTCCGAAAATGAAATGCCTCCACATCACATAAATTCATTTCACAGTGTTTATATATTTATGGAAATGTCTTTGAATTATGCTCCCAGCTCTAGCAGAGATGATTTCTTCCATTACGAAGCAGGTTATGTGGCGATAACTTCTAGACCTCGATGAGCTACTGGAGCATGTAATTATCTTGTTCCACTTATTAATGATGAAAGGTCCATGCAAGTCCCAGAGAAGCTGTATGTACTGAGCTGAGTAGTTTAAAGAGGCTGTGTAAATTTAATTTGGTCTCAAATTTAGTTGCTGACTTGAAATAATCTTCAAATAAGGAATGCAAATGTTTTGGGGCATTTAAAACTTTTCAAAATCACAGATGGATATGGAGTACTGAGAAACTAAACTGATACAAGTGAGGATTTGGGCTTTTAATTTAGAATTAATTCTATTGGTGGTGGAAGATGAATCAAAATGAGTTTCATTTTGGCAATCTGGGGAGGTGGCCAATTCATATCTTCTGGGCAGGAGGTCTGCAAAGCTCTGTCCCCCAGCTTTCCTAAAATGGCATCACTGCTTTTATGTCTCCTCACTATAATCCTGCTTCTCCAGGCTGCCATCATGATACTAATTGGTTCTGTATGTAAATAAACTATTGTTGACAGGACACTTTCGGTGATTCACATATGACTCATGGAGAGAGAGGCTTTAAAAATGACTTATCCATAAACAGAGATTCCATATGTTCTAATCTGGCACGGATTTCTCGCCTTCTCTTTATAGCAAGGAATGTGTGTATGCCTATGTAGCAGGGTTATAATGTGACAATTGGTCTCAAAGTGAAACCAGGATTTATGGTACTTACTGGAGACCACAGAGGTAAAGTGAGCAGCAGGCTGCATTTAATCATTTGAATTTTCAAATATTTCTTTTTCTTGGGTAAACCTGATCCTGGGGCCTTCACCAATGTGATGCTATTCCAACCTCAATAGAGAAGCCGTGTGCTTGTGTGAATTGTGTTACTGGACTCCTGTGTGCTTAAGAAGCAAATGTCAAGCACTGAAGAGTGTACAGCTTATTGGGAATATGGAGATGATGTTGAAGCTGCATTTCTGTGCTTTTTATTTTTCCCCATGACTTGGCTGTGTTATATATCCTCTTAACAACACTATTCATTCTCCCTGTCTCTTTCTTTGGCCTCTTGTTTCTCTCCAGGTACTCTTAGCTTTGACACACGGTCACTCATGTTACTTACTTTAAATCAAAATTAAATTTCTCAAAACTGCTGGGACTTTGAGTAAAACAGCTGAGAATTGTGGGTTTTCCATAAAGTGCCTGGAAAATGGCAGCTGGGATTACCTGAGCACACAGAAGGCAGATTAAAAAGTCACAAACCAGTGGCAAGTGGTGTTTGTGCCATCATAAATTGCACAAGACAATGCTGCACACGTGAGCCATAAAATGGGATGAAAGGAAGGGCTGCTGGCAATGAGCTGTGTTGACTAAACTTGAACAATAATCTGAATTTTGTCAATGTAGGGGCAAGGCTGGCACCTGCAGATAAAAAGGGCTGTCTGCTTATTCATGGCAAAGACATCAGCTGCTCTGCCAGCAGAGATGGAGCCCATCGCTGTGTCTTCAGATAGAGCTCTCTGGGCTGGGAGCAGTTGGACTGGTGTGCTGCAAGCACTGGGCCAGGCTCCTGTCCATTGGCAGAGCTGTTGGTGGGAAAAGCAATTCTGGCTTTGCTTTCTCTTTCCACATGGATTTGCAGTGATTTTCATTCTTCAGGCTGCGTAGAGAGAATGAACAAAGGCACCACACTGGCCTCAGCTGAAGGAGGATGCCTGGGCTTGGCTCTTCTTGTCTTCATTGCATTGCTTGGCTCACAACTGGGCTCTGAAGTCCCAAGGGTGGCAGTGGTGGTGCTGGCCAGGTTCATCAGTAAGCCCTGTAGGGAGCTGCCTTTAGCTGCTCCCAGGAAGGCACTTTGCAGCCGCTGCTCCTTCCCCTGATGCGTGAGGGTGAGAGCATCCCTTAGCAGACCCACGTCAGCATTCAGGCAAGGATCTGCTAATGAGCATCAGTGAAAGATAAATGATTGGGTCAAATTCTGACCAGCTTCTAGAAAAGAAATTTGAGTGAAAGAATTTTTTTTCTTTTGCATATGATGAGTATTATTTATCCTGGTCATGTGAAACTGTCATGCAGATTTAATCTCTTTGTCTTCTGATAAGGAAGATTTCAGAAGGATAGAAGAGGAAGATCTGTCTCCCCTACTAATCATAGAATAGAATCATAGAATGGGTTGGGATGGAAGAGACCTCAAGGATCATCAGCTTCCAGTTTGTTCTTTTCTTAGTTTTGTACAGCATCCCCAGTGGATTTGTTAACAATAAAATAATAACTCAACAAATATTTTCTAAAACTTTCCCACGTCCTGAGTCTTACGATTGCAGTTCTCTCCATTGTGAGACTCCTGGCTCCTTTGCTCCTGATTTTGTCGCATATGGGCATTTGCTATGAAAGACAGCAGGTAATTAGAGAGCATTTTAACTTTGTTGGCAAAGGAAGGAACTGTGATGGGAAATCTGAAATGTGGGACATGAACAATTTATGGAAGAATTATTCCGTTGTTTTATGTGTTGCTGCTTACTGCTTGGAAGTTGAAGGGGGAAGAGCTGGTTGTGTGGTTGCTGAGAGGTGAGTAATGTGTTTACTGAGTAGCAATCTGCTGTCTGCCAGCACACCTCAGCTACTTGCACTTGCTGGTTGTAGCCACAGAAAGAGCTTGAGGTTAGAGTGCATTTGAACCTTTTAAACACCAAGGAAGATCATGCCTCATCTCTTTAAAAAATTATTTAATAAGTAATATCCTCAGATTAGATTGCACAAAATAGCTATTTTGGTGAGAGAAAGAATCCCAAACCAAAACTCAGTCCTTCTCAGGGGCTTGGAGCTGGCTGGGCAGCATAAACTCAAGCCTACTTTTTGATACAGTTTGAAGAACCTGTGATAGATGTCCTGGAAATACTTTGTCCAAAGCGTGAGCTTAGAGCTGCCCATAGGGCTCACTGACACATCACGAATGCTGAACAGGAATAGCAGGATTGTGGCCAGGGCTGATTGATTAATCAGTTACTATCTTTTTTTGGTAGAAATGCTGCTAGAATCCAGTGTGTGTTTCTGGGAGATATCTCAGTGTAGGTCCCAATGTCAAAGTGAAAACATGACTTGCAGGCACGGCTCAGAGCTTGGATGACCTCCATTTGTTAGCAGGTGGTTGTGGTTGCTGCTTAACTTCACATCCATTGGAGCGGATGGGTGAAGGTTACTATTTACAGTGATGGTTATGGGTTCCACTGGTGGAATCGAGATGATAATTCTTACCTGAGCATCAAGCCTACAGATACACAGCAGCTTTGTTGTCCTGTTCAGTCGTGAGTTGTCAGGTCCTGGGAAGGTGGGTGTCCTTCATGGCAGGTGGAAGAAATTCCATTTGTTCAACAGTGGTGTAGGTGAGTGCTGATACGGGAGTAGGTGAGAAGGCTGAGAGGGAAGTCACTGTGATGAGTGATGAAATAGCAGCTTATTGAAATTCTGTTGTTTTCAAAGGGGCCAGGAAGTTGTATGGGCTATTAGGACACATGTTTCCCACGGCCATATAAATTCTTCAGGAAAATATAGCAATTAAAGGGCTGTTTTGGTACTTTTGGTGCTTGCATTTTACATTAGCACTTGGTCTGGACCCCTTCTAAGAAATTAATCTTGTTCTGGTGCTCAAGGTATTCTTAAACCCTCCCTGTTCCAGGAGAAGAAAATCAGATTTCGAGTTGTCGGAGGGCTGGGCAGGCAAAAATGCAAGTATACCAATGAAACCCTGCACTTAAAGGGAAAAATATGAGAAAGAATATCTTTGTGTTGCTCTTGTGTATGTTCTTTAAGAACTGAACAGCTGCTGTTCTTCGCATCTATTAAAGTCGTGATGGGAGTGTATGGGCTGTTGTTCATCCCTTTGCACCACGCTGTTGTACAAGGAGCATTTATCTTTGATATTCAGGTGCTGTGTTCCTGGAGAGAACCTTGCAGCTAGCCCAAGGACTCGGCTTTTGTCTCACCACCCTTATGAGTGATCAGTGCTAAAGAGAAAAAGCCTTTCGAGAAGGGCATCCTGAAAAGAGGCTTTTAGCAGTGCCCTGAATACCAATTGTTTGAGGAGGTGAAGAGCCAATGAGTTGCCTGGATTTTGTTGGAGCTTTGCTGCCAGGCTGTTCTCCTGTAGCGAAGCAGTGGGGCCACCTATGAAAACCCTGTTTGCTGTGGAACGGGCACTGTGTGGGCAGCTTTGCAATATTTACAGAAGGGGTGCTGGAGAAAAAGGGATCCTGAGTGGCAAATAGCAACTGTGCCAAGACAGGTGTGGATAAATGAAGTAATTCAGAACTCTTCTAGGCTTATTGAGCAGCTTCTGTAGAGCCTGTCTGAACACAAGCTTCAAAGTGGATTCTTTGTTCCAGAATCTGCTACTGGCCTGGAAGGAAGAAGTATTTGGAGAACATATTCCACGTGTCTTTGATTTTATGTGAAATCAAAGCAGTGATACCAGTTACCCATGTGGAGATAAGCTGATAGATAAATTAATTATACCAGTAAAATAATTTCCATGATCATCTGTGGCAAGTTTCCCAAGCTAGAATATTGAAATAACATTTTCAGTATGTATTCATTTGATCATGTCTCTTCCCCTCTTCTGTCCAGAAATGCAAGAAGCATCTCTTTTTTTTTTTTTTTTTTAACTTCCATTTAATTGGATTAGTCATCTACCTCCACAGGTATGTGCCTCGGGTCTGGCTCTTGCTGACAACCAAACCAGTGGGCCGTTACACAAGGTAGATGGAATCCAACATCAAAGGAGGGAGCAATTTGGGTTGGAGAGGTGCCAGCAGCTCTTTGTGCTTATCCAAATACCGGCATGCATGGAGATTTTTCTCATTGCTGCTAGAACTCGTTGCACGTCAAGTAAGTCTTTGCTTGAGAACACAATTTTACTACCATTATCTGAATGGAAATGGTGGTGTGGGTCTGCCTGTAGCGTTGGCCAACTCTTCACATTTTCTGGATCTACCAGCATTCCAAAATGAAAGTGAGTGCTAAGTTGTTTACACATAATTACTTCTTTTTTAGCAATGCCTCGATATGATCAGTTCTTAATCTCTTCCTGTCACACAATCAATGAGTAATTAATAATTATCATTGCTATAATGTGGGAGGAAGCATTTGTCTGGAGATGTGAGTAGAGAATTCCTGCTGAGTTCTCCTAACGAAGCTATTGCTGCAAAATAGCTTCCAAAACATCTGTGAATTTCCTTGGTGAACCTGCTGGAGATGGAACACTGCAATTGTTTGTGTTGCTCAGGTGTAGACCTCAAGGGTGTGCTCCAAACTCTTGACCATGGTAACCTGCAGGCAGAGTCCCTGTGGGAGGGTCACTTGCTGTGGATCTGGACCACTTGCCCAAACAGAAGCAATTCCTTTATCGGATGGTGGGAAAACTGGAAAGTAATCCAAAATCCACCGAAGTTCAGAGGAGATTCAGATAAATGTCCTTTCCAGCACCCAAGTGGTGTGGGTTTATTCTGGAGACCTCTACAGGGCTGAGTGCAGCTCAGTTGCAAGTGATGACCCTTTGGTTTGCACGTTGAGTCAGATGCCCTGAGAGAATTGCTTACTATGTTCTGGTATCCTTCTGGGAAAACTGTCTTTCTGTTCTATTTCTCTGTGGAGGAGCTTGGGAGCAGAGGCAGAAGGGTCAGCTGTGTTTTGTTCCATTGTGAAAAATGCACCCAACAACAGCTGGGAAGATCTGCTCTAGGCTGGGCACAGCTCAGCCCTTTCCCCATGTCTTAGTTTTCACATTTGGAAAGTGGGATGTTGCTGCTGCTCCTTGAATTACTTTGTGAGCTACTGGTAAAGAACAGCTGGAAGCGAAGGCACTGTTTGAGTATTGCTTGGGTGTCAGGACTTAATTCCTGTGATTTCTCCCTCCTAATTTACAGGATCAAAATCTCTGTTTCAATAGTGGGCCGTCATATAAAGAACAGTGAAGTTCATATTGCAATCCATGGTGCAGCAAGTGCAGGGTCAGTTTACAAGTGCAGCTATCCATAGAGGGTCTACTAAAGCAGTTGGGGACCTACGGTGTGACGCTGGGATGGGAGCTCCCTGTACGTCTCAGTACATTTGCAGCTACTTTGCTGTCGCATCGAGTGCTCTGTTTTCTTTCGAGTCCCTGACTGCCTCTAACCCTCCTGTATTTGCTGTGCTGATATTCACCTTTTCTGCCAGCCATGGGACAACATGTCCATACAGCTCAGGAGGTAAAAGTCTGCCGTTGGAACATCTTGTCCTGGGGGTCTGCATTTGTAAACCCAGCTCTATAAAGTCAGCATTTGGACATGGCTTTTCCCAGCATAACACAAAGTCAGGAATGCCAGTGTTAGCGCTGGGTGTGGATTTGCTACTGTCTTTTTCTTTTTTCTTTCTTTTCTTCTTCTTTTTTTTTTTTTCCTCCAAGGAGAAGATATTCTTGCTTTATTTCCAGAGGCAGACCTTTCCAAAGCTGTGAACAGGAGAGCTTGCTAAATATTAGCTTTCAAGGCTTAAGTCACAGTGTTTACTCGAGTTACCTCTTCTTGAAGTCTATATAAAAGAATGTTGTTTGCTCAGGCGTGCTCCTAAAAGCCCCAAGACATGGCTCTGGAAGGAGGTATGCAGCAGCAAATGTAAATATTGCTGTCCTTTAAAGCTGGAAGCTCTCAGAGTAATCTATGGAAGGAAAATGGCAATGTGAAGGAAAGATTTCATAACAGTTGGAGGTGAAAACTGTGGAACAGTGGAATTAGTACAACCCTGAGAAATCCAGTGATATTGTGAATACAGCTTCACTTGGATGAGGTTTGGCCCTGCAATTGCAGCTGTTCTGTGTTGCCCTTTGCTGTCACCAAGGCAGTATTTTCCCATACCCCAGCCCGAAGCAGCTGCTGAGAGCAGCTTTTTGGGACTTTGTTGGTCAAACTATGCTGTGAGACAGCAGCTGGAAGCAAAATATTGCTCACAGTTAGCGAAGTGGTTCCTTCCCAGCTTTTGTCAGTAACTGGTGTCGTTTTTTTCTCACCTTGTGGAACTGTGAGCTGAAATTCAGGTAAACTGGAATGTCACAAAGGATTGTCTAAATACAGTGTGAGCAAAAGCACTTGGACAAAAGCTCAACCACAACATTTACAAACCTCTCAGTTCCTCCCCATCCATGCAGATACGTGGTGGCCAGAATTCACATCATGTGTGAGTGCTGAGCTTACTAAGAAGCTGTGTGGCAAGAACAAATGCTACTTTTCCTATGTGTCAATGCACAACACATTCAATCCCCACTCCCTTTCTGCCCTGTCTGCAGGTAGCCATGAGCATCCTTCCCTCCTCAGGGCTGGGATGTTGATAAATGGAGCCAAAATGTTTCCAAGCTACAGGAGAAAACGTCGTGCACGAGTTAAGGCATTAATCGTGCTTATCCGTGAGTTGCATCTAAGGCTGTGCTGTCCGGATGAGGGAAAGGAGGCAGAGGGACCAGCCGTGTTCCTGCGTCCTGCAGATGGATTTATGGTTTCCCGATGCCATCTGCTGGCACGCACCTCTCACGCGCATCCTAAGCCCTTCGTCCTCCCTGTCCCATGAGGTGCAGCTCCCCGTGTCTTTGCAGGTGGTGTAACCCCAAACCGACCTCCCGTGCCGCTTTCTTGAGCTTCGCAAATCAAATGCTCCCTGCGGCCAAGCACCTGTAAAACCACTCTGTGATCCCTGCCGGGGCTGGGCTTTAGCTGAGTGCCCGAGGGCTTTCCACACCTCTCTGCATGGTGTAATGCTCCATGGGAGCAGATCTGGATCCAAAGGGAGCTGCAGCTGTGTTGGTTTTGTAGCCATGTGGTTTGAAGGCTGCGGGTTTCTCAGGTATAATGATGGCATCAGTAGAACTGAGTATGGGTAAGGCTGTAAGGATACTGATAGAAAGCTTTGGGAAAAAACACAGGGTCGCAGAAAAAGGAAATCTTTGTTCCCTGAAAATGGGCTGGAGGAATTCCTAAGTGAATATTCAAGAGGTAGAAGGATATGGGGAAACTCCTCCTGTTTTTGTCTCTCAGAAGTAGCTTGTGGTAAGGAATACTGTCCTGGGACAGCAGCATCACTGCACACGTTTGTTGACTTTGCTGCTGTTGGCACTCCTGGTATTCTGGTAGAGCTGCTGTATATCCCATGCTGGAATTGCTTCTCCAGCACAGCATCTGCTGTGGAACGATGGATACTGCAGGAGAAACGATCTCTGGTGCTTCCTCAAAGTCCAAGCAGGCAAAACTCAGTGCTTGTAAGCTCTGCTTGTGTGCCAAAGTCATGGCTGTGCTTGTTGTGTACTGTCTGATGGGCAGCGTCTCTGTCAAAGGAAAAGTTCAGTGACAAAATTCACTGAATTCTTTCCTTTTAATCTTCCAGTATTAAGAGAATCTTTGCCCTGCAAAACAAAACAAAAACACTAAAAAACAACTTGAGAGTCATCTGTTATAATTCATGCTCTGTGCTTTGACTTGGATCTGAATTTGTCCTGGTCTTCCTTCAGTTCTGCCTTTAGGGAACTTGAAACAGTTAACTACAAATTAAGTTTGGAGTTCCTGACACCTGAATTTGAGTATGTCAGGAATGGGCAGTGGCCAAGACCTGGCTGGGATTTGTATTAGCATGTTTACAGATATAGATCAGAGGTTGGAAATCCAGTTGTCTGAAGGATGAATGAAGAGGAGAAGTTGCTAATCAAATTTTCAAGGGCTGCAATGCAATAAAGCAGGGTAACTCGATGGAAAATGTAATCAAGCCTCCTAGTCTGTTTTCCTGCTACATTCAGGCTCCAATTTTTCAGCCCTTATGCCTTCCTTTTCATGTGGACTTGAAAGGAAAGGAGATGTCTATGAGCATCCATGAGGTCATTTAGTGCTATCAAACAAGTCCAGAAATCCTGCTGGATGGATCTTCCTGATGGCTCTTGCTCACAACTGGAGGCAGTATTTAAAGGAACGCTCTGTCTTCGAACTATTACTGGCATAGATAATTCCAAAGTAGAATCATAATGCCGGAGTAGAGAGAAAAAGATGCTTTCCACTTGTTAGCCAATAAGTGGCTGAAGTTGAAAGGCATTTTCTCTCTTGCCCATATATAACAAACCTATTTTTTTCTGAGTTCCAACACTTGAATTTGTGGCAGGGAAAATTGTTAATTGAGTTGATGTTTGTGAAAGGAGTGCATCTGAATGTAAAATCTTTATCAGCAAAGAGTAGAGATCACAGCCTGTAATGGATGGGATGTATATTTTATTGATGTGAAACAGATGTCTGCCCACAGAATATATTGCCACTCCCTGATTGAATGAGAGTGTCTCCTTGCTTAAAGCATGAGAGCTCTTCCTGGAAACAGGAATCTGAGGTATTCTGGCATCTTTCTTGTAGGATGAAAGCATCTGAGCAAGTTCACAGCCGAACTGCAGGTGTTGGCTTTCTGCAAAGTAACCCCAAATGCGTTTTCTTCGAAATATGCAGTGTAAAAACACCACAGTAACTGATGCACTGCTTGCCTTTTGAGTTTGAGCCAGTATTTAACTCTGAAAATAATAATGAAGAATTTGGGTTCCTGTAATATTTCAGGCACTTCAGTTCTGAAGGTTTAGTGCTGTGCCTGAGCAGGAGGCTGTGCACAGTACTGCTGATTGAAGACTTAGGAGCTCTCTGCAGATCATTAATTCTTTTGAAATTCTTTCTAAAACTTGCTGCTGGGTTTAATGCGAAGCAGTGTTCAGCTGGAGCTGCCTGTTAACAGTAAGCTTTATCTTTCAGGGAGAATGACAAACGGCCACCATCTTTTGGGACAAGAGTCCTCTAGGATCAAGCTTTCCTGGTTCCATTTTAAAGGCGATCTGTATCTGCCTAGCTACAGGGACGTGTGTGCATTCAGGGTGTTACACTGCAGTATAAGGATGCTGTAAATTCTTCCAGGCTTTACAATAAAAATGAATATGACAGTGTCCCGTAGGGCTGGTGGAGTTGCAGCTGTGATCACAGCTAAGCAGTTCTAATGCTCCTGCTGTTCTACTCGAACATCGTTGCTCTCAACGGCCACGCAGTGGCAGCAAAACCCAGTCAGGTTACCCCGGTCATAGGAGCGGTGTAAGGAGATGTGAGCCCGTGGCTGTTCCCTGTCTGTTTCCTGCTGAGGATGACACGCTCTGCTTTGGGAGTTCGTTTTCCCTCAGTCTGTTCGGTCATAGTGTTTCTTAAGGCTTTAGGCTCCTGTATGACCGCATGCTAGAGTGAAACAATCCCATAACAAAACCTCCGAACCCTAAAGCTTAAAGAAAAAGCAGTAAGAGGGCAACTTAAATACAGATAAGGAACCAAAGCGTGGAGGTGAAGGATTGCTTTCTTGTAGCAGAGGATTCATCTAGAGACAAGGAGCTGGGTTTCTTTATTTTAAGAGCCTTGGATTCATAAATCAGATGGAACTATCAATGTTTGAATGGTTTTTTTTTTGCCTAAAAAGTGGGCAAGGTAGTCACAGAAGGAGCAGTCTGCTAAGCAAGAATCAAGTGAGAAGTGAGGCTCTGGAAGGAGAGCATCGTGGGCAGAGCATTTGCACACAGGAATGTGGCCATACAGGAAAGCAGGGCAAGACATCAAGGGGTGTGTGAACTTTATAGCATCTTTTTCTTTCTTTCTTTCTTTTTTTCTTTTCTTTTCTTTTTCTTTTTCTTTTTTTTTTTTTTTTTTTTTTTTGGGTTCTTTGCAAGTAGACTAATGCAGGGCAATTTATTGGTTTAAAGAGGAAATAATATAGCACAGCTTAATAAAACAGTTCTTGTGGAACAAGACACGTTCAGCTCACTGTTCTGTGTTTATTCTGCAATAAAGGGTGTCAGGCTGCTGTCATACAGATATGCTGTACCCATGCAGTATGGGCTGCAACTTCTGGCTGTGGCTCTTCAATATTGCCACAGGCCTGCTTGGTTCTTCAGTTTTCCTGTCCTTTTAAGTTTATTAGAAATGACATCTTACAGTTGGGATGTATTTATCCTGAAGGTAACAGCGTTTGGATGGAATAAAAGGCATGTTGCCAATTTTAAACTTCTCCTTTTCTCACTAATCATTTAATTTAAAGAGAAATAGCACAGCCCCAAGTGGGTTTTTACCTCCTGGTCCACAAATCTTCTCTGCTTCTCTCCTTGTCTAGAAGGACGGGATTTCTTTGCAAGGTGGTATAGATCAAGATTAATGTTCACCTGTGTCCAAGGATGAACACAAGACCTTGGCATAGTCCTTCTGAATTTCCTCTCCAATGTGCAAATTACATATTCTAGGATGAAATTCGTTTCACATCATGTAGCTGTTGGAGGGCTAGACTGACCATCAAGGTGATCCCAGAGCCTTCAGTGTTTGAAAGAATGTCATATATCGGAGATATCTTCTGAAAGGCTTATGTTCAGCTATAGAATCATGAACTATCTCAAGTTGGAAGGACCCATAAGGATCATTGAGTTCAAGTCCTGGCTCCACCCAGGACCACCTGAAAATCAGACCACTTCCTGAAAACATTCTTGCTATCCAGTTCCTATCTCATGGCTATCGTCCCTCTGCTCCCATGGGATTTCTAACAGCCCTTCTGGTTGCTGCCCATAGCCTGCTCTGAGCTGAGGAATTTGAAATCAATAGACACTAAACTTATATGCCAGTGTCAGAATTTCTGGTGATTATTTCATCGAGGACAATGAGCAGTGGCTTGTTCCCCATGTGAGCTCTCTCTCAGCTCTTCTCCTGCTGCTCTTGGGAT
Source organism: Perdix hodgsoniae (assembly GCA_035772895.1). Classification (NCBI taxonomy): domain Eukaryota; kingdom Metazoa; phylum Chordata; class Aves; order Galliformes; family Phasianidae; genus Perdix; species Perdix hodgsoniae. The sequence continues at coordinate 15,657,040 of JAPSGF010000010.1, forward strand.
ATGCAGATACGTACAGTAGGTGGTGCAAACACACTAGGCCATGTTTAATACAGTCTTATGAATAGTAAAAGTTTCTTCCCCTTACGCTGTTCCTAACTCCCAAGATTCCTTGTATTTCCCTGCTCTCTTTGGAGATGAGATTTCAGCTCCTGCTCAGTGCACAGCCAGCTTGGCAGCACTGCAGTACCAGTGGTTCAGGTGAGCTGGCAATGCACCTCCCTTTCCCAGGGTCTTGTTCAGCGCAGCTTTTTCCCTGAATGTTCCCAGATCCTGTTATTTGGTCTCATTCCTGCCTGCACATATTCTCTGAACCTGGTTGTTTGCATAACCAGAAGCATATTTCCTGACTGGCGTGCAGCCCTGGAGTTTATTAGCTGTAGTCTTAGATGGGGGTGAGTTGATGCTCAGAGCTGTACTTGTGCTTCGTGTGTTCTGCTGCTCTCATGGGTTTAACTCCTAGACTCACTCAAGTTTTTCAACCTGATTTAATTGTTCTGTTCTATTCCTGGTCCCAAATATTGCTGCACGTGGAACTTAAGCAGATATGATTCCCACAGAAATGGCCATGTTCCAGCATGGATGGTGAAGCAGGCACACCTGCCAAAAATGCAGAGGTACCCAGAAAGCGACCTGTGCCAATGGCTTTAGACCCTCATGCAGGTGATGTTCCAAATGGGTTTCTACTTATCTTTCTTGAGTGTGAGTGTTTTTTTGATTATGACAGGCAGGAGGTTAAAAAGTAAAGACAGCAAAAACAAGCAGGGAGCACTAATTAGCATACAGTAACACATACTCTGTTCTTAACGAGTTATAAAGCGATTCCTGTTGGAGATAAGAGAAGAATCTGAGCTTTTCCTTCAATAACAGCGATCTTTCTGTGGAGCCCAGATGTTATGCTCACCTAGGGCAGACTAATCCACACTGGAAATAGAACACATCCAGCTATCACTTCTACATGCAGTGTAATCCACAGTCTCCTACAGCCCAGAGAAATCAGTGTGCTGTAACAAGTCTATGACGTGCTGTTTTCCCATCAGTGAGATGGAAAGGAAGAGTGGGGGAAATACTTCAGTGGGAGGACAAGGAAGTGCTCCCATTAAGTCTGCCTTGTGTTGCCAACGCTGAGGAGAAACTTCTTCATTTTGTTTTATAACTTCACTAAATCACGTAGGAACATCGGGCTTTGAATAAAGAAAAGCACGGAGGAAGAGAGTGACTCAAACGGTGATCTGTGTTACTGAAAGCAGAGTTAAGCTCTGTGTACTTGCTGTTCCTCAGACTGCTTTCCCACCCTGTAAGGTTTATCCCTGAAGTCACGACTCACTCGTGGCTACGAGTGGGGGGGAGGTAGGAGGATGCAAACTTTGTAGTCTGCACAGGATGTTTGTAGTATTTCTGGAGGGCTAAAAATAACTTTCCCAGTTTTAATTAGTCGTCTTAATGATAATTTTGGATTTGTGTAATGGCATTTGGCAGATTCCCGGAGATGTTGTTTGTTGAACTACCTGTGCTATAAACAACGTTCTCAATTTATGATGCTACTACATCAGCTGGGAGATGTGATGGAGTGGAAAAGCAGCAGTGTTTTCCTTCCCATTGTTTGTGAAATTCAGTGTGTTCAGCTTCACTTTTGAATTGCTTGATTCCTTGTTCATGGCATTTCCTAGCTGTCGAGGTTCCAGGAAATACCTATTAATATTGAAGTGCAACACTGCAACTCCCGTTCCTTCTTATTAATGGGAAAATAACTGCTCTCCTAGATTTAATTTCTCTGTAAAAACTGTGCTACTCAATTTGACATCTAAATTTTCCCTTTCTTACAAGTAAAAAAAAAGAGGGGGATTGAAGGGAGAAGGAATAAGTGGCTATTTGGGTAGGCAACAGATAACTGTTGGCATGAAGAATGTTTATGCTGTATCAGATGTTCTCAGTACTCCACTCTTAAATCTACCTATAATATTGTGCAAAATATTTGTAAGGGCAAATGGAGAGTTCCATGCTGGTGTGCTGTTTTGCCACGTGCTATGAACCAAAATTGGGAAGTATTTTATACTTGCACTTCTCAGACAAGCACTTCTCTTCAGACAAATTATCTATTAATTAATATTAATTAACTATTAATATCTAAACTTCAGAAAGGAATTTGACTTCAGGTGGGAAGCGACTTGCTCTGTCAGATTCCACATCTGGCCTAGCTGCTGCTCTCCTATCGTTTAAGAGCTAGGTCAAGAGCAGTAATTGCAGTGGGGATGTGATTTGGAGATACCATAATGATACCGTGGGACTTAAGGTGTCATCTGTGGGTTTTCTGTGTATAGCTGCTGGAAAACATTGCTGCTCCCTGGGTTATCCACGTCACATCCCCCGCTGGAAGTGGCCACCTCAGTAGCCCTGGCAGGGGCATTCTTATATTGGATAAGTTGGGGGAGAGGCATGGGGCAGGGAAGAGGCAGAGTTCCCTTCTGCTGTCACAAGTGTTAAAGATACCATCTTCAACACCAATTTTATCTGTTATTTTTTCTGAGATGTTGTATTCTATAGTTTGCAGTCTCTTGTGAAATAGAACTAGAATGTTTCTGAAGCACTAAAAGAGTGTTTGTGACTTCTGGACTAGTAAGACTTGCAGGTATCCCTCTGGACTCATCAATTGTCACAGGTTTGCCTGTAACCCCAAGATGGAAGACAATCTATTTGCTTTCCTAAATTAAATTTAAAGTTGTTTACTGGTAGGGGGAGAAGAACTTACTCAGAAAACAAATACATGCCTCCTTTTCCCCAATACATACCCCTCTTGTTCTCACGAGTCCCTGTCTAACTTTCTAGGTTATTTGGGTGTTTTAAGGATGAGAGAGTCTGGAAGAATTCCCAGTTTGCTTCATTTGAACACTACTGTAATTACAATTTCATTCCTGGCCTTCAGCAGAATTGAGCGTCTCATCTCTTGGAAAGGAACATACACAGGAAAGCAAACAAAAGTACTTACCAGCTGGTGCTGGGTGAATTGCACTGTTTGAAGTTCAAGGATATTGAGAATAGTATTTGGTATTTATGTGGCTGCTTGGCACGTGACCTTTTATAATGCTAATCATACTTGTATTTATATATATATATAAATATATATATGCTTGTGTAGCTTCTCTCTTGATGAAGAAGCCTGGTTTCTCAAAACTTTCTTGATCCCTCCAGATAAATTTCTTGTTCCCTCTTAGCAAATGGTCTCAGTTGGTTTCTGTCTTTCTGGGCTCTGCAAAATAGTTCTCTTTTTACAAAACATAAGCAGAGATAGCACATAGTGAAGGCTGGCTCCCCGAAATGCCATGACAGTGTGATTCCAACACTGAGATGTATGGCTTGCTTTCCTGCTGCCAGCTCTTGATTCCTGCTAGTAGACATTTCTGCCTCTTATCCCTTCTGTTCTGCCCTCCATCACCCAGCAAATTGCTTCAGACATTGTATGCTGAGGGTTCAGAGAAAGCTTTGGTCTCATCCTGTTGTTCTAACTTTATGTCACAACTTCCTTCATGAACCGCTAGGTCAGTTTGCAACATGGAAATGCTGGCTGTGCTGAAAGAAAGCTTTAAAAGTTAGTGTGGGCGAATACTTCTTCCCCAGAACTGTGAAGATTTGGGTCCATGATGAAACAGGACAGGCAATAGAATCCCCTTCAGTTGTCTCTAGGATTTATCCTCCAAGAGTGTGACTTTTACTGAGTTGCACTGCAGGGAGTTCATTAACATTGTAAAGCAAACAATGCCATCTTATGCTTGTAGTACTGTGTTGAAAATTCTGTAGGCTGTCCTTTGTCTGTTCACAGAGGGCATGGTGAACTTGCTGAAGAAGGAACACAGGTCTTGTGAGGGTATTACTCACAAATGGCTCCTATCATATCTGGAATAGGTTGCGGTACCTACAAAAGCTCAGAGGAGTTAGGCAGCAGGTATTTTTCCCACAGTGAGAAAAATCGTGGATTTGAGGGCAAATTTCATCCAATTTGGCTTTGTTCTCTTTCAGATATTAATCATTTCCATCAACTTAAGATTCATCAAGGAAGTGAATGGCGAGGTGCCTAAATAATGCACAACCTTGTAATGTCTTGCCATGTGATTTATGGAAATGCTGTAATAATGCATGTATTATGCTAAGCATTAGAAAGCCCTTTCAAGCACCCACACTTAGCAGCTTGTGTTTCTCTTCCTGTTTTCTTCTGCTCCATGTATTTTCCTTTGCTCCAGACATCCTGGATTGTAAACGTACAGGCATAAAAAATATATATCTTATGGTAATTCTGTCCTATAATATTTGACTTGTATCCCTGTGCAAAGAATAGCATCATTTCATTCCCAACTTATTGATGCTCGCGTATCTCTTATCAGAAGTGCTGGAGTTGGATGTGTGAAGCACCTGGCTGTCATTTCTGGCTGTTACCTAGAAACATCACTCAATTTCCAGTGCTCTCTCTCCCCTTTTACCCACCGAGTCCTTAGGTAAACTGTTTACATTAAAAGCCTTAACAGTAACCTGCTGGGTTTATCAGGATGGGTGGAGCGGAAGCAAGCATGAAATACATTAATGTATGCTTATTTTATGTCAGCCTCAAACTGCTTGACACAAAGATTAGGCATTCTTTAAGGCTGCAGTACTATAAATTTCTCATCTGGCACTAGTGGTTTATAGGGGCTGAGTGGCTGTGGTGATCCACTATAAACAATGCAGACATCTGGAAGATGAATTTTAATGAGTACTCTCAAAGCTAAGTGCTTACCTCTCTCTTTTACACCTCAAATTCACCCATTTTTTATTATTACATCAGAGGGCTGGTCTGTTTTTTGACATTGTCTACAGTCAGGGTGGATTCTGTCAAACCCAAAGGAAAGGGAATGTAGCACGACACAGAGGGATGGGGTTCTCACCTGGCCTTGCTTAAGTGAAGCTTTAGGCTCTCGGCCAAAACACCTGGGCTTCTTTAGAGGTGGGATTAGCATTTTGCATTGAGGAATTGTTTCATTTACTTCTGCCTACGCAAGAGACTCCTGTGTTTCATGTTCTGTCTGCAAAATTTCAACCTTGTTCTAGGAAAGGCTCCAAAGTAAATTGGAGCAGCTTCAGGGGCTGTTTGAAATCATAGCAGCCAGCCCAGCACTTCATGCTCCTCCACCCTGTGCCTCTTGTACCACCGCTCTGCAATAAGCTCAGATTTTCACCTTCCCAGAGAAAAAACTGCTCTGAGTCACTGGTAGGTTTTCCTAGGCTGGAAAATAGTCTGATCTGCTTTAAAATAAGCAGAGACTGAGAGCCTGCTGGCTTTGCTGGGAAATGGGCATTCACCAGTTATTGTAACTCAACATTGTTTATATTCTGAAGTGTGTAGACTGATGAAATAGGAAGAACATAGCTAGAATAATTGCTCCTGGGAATTGTGCCCGGGTAGATGCAAAGTTAGCTATTCCTAAAGCTGCTGAGGACAATTTCCCCAAACTTCCAGCATTGTGCAATTAACCAGATGCCTTTTCTGGGGTTTCTACTTTCCTCAGCTCTAATAAATACTAGTTCCTGCCAGAGGCAGCACAGAGAAATTGATGGATTGATGAAATGATCCAATACCAGCAAATCCATAGCTGCAAAAATAGCCAGTTATTCTTATCATTTCCTTGTTCTGATACAATTTCCTGCCCTCCCACCAAGATTGGCTGGATGACAGATCTGCTTTGAAGACAGTTATACCCTCTGCAAAGCAATGTACGTCTTCTCTTAGAAATAGCTGTGTTGAAGAGCAGTGACTGGGAGCAGGGTGAGAAGCTGAGCTGATGTCAACAGCCTTTGATCACATTTGGCATGTATCTGGGGTGGGTAGTGCTTGTTCTTAATGTCTGTGGTTGTACTGCACTGAAGCACAGGAGATGTTCTAGCTCAGAAACAGGGATGTGGGGACCACAACAGCAAGCCACTCCCAGCTCTGTATACCAGCTAGTTTGGGTTTGTCTCTGCTCAGCAATGGAGGAAGTTGCGTGAGTTTAACAGGGTTCTCATAGTGTTTCTTTCTTTCTTTCTTTCTTTCTTGGTTTTTTTTTTTTTTTCCCCAAAAGTGGATTAATGAGAGCTTGCAACTGCAGCCCTGGTGATGGATCTGAAAACAGTGATGGAGTTGGTTACCCCTTTGGCATGTACAGCTGTCCTTGGTGTAGGAAGCATGACAGCCTTTAATATGACCATAAAGACCTTTGGGGATCTGTGTGCTTCTAGGTGTCTTTGACAGCTTTCCTTTACAAGCTGGTCACAACCATCAAACCTCATTAATTTTAGAAGTGCTCAGTTTTAGTCATTCCTAGGTTTTAGATGTGAAGGAGTGATTGAAATGAAAAGACTAAACAGTGCATGGGTTGGTGCTATTCAAAAGTCTGTTTGCTCATGGGGAAATCACTTGGAGAGCCTTGCTCAGTAGTACTCTAAGCAGTCTTGGGCTTATGTCTGCACTGAAATACTTGTTCTCATCCAGCACCCTTAAAACTGTGCGGTGCATTCAACATCTACAAGTGTCTGCAAGACTAATATCCTTCAGTCAACAATTCCAGTGAGTCTGATCAGTCATTTCCAGAAGATTGTTTAATAAATATGGATGGAGTCTGCTGTGCTTCTAGTTTTAGAGCCTGGATTTAGATACCGTCATCATAGTACCACAACACCTTATTAGGTGGTGATAAATACTGTAATAGAAGGGATATTCATTCATGTCAGTTTTGAAGGATGAGCAGCTTGCTTTCTAGCTATTAAATACAAATAAACACAGTTGAAGTCTCTCATGTTAAAACTTTGGCTGTGGGCAAATTTTCCTTCCTTTACCTACCCCAGCTCAGAATTTATGACCAAATGCTGATTCCCATAGGGACAGTGCAAGGCAGGAATATGCTGTACTGAACATTCACTTCTCTGAAAGTAAACATAATGGAAAATACTTGGTACAATCTGGTAGAGAATACAACATTTAAATTCATTTCCCCATTCCCTAGTTCCAGAACTTGTCTAGAGCACAGTGTATTACTCTTCTGGTTTACTTTTCCATGTCCTTTCCACAAGGATCAATTGGACAGAGGAGATAATGTACACCAAGAATCTACTTTGAATACTTGCTTTTTTTCCTACTCTGTAGAGGTGGGGAGAGGAAGAGGCTTTTCAGGAGAAAAGCTACAAAATATTGAATGGTCATATTCTTCAATTTGCCAACTCTGTATTTCTTATTTGCACAGTTTGTAGTCTCTACAGCTTGTGCTTTGTGTTGGTGGACTTCTTCAGACGTAAGAACATAAGGGAAAGAATATATATTAAAAAAAATATAAAGAAAAAGGAATAACTGAAAAGAGTAAATTTCTCCAGGCTTCAGTAGCTGTGTTCAAACCATCTGCTGCTCATGTTTATCAGTGCTGAAGGTTGCAGTCAATGTCAATTTGGTGATTAAATAAATTTTAGGCTAGAGGTTGCTTTGGGGTATAACAATCTTTATATGTTACTGACCAGCACCTTTGATATTCTGTAGCTGCCACAATGCAATTAATGATGTGTCAGTAGTAAGTTTTAACCTGTAGCTACCCTTAGGTTTAATGTTTATAGCTGGAATAATAAGGTATGAGCAGTATCAACAAGGCAGCTTAGCTGGCGTCAAAGTAAAGGTAGGTTTAATATCAGAGATGCAAACTTCTGTCTGCAGGCTCCTGCTACACTCAGAGCTCAGCAGGAGCTGAGACCACCTTCATCCTTTCATGGCAAGATCTCTGTGCTGCTTGAAACACCTATTGAATAGCAAAAAAGAGGGGAGGAAGCAGTGGGGGCGCTGATCCTCACTGACTTCAAGGACCAAATACTTCATTGTAACTCTGGAAAGGACATTGAGCTGAAAGCTGAAAACTTTATGGACTCCATTTTCCTAGAACAAGGAGTACCAGCAGAACAGCCAAACCAAAATAAATCACTTATCTTTTCCTTCCTTCCCAAATACTTTGCTACTGGAAGAATCAATATTATATTCTATTCCTGGCTGTTATTGGATTTTTATAAATATATATTCCCATATAACTTGAAGCCAACAATAGAACAAAGACTTAGCTCATCAGTTCCATTAATAACTGCGTCTGAGATGCGTGAGGATGGACTGAGGTTGGAAAATTGCTTGGAGATTCTTGGATGCAGTTCCATATTCTGCTCCCTGTGTTTCAGTTGTAGCAGTTGTCAGCTGCTCTCAGAAGCACGTGGATCCAGTGTACAGCTCTGCGCTACTTTGGGGATGAATCAAAACATGACTTTTCAAAAGTTATTGAAGTCCACTGTTTGCACAAGAAACAGTCCTTTGCATCACTGCTCAATGAGCTGTCAGGAAAATTACTACACAGAAAATAAATTATAAGATCTGTCACAAAATGCAGCATGCTTGAATAATTTTCAAAACTATTAATAAATCCTGAGTAGTTGAAACAACTGTCTCCGTTCTTTCTCACCAGAGACAGCTGATTGAAATGTAGTCAGCACTGAATGGTTTGACATAGTTGAGCTGCACTCAGAGATGGGCACGTGACAAAAAAAGAAAAAGGGAAGAGGTAACTTGAGATTCTAGTGGTTTCATTTCTTGGAAGTTTAAACTCAGGTTTCAGCATGCAGCATTTCCACTGTTTGGGCAGAAAAATGGCCAGGGACAATTCTTCACCTCTGAGGTGAATCATGAGTGGAAGGTATGTGTTTTTCAGGGGAAGTTATTGAAGTTGAAAGTGAGTATTCATGTCATAACTGATTACCATTGTTCATATTCTAATCCCAAACTGCCAACAAGTCTAAGCATCCTGAAGTTTTAAGTATGTTTGTGTAGGTACACGGTGACTTACACCTTGCAGCCTGTTTGATTTGCATTCTGGGAATGGCTTAGTGTTCATGGACACAGGGAGCAAGCACGCCCTTGGTCCTGCTCCAGATTCTGCCTGTAAACCAGGTGCTCAGCTGCAGTTTAGAGACCTGTAATTCTGTGTTGGGGTCACCAGGACTTCTTGGTTTTAATTGTTCAACTCTGTAATAAAAGAAATAAAACAGGCGAATGTTGCCATGTGGTTTTGAAACGCCTCCCTCTGGTTGTGTACCTGAGGGTTGTTGCCCTAGGCTAACAAATGTCAAAGCAATCTGTTAAGTAAACTTGTGCAAACAAGTCAGTGTTGAATAGCTGGGTTCAGACCATTGCCTAGAAGCAGGCTAGAGAGATCTGTAGAGCTTCTGGTGGTGGTGACCAGTGGTCATGGCAGCGAACACCTACTTGTAGATGGGACAGGAGACTTTTAGAGGAGTAACAACCAATCAAAGCTTTGAACTCTGAAAACTTGTATCACTACACACAATACCTGTAAGGTCAGGGTGTTTTAATGCAAATGGAAGGACTACTTTTTCTTGTGATCGGCTCTCCTTGGGTCTGCTTCCAATTCCCTTCCTTGTGCCCTGGAAGATATGCTGTTGGAAGCAGTCTACACAGAGAGGTGGCCTAGATGTTAAGGCCTTCCTTGTTGCACCTCTGAAAGATTGAAGCTGAATTTATGGTTTTGTGTCGAACTACTCTGGACAAGTTTTGTTAGCAACCGATTAAGTTTTATTTTTCCAGTAGTTGTACTGCAAGGAAAAAAGCAGTGAGGGAGTAAAGTTGCGTTTCTGTTTCTTTGTTGAGAAAAGAGCTTTTATTTCTTTCATGAGAAAATGAGACATTTTCACAAAAGACACTTAGAATTTGATAATGCCAACTGTAGGCTTCAATTATATATATTTTTCTCTCTTCTTCTCCTAAAGGAATTGTTAATGCCACCCTTAATAACATCTAGAGAAAATTGTTTGTGTGTGTAAAGGGAAAGTTGTACTGTGGCTCATTGGAAGTAATCCATAAAGCTGCCTGGAAAGGTAATAAGGAATTTTTAGATACATGTGTTTTAATTCTTTTCCAATTGAAATGATTTTCGCTATATTTTTGACAATGCATTCATTCGTTCATGTGCTTTTTACAGCAGGATTTGGCTAATGTTTATGTCAAAGTCCAACACTAAGTGAGTTAATAACAACTGACGTAGTAGCTCTTGATGGCTTCAAAGGGCATTGGATGCATTCATAAAACATCCTCAGGTTGGCTTCGCTTATGTTTTACCACTGTCTGTACCAGGGCTTTGGCGATCCTTCATAGAATCATCATAGCATCCTCTGGGTTGAAAAGGACCTCAAAGATCATTTAGTTTCAACCTCCCTACCATGGGAAGGGTTGCCAACCACCAGACCAGGCTGCCCAGATCCTTCCAAAGTGTTGTCTTCCTTTTTCTTTTTCCCCACTTGAATTTGTTAAAAATGAGAACTAGTAAATACGTATGCTGTTACGGATAGAAGATAGAGGCAAAAGAAGCGTTCTCAACAGTTCTGATTTCTTGCCTGTTGGTAATAATTGGTTGTTTAGGTTGCTGTGAATATGTAAAATAGAGAAAAGAAGACCATGAATCGATCAAACAAAGTCTCTATAGGGGCTGAAGAGCAGTAATGACTCACCACACGCACCAGCAGTCACAGGAACGAGAAAGCAGATATGGCTTCACGTCAGCATCTACTTTACAGTGAGACAGATGTGTTCAGTAAACAAACAAAACTAACACTTCTGTGGGACAAGTTGCCACATCCTGCATTTGTGACAAAGTTCTCATTTTGGTGGATACTGGATGCAAGGATGTGATTTTTCTATCTCCATTTTCCTCCTGGTGTATACAAGCGCACTGCCACAGGTGTGGCAGAGATGCTGGGAAACAACAACTATTTATTTTTTTTTGCCACTCCAAAAATGGAGAGTCTTTTCTATTAGGTGGCCCTTGAGCATACTTAACATTTTGCTGTTTTGGCTGCAGTCTTTGACAAAACATGCGTAGAACTGTTTTTATGAAATGCATTTTGTGGGATCATAGAATTACAAGTTTTTATATTGCTCTTGTTCCAGCACTCACCTAATTATCTAAACTCAATACCTTTCTTGTTTTAGATGAAAAGACAATAAATAAATAAAATAAAAAAAAATAATAAAATTAGGGGTGCAAGTCTTTTCTCTGCTTTCAGCTTAGATAGTCGATCAGTTTTTCTGTTCTCAGCAAAGTTCCCCTTAAAGCATGTATTTTTAGTTGCACAAACTGAGTAAAACTGGCTGCTCAGCATTCAGCAGAATTTTGGAAAGCCATATGCACCCTAGGAGTAGCTGCGTATTTGATATAACAGTGGCTGCGGTAACTGATACTCTCATCGAAGTAGTGCTGGGACATTAGGAGCTGGCCACTGAAATAAATCAGGAAGCAAAATACAGCTTTGTCAATACTGCCTTTTGCCCAGGTCCTATAAATATCTCGCACACGTGAGCAATAACCTTAATGATGCCTAGGTAGCTCCTTGTGCCTCATCCTGTAGGTTTGTGTGGGATTGGCAAATGTGAATTCTTCCCGTCTAGATTTGGTAGAGATGAGGGTGATAATATGCAAAGTTTTTCCCATGTTTTCTTTCAGTGCTTAATGTAATTGTTCATTGCGTTATGACAAATCCTCACCACATGTGCATGACAATTTGTTTCACAATAGCATAACGTAATTGCATCACTGGGTTTGACTGGGTGATGTGAGGTGTCACTACATCAGCTGTGCTCTTAAATGTACTCTGTAAAGCCACAAAAATGACCAGAGGGATGGAACACCTCTAAAAGGACAGGCTGAGAGCTGAGGCTGTGCAACCTGGAGGGGAGAGGGCTCTGAGGAGACCTGAGAGTGGCCCCTCAGTATTTAAGGGGCTGTAAGAAAGAGGGACAGACTCTTTAGCAGGGTCTGTTGTGCTAAGACAAGGGGAAATGGTTTCAAGCTAAAAGAGAGGAGATTTAGATTGGATATAAGGAAGGTGTTTTTTGCAATAAGGGTGGTGAGACAGTGGCACAGGTTACTCAGAGAGGTGGTGGGTGCCCCTGGAGGGCTGGAGGAGCTCTGAGCACCTGATCAGCTGTAGGTGTTCCTATTCATTGTAGATGCATCAGACCAGTTGACAGGGTTAAGGCTTAAGGTTAAGGGTCCCTTCCAACTCAAATTATTCTATGATAGCATGTAATCCTTGTGAGCAGAAGATGGGGAAGTAAGTAGATTCCACTACTATGCTTTCATTTTTACTGACTGTTCTGTGCCTCACATAGTGATACTATGGTCGATGGAGGCTGAACACCACAGGAAAGAGCAGTGACGTTTGTCTTGCGTGAGATCTGTCAGGCAGAAATGTGGTGCAGGGTGAGACCCGCAGAATGCTGCCAGAAACACACTGCTGCCAAAGTACCTTTTGCCTTTCCGTGCTGTGCCATACTGATGGGGTAAATCCAGGCTTGCTTCAGCTGCAGGCGTGCCAGTTAAGTCACCTCACCCAGCCCTGCCTTTGTTGCCTCAAACACACAGCTGTGCTACTTCACTCACTCACTAGGCACCTGAAGATGCAGCCAAGAAAACGTGTTACGTGGCAATGCTGCTGTTGGTTTTCTTTTCCCTTGCCTGTAGTCGTGCATGCAATTTCCTTTCCAGCTCCACCCTTACTTAGGGCTGTCCACCACCTTCCCCTCTGCCCGCGGGCCTCTGGGACAAAACGTGCTGGGTTGGGGGGATGCTCAGGGGACAGAGTGCAGATGACTGGGGGGGAGATAGGGAGTGGTGATGGAGGGACAGAGGGTATGGGGAATGGTCCTGGAGATGGGGCCGCGATGAGGGGTATACTCTGAGAGGAGGGAAACGGTGTGATAGGATGCTGCGGTGAAAAAACCGACGGCTGCCGGGGGGATGCTGCGATAACCGCAGGAGGTTCTGGGAACGGCCCCCACCGGGCCGCAGCGGAGGCGGGGGAAGCGCGCAGGGAGGCGGCGGTGGCACCGCCCCGGGCCGGGGGTGGGAGCGGAGCGGAGCGGGGAGGAGGAAGCGGAGCTGATAGCAACACGTGCCCTGCGCGGGGCGAGCAGCGCGGGTGCCGAGCGGTCCGGCTGGAGATGGCCGTGCCCGGCTGGCAGGTAACTCTACTCGCCCCGCGACGCTGCAGCTGTTTCTTCTTGTTATCTGCGCGGGTTAAATATAGTGGCTTCTCTTAAAAATCTCAGCTGCTTGCGGGAGCGGGACTTTATGCTTCTTTTATGGGAATTGGTGGATTTTGCCTGTTTTGCGGCTGGCCGGGTTGTTATCGGACTTTGTTCTTATAGCGCTAAAGTATCCAGGGGGAGTAAGTTTGTATTCACGGCTCTGCGTTAACTCCGCTCTTTGCTTTTGCTTTGCAACGTGCAGCTTTTGCGATGCGGTGCGGGAGACTCGGAGCAAAGCGGTTTGGGTCGTGTGAGTGTTTGTTATCTACACAACAAAGTTGCGCTGAAAAAATGCAAACATCTCTTGCCCGATCCTTGATCTGCTTCGTCCTATTTGCTAACTGGAAAGGAGTTAAGTTTAGGCTGTAGTTAATCAAACCGGTTGGTCAGACAAACAAACCTAAAATAACAAAAAAAAGCATTCACACAAATATATCAACGTGGCAGAATTGTGTTAAGAGTAACTTCAAGAGAGGCTTAAGAAGTAAGCCATCACTCTTTAAGTAAAGACACCCTGCTTGTAACAAGAAATAATCCGATTTTTCAGTGGTGTTTGCATAGCACAGCTATAGTAACTGACAGGGAAATGCTTCATGCCCTTAATGTTACGACATTCACTGGAAGCTAAATTGCTGTGACTTGAAGGAAATGGAAATTCTCACTTGGATATTTTGGTGTTAATTTTTTGGTGATTGAGCCGTCGAGGTTGTCAGGTACGCTGAAGTAATTTCGGTTGTCTCAGTGATGATCCTATTGAATGGGTGCTTCTGGCTGTCAGGGTGAATGGGAGCATTTGAGTTATAATCCTATTTGTTTGATTTCTTGCTGCTGCTCGCTGCCGTCACAAAATAGCTTATTGTGAGGCAAAAATGCTTTCAGATGGTGGAGTCTGAGGGTGGATTCAACGTGTGCAGCTGCACTTTGCAATCACTGCAGGAAGAGTTTGAGGAAGGCAGTGCAGAAAGGAAAATTTCATTTTATTTAAGATTTCTTTTAAAGCAGGCTTCATTTTTAATAGAGATGGAGGTGTTAGAAGCATCTTTAACTTTGTAGACATTGAAGAAACCATCAAATAGGCTGAATATGTTGATGATAGAATCACTTGAGTTGGAAGGAACACTTAAAGGCCGTCTGTTCCAACTCCCCTGCACTGAACAGGGAGACCTGCAGATCAATCAGGTTGCTCAGAGCCTGGTTCAGCCTGACGTATGTGTGTACATATGTGTGTATTGAAGCTGTTTATTAAAACCTGAGATGTAAGGAGCACCTGCAACTACTCTTGGTACAGGTAGGCACCTGAATAGCACAGGGATCCCTAAAATTGACCCAATGCATAAGGTGGTAGCAGAAGGGTGGAGGTTGCTTGTCCCCTCATTCGTGGTAATTACTGCCAAGACTGGATCAGCTTCTTTTTTTTCCGCGATGTCTTTTGCATGAGTTCAAGCTGTTTGCCAGGTAACCGTGCTGGTGAAATTCCTCTTATTTGAACAGATAATTGTTTATAATACATGCTCAGGCAAGAATTGTTCCTAAGGATGTTTCTGTCTGTGATGCTGAGGCCCTCTGGATTTTGTGGCTGTCTATGGCGAACCGGGTTGGGCTGGCACATGGCCTGCATCCCGTGGTTGCCCCCAGAGAGATCTACTGGGCAATACTGTACATCTGTTTGGCTGGTTTGATTTAAGTCACAGGGAATTGCTCATCTCCTCGTCTCTGAAGAGGGTTTCTTGTCGTTAGCTGAAGGTTGCCGTGAGACCTCTGCTAGCTGTAGTGAAATTCATGCACGTGTGCAGCAGCTCGAGGTGCTGCCATGACTGGAGAATGTCAGTTTCGGTCATTCATCCCTATACTCTGAATTAATTTTTTGGGGGGATTTGAACTTTGGTCTGTCTGGGCAGTCTGTGGAGATGTGGGGCCTTCTAGCTCACTCTGGAGGGGAGAAGGAAGTTTCACCTTGGCGGAGGAGGCCGAAGCATGCTAAATATGCCCTAATTTCCTCTGTACCGGTTCCATCCTTGAGTGGAAAATTGCTCCTGATTTCCTCAGATCTAGAGGATTTACATTGGCATCCTTCCCACATTCCCATTTTACTTCAAGTTGTATTTATTAGACAGCATACATGCAGTAGAAGCTTGCTTTTAAGTGACAGGACCGCTTTTCCCCAGTCTATTCCTACCCACATTAAGCAGTTAAATGTTCCCCAGGTCCTGGGGGACTGTTTCTCAAAATGAAATTGCTCTTTGCAGGATTATGAGGTTGTCAGAGACACAAGTACTTCCAACACTGCTTTCAAATTGAGTATCAGCCTGACAGCTGCACCTGAGAATGCCTGTTGAGGCTGTAACAATCAAGTGATGGAATAAAAGGAGTTCTTCGCTTTGGAGCAGTTTGGGTCTCTAAATTTACACTTTTTTTGAGGGGGGGGTATCCCATGTAAATGAGAGTCTTGAATGAGGGCTGTAAAATCATGTGCTAAGAGAAACTGGGCCAAGTTTCCTGTCCAATTGGTCCAACGATCGATCATCTTATTAAATGCTTGGCGATTTCTCACTTGAAGAAATTAGATTGGGTGTAACTACAGGTTTACCAGCATTGCCACAGAGTGGGGTGATTGCTGCGTTGGTGGTTTTGCTCTACCTTAGGCAGCAATTATAAGGAAGCTGTTAATAGAACACTTCATTTGGTAGCTGTGCTCCATCTTCCCTGGATCTCCTGTACTGTGCAGGTGGTAGGGCACTGTGGATGCACTGTGTGCCTGTCCTGCCCCTAGGGTGAGGAGGACATCACTTCTGAAAGCAAACTGTCCTGTTGTGCTTCTGCTATCTGTTGTGTTGCCACCCACGTGATAGCTTGTCTTTCTGTGCTAGGGCAAATACCTTCGCCTGCGTATTTTTATTTGTACTAACTCATCATGTAGCCACTGTGCTGATGTAAAGCAAGTTCCTGTTTAAAGTATTAGGGAATTACAATTTTTGTTATTGTTCATTAAAAATGCAGTCCTTAAAACAAGGCAAAACCTCACACAGACTGTTGGAGGCAAGCTGAAAACCATTTGACCTGTCCTTTCCACTTAAAAATTGCTCATTATTTCACATAACTCAAAATTTGAAGTGAGAATAAATGGGAGAAGTTCAGTGACTTTTTTTAACCCTGAGTTTCTTGTCAGTGAAAGGAGATACTGGTCCACACACATAACTTACTCATGGAACTCATGAGTGTATAGCTTATTCTAAACGATTTTCTATACTTTTAAGGCAAATCCATGTAGGAAAGTGTTCTAGAGCTGTTAATCTCAAAGCTGCAGATATGATTTCTAGCTGAAGCAGCCCCTAAATGACAGATTTCTGGAAACCAGGAGATTATTTTGCAGGTGGAATCTGTATAATTTGCTGATCTTATATTCTTTTCTCTGAACATCTGCTTTTGGTCAGTGTTAGAGGTGGCTTTTGGGGCTGAAGTGGTATTTGAAGTCCACTTACACACTGTACAGGATAAAAATTTGGAGAGATTACTTTCAGCTCGCCATTACTTTGCCCAAAATATATCCCAACAGGTGAATGTTGGATGCAACTTCAGTTTTCAAGCTTAGGGGGAATCTACAGAAGCGTGCATAGTACAGTTTCCTTAGATTTTGATCAGTTAGCTATTTATAACCTTCTGCAAATTAATCTGATGTTACCCTGCAGCTACAAAGTTTCATTGTTTTATCAATGAAATAATTGAATTATTTTGGGAAAATGAGAAGAATGCTGTATTTTTGTTGATGCCGTCTTCTGATGAACGCTGCACTGGGGCTGACGGTGGCAGATTGTGCTTGTGCTTTCCATTGACCTCAGCTGTTGTCTAAGAAAAACAGACCCTTGAGCAGGGAGCCTTCAAGGCATCGTGTGGAATTTGTGCTGGAACATTTCCAGCCTGGATGTGCACGTTTCCAGCCTCCCTGTTGCCAGAGAGACCCCACTTGTATAGGTGGGGTGCATGGGGTGGCTGCATTTGGTCTTAGCGTTGCTTGGTGGTAATGCTTTCTGATATTATGAGGGGTTAATGTAAATGCTTTCTTCTGGTTTCTTGGTTAATGTGTGGGGAGAGTTGAGTTAGATTGATGCAGAGGATGACTTTTCTGCTCACCATGTTGGTGCTTGTTTCGTATGTATTTACACAGATGCTCCTTGCTAGCTTGTTTTCACTTTCCCACAAGAACAATTTGCTAAAATACCAGTCAGATAGTGACATAGATTTTAAGATCTTTTTGTTGTTATTTTGTTTACCTTCTAGATTGGGGGGGGGGAAGCATTCATCTCCTTCCTTTCTGGAAAATACTTGTATCCTTGACCATTCTTCCTGTTACCCACTCCTAAGAGCTCCATTTGTATTCTGCAAAGTAAATCCTGCTTCAGTGGAGTCTTTAGGTTGATACAGCCTTCATTGTTTCAGAAGTTCTTGGAACTGGGTTGCTTTGTTGCCTTAAAATCAGAGGTAAAATCTAATTTAGAAAGAGTTCCAGCTCCGTATAATGCAATAAATTAAAGGACAAAATCTCTGTGGGATTTTCTAGTAAGTGCTTTTATTCCTTTTTTTTTTTTTTTTTTTGCTCTAGGATATAGGAGAACTCCTCGAGAACTAAGTTTTAGCTGGGATATGGCGTGTAATCTAGTTTTTTTTTTGATAATCTCTTCACAGAGATGAATGAAAATGAGATGGCTATTACAACTTAAGCATTCCACTGATGTGGAAGTGGTAATGATTTGGAGCTGTTCGTGAGGACTGGCAGAATTTCTCAACTCATATTACCATGGCTGGGATTTTTTTTTTTCTTTTTTAAACCTGGCTTATTTGGCTTTAAGTCGGAAGGGGTTACTGTGCTTTGTTCATTGAAATTGAGTTCCCCTTAACGTAAAGCCCTGTTGCATCTGATCTTTTTGACAAATTCAAATGAAAATATCCACATAAATTGAAGTAACACAACTCAGTTCTTTATTGCTGCTTTCAAGTGGAATGTTTTCTGGCATCTTCCCTCGTGGGAAACATCTGCAGAAGCAAATGACAAATCATTAATGTTAATTCAATAGCCAGCTTTGTTCCAGGTTTCTTGTACTTGGAAACAATTAAGTGTAGAGTTTTGTTTTGCCTTGTTTTCTTTCTTTTTTTTTAAAAAAATACAAATGTTTGATCTCTTATGCTAGTGGATTTCTCAGAACTGATTGTGTGTTTATATTCTAACTCCCTATTCCCTGCTTAAATAGTGGCAATTGTGATGGTACAGTTGTGATTCTGTGTAAGTGGCCGCATTATGTTTACCTTCATACAACTATAATCTGATACACAAAGCTTATTACATGCTAAGTGAGGACATGTGAGTTTTGGATTGGAGCCTGCTTCTGATTCAAGGAGGATTCCTGTTTTTAACAGCCGCTAAACAATACTGGATGTCTCATAGTCACATATAGCAAAAAAAAAAAAAAAAATCTATAGGCAAAAAAAAAAGTGGTCTTTGATACTAATCAAATGAAAGCTGAAGATCAAGCATTCATCTACTTAGGTGCAGAATTTGTTTGAACCAGAACACCTCTTAATCTATTTAGGTAACTGCGGGCAGTTCCCATTTCAGGACACTTGTCAAATTACCGCCTCTTGCCTCTATTTGTTAGGCACAGGTAAATGGAATCTGGATAGCTCTTAAATCCTTTAAAAGGATTACTGCATCTTTAAGAGGTTTTTATTGACAGCTGTTGCAAAAGTTTTGTTCATGAGCTCTAAGTGGTTGTAATCTACTAAGAAGAATAAGACATTTTGTAATGATGCTAGCTGTGTTAAAGCAGCCTTTGGTTAGCATTTGTCAGAAGTAAATAGCACTGATTCATCAACTTTGCTTTTTGCTTGTTAATTGTAGGGTAGGTGATATTAATTTAGGCAATTAAAATTTAGTAGAACGTGTGAATGGGGCATGGTGATGAGCAGTGGACTGGTTGGTTTGATCTGCTCTGAAATCTCCTGCCTGAAGCTGAATATATGTGAAAGGAGAATTAGAAACGCCCTTTGGTAATGCTGTGAGCAAGTGAGCAATTGGGCAGCCTGAGAAAGGTGCTGCAGGCATGCTGAAGGAAAGATATTTCAATTTTAACAAAATTTGCCCCACCTCACCAGGTGAATTTACCTTGAATGAGTCAAGTCCTATGGTGCCTTTAAGGGCTGTATAAATTTTTCATGTGAATGAGTTGGTCTGGGTGTAAATTTGTCTCTGTTGGTCCTTCACCTGGGTACAGCATGGGGACGTGAGAAGCTCTCCCAACCTGGGGTTTGTGTTCTTCAGTCAATCCGATGTCACTGAAATGGATTAAAATCCAACAAACTCTGGCCCTTGAATAAAAGTACTCCAAATACTGTTCTGCTGATGTTTAGGTGTCTCAGGCCAACAGATGAGGTGATCGCCCTGATGGCATTCAGGGAGAATGGACGATGCTTATAAAGATGTTCTTCAGCCTGTCCTAGACAGGACAGAATATTCTGGAAAATTCTGGGTTTAAAACAAAAAACAGTGAAGAAAATTGCCAGTGACATCAGATTGAATGACCAGAATGACAGTGTAATAATGTCAGTGAGCCTAATTTCGATAATGCACTGCATGCAGCAGCTGCAGGGAGGACAAGGATGTGCAACATCAAAGCTATTCAGGCGGTTTTGTCATATAAATGAACTATCTTAGAAGACCTAAAAGTGAGTTTTTAAGTTACCTGATACAAACAGTGTTTGTGTTTTGGGTAGCTTTTCTGTTCAAGTCACTTACTGGGATGCACCACAATTAACGCTGTATGACTTCACTGTAGCGTTGAGGCTCTCTGAACTTACGCAGCTAAAACCCTGAATGGTTTACTTCATCCTTGCATTAAATTATGGCAAACCCATAAATTTCATTTTTAAAAATCTTTTATTTGATCTTCTAATAGTTACTGGAACTGAGCTTGTGGTTTTCCTGAGATTGATGTCAGTCTGTAGGGGCTTCAGCTTTAGTAAAGTGAAAAAACTGTGTGTAGACTTGGGTAGGGTCAGTATGTGACTGCTAACAAATGAGAGTTAAATTTACCAACTTTGTCTGGTCTTCTCAATGGGAAAACGGGACTGTAACAGAACCCAGAGATGAGTTGCATATTTCTTGTTCCTGGAGGCTGTAAACTCAAATGGTGTATGGAAAGATAAACCTCAAAGTTTCACTTCTGTGAGAAATGACGAGTGGTTAGAGAGACCTATGCTGGCATAAGCTTAGTCTGTACAATAAAGAGAAGTTTAAAGGAGTCATTAGGTTTATTCTGCCATTTGCATGCTGAACATCCTACTGTTACATCACTTGGAGGAATGGTGTGACAGGTTTTAGTTGCATGCTTTTGCTTTTTCATATTTAAAGTAAGACATTACAGTCTGTCTAGGATAAATCCATTCCCCAGAGCCACAGGTATAAATAAGTAGGATGAAGCTCCTTCACTCCAGAATGAAGGCATCCTGATGCATGTGCTCACTTCTCTGTCATGTCTTGCTTTTTACCCAGAAGCTACGCTGGTGTAAGCAAGAGAAATTTTCCTGGCATTAGTGGTTAGTTTATATTACAGCTCTTTTCCACATTTTAACCAAACTAAATGTATTGCAGCTTATATTTATGAAGTTAGCAAAGCGCCTTGTGGCTTACTCTTATCATCTCAATTACTGTCATTTTTAGAAGCATAGCATTGCTGATAAGATTTTCTTCTAAACTTATCAGCAGGTTTACTGTATCCTTGCTACCTTATGGCCAAGGAATGCCCAAACAAGGCTTTCAAATGTGTGTATTTCCAGGAATCTTTCCCTAATAATTCTCTTCTCCTATCTTATTTTCCTTAGTTTCTTATCTCAGCGTCTTTCAAAGTTAAATTTTGGAGTAGCTGAGCCAAATTAGGAAGCTCCATGAACTGTTCAGGTATTAGCTTCCCACTTAAATGACCGTGACTGTAACATGGGCATAAGTGTGCAGTAGTTCTGTGTGCTCAAGCTAAATTTCTTGGGTAGCTGAGAATTGGGACTTCCAGCAATACTGCCCTAGAAAAACATGTCAGTGAGAGAGTTGTTTTGTGTCCCTCCAAAAACACTTGTCTGAGATATTTATCATATGGAGATCAGAAACACATTTGCTGTGGCTGTGAATGAGCTCCCCCTGCATGGAGGATCTGACAACTGCTTTGCTGAATGCGAGCTATTTGTTTTATTCTTCATTTAAACTTCCTTGTGATTCTAGGTTCTCCATTTCACTTGTGGTGTGGTGGCCATCCATCACTGTCTGTTATGTGGTCACACGTCATGTTCTGGGTTGCGTGACAGCGCGAGAAATGGCGCTGAAAGCCTCAAACATTTCCTTTCACCAAAAGCTTCCTGGAGACTTCATTCTCTGCAGCTTTTCCAGTCTCACCTTTCCTGGTGGCAGTGCCTGATGCAATATACCTAGATGCAAGGATTTGCTGTATAAAGGCAGGTGGTTCTTACCAAGCTAGCATCAAGCCCTTTCTTCTGATAGAAGGTGTTCAGTTGATGCCCCTTTGGTAAATTGTCATCATGGGGTTGTGCAGAGCTTTTAATAGATCTTTTCTCTGTAGCCACCGACTCTTCAGAAGTGGTTTGACAGTAATGGTGGTTATTTAGGGAACACACACAAGTGATTTGCATATAAACACAAACTTCTGTGTTGTTTTTTTTTAAAAAAAAGATACTTCAGTGCTTGTAAAAGGCGCTGCCTTACTGGGCCTCCTCTGGAAATGACTCTTCGGTTTCCTTCCTAGGTTTGTTTTCCCTGTGAGTTATGGAAAGGGATGATCTATTTCTGTGAACCTCTTGTTACAAAAATACACCTCTTGTTACGAAGGGGGCGATCAGCTTGAAGGAGAGAGTGAGGGAGGAGACTGTAGACCTGAATTCTTTCTGGAGCTGCTGGAACACGTGGTGCTGCCTTTCTTCTCATGTACTGCTTCTCATGTGAGCCATGGCAAGCCTTACATTCCTCTATGTATTCTACATGTCACTCTGCCAGTACCTGCTGACTTCCCACCTCACTCCTTCCCCTTGCTGCTCATCCCTCTTCTCATACTCCTGGATGTGCTCTGCTCCATGTACCACATTTCCAGGGGTGTGATTGGAATTAATGTGGCGAGTTAGAGAATCCAGTGTTAAAGAAGCATTCCGCTTGTTGGCCCGATCTCTGCATGTGGCACAGTGCCTTTGAGGCAGGATTATGCTTGGGGTGTGATTTGATGTGCACAGCCCCTCCTGTGATGGATGGCGGGGTCTGCAGGAGGCAGAGCTTTGTGCCCAGGTGTCCCTGGGGAGGTGTGATGCTTAGCGGGGAGTGATGTTATAAAGAATGTATCTGATTGTAGCAGCTTAATGCAGTCCTATGAATCAGGTGGAAAGAGGCCTGGCATGCACAGGTACAATTACAAGTGACAATATTTTGAAGGAAGTTGAGAGAGTGGAAGGAAATTATGAAATATTTTTAGAAAAATGCAGCTAAGGACTTCCTCCTTCATTTCCCCGCATACATACTCATCATTTTTCTTTGGTTTCAGAATAGGCAGAAACAAACTGAAAGCAGTATTTATACCACTGCACTCAGGTGCAGTTTTTTTTCTTCAGCAGCTTTCACTATGAGGTACTATCTTAAGGTGCGTGTAGCAGCTGGTGAGTCTGTTACTTCTACTTACTGTCTGCTCGTAAATGGTCAGATGAAAGCTCTGCAGATTGTGCAAAGGAGTTGGAACATCTCCTTTGTTCCTTTCATATTAAAAAATGGAGGAACATACGTGCTTGTTTCATGGTTTTGGTAAGATGGAGCTCATCGTGATTGAGCAAATTGAGAAATGAAAAGACAGGCATGGGATCCAGACACCCAGAGCCTGAAAACCCTGTGGGATCTGAGGAGGACTGAGGTACAACAAAAAAAGCCAACAACCATAATTAAGAAGAGTTTTATTCAAAATGCCTTGATTGTACAGAACAAACATTCTTCTTAAGTTTTGCATTTTCCTTTAGTTCTATGTCCTTCTGCAATAAAAATTGTAGGATTCTTCCTTGTATCAAGAGAGTAAGCTTGGTTTCCTTTGGTTTTCTTACTTCCATTCAGGCATTCAGTAAACAAAATTGTCTTCTGTGAAGCGCGAGTTTGGCATCATCAGGTCATATTTTTAAAAATTCTGCATCCTGGTGTGCTTTGCCAATGAATCTGTAACAGTAGCACAGAATTGACGTGGATGGACTTGCATTATCTGAAGCCCCGAAAGGGAAACCTGAATCCAAACACAGTGGCAAGATTTGGGAGCTGGCCAAGACCTGACCCTGCTTTTGCAGCAAGCTGCCTGTGCAATGGAGATGTTAGCTACACTTCAGCAGTGTGCTCCCTTTGATGCTTCTTAGGACTAAAAATAATACTGATACTGATTTCCCCAGGGTAATTAACCCGTGCAGAATCAGACAGATTAGACTTCTGGTGCTGTCGTAAATTTAAGCTCAGGTATTTACCCTGCACTGCAGGGCACGGATGCAGGAAGAAAGATCTGTCTTACTTGTTGTATGTTGACATGTATGTATCTAATTCAGTGGCCCTTGCTAGCTGGTGTGGTCACCCCCAGGTGAATGGCCTCAAGCCCACCTAGATCAGATTTCTGTTTTGGACTTGTTTTTTTCTGCAAAAGAAGCCCAGTGCTTGAAGCTCTTGATAACCCAAGAGATACCTTGTCCATGGTGAAGTATGTGGTTTTATTTTAAATATTTTAAGTATGGGTGTAACTGGTGCTGAGTTTGGAATGTTCCAGGAGATACCGGTAGCTCTGAACAAAACTCTGGCTTTGCTTGGATGTGCAGATGTTTTGTGGCTTTGTTTAGATGTACAGATAAATATTTTCTTATCTCTATGGCAGTTGATGCTTATGGTTAAGTAGTGTATTTCCAAAGAAGCAACCAAAAGGAGCCACTGCGAAGAAGAAAGCGGAGGTTTCTTTTTCTGAAGTGATTCTGCTCTTGGTTGTAATGGTTCATACAGGACTCAGGCACTTTACTGGAGTAACAGTCTGGAGCAGATAGTTGTTTAGCTAGCAGAGAGCTGTTTTCCTCATCTTTTCCTTTTTTTTTTCCTTTTTTTTTTTTTTTTTTTGTCCTCCTCAGGAGAAATAGTTTAATTCCTGGCTGCTGGTATTTGTAGGAAAACTGTGATTAACTTTGTAAATCATGTAATGTTAGATTTCATGGCAGTGCCTGCCAGGCAGGCAGAGATTGGGGTGAGCACCCTACGTCAGAATCAACAGAGATTATATGGCAAGGGAGTTCCATTAGTTATTATCCAGTGTGAATGTATGGTAAAATGTATGCAACTGAAGAACATCTTCTTAACAGCATCTAACACGTGTTGCTGTTTTCAGCCATTGATCGTCTAAATGTTGGCTAGCATTTAGTTGCAGCTGAAAACACATTGATTGACCCGTGCATTGTGAAGATTAATGGCATGCAGACTGACCCAACTTGCTGACTTTAACTGGGGAAGTCAGCTGTGCACAATGACTCCCAGATTTGCAGAGGTTGTGGTGGTGGCATGCTTGGCTGCACTCAGATCTGTATGCTGGCTTTGAGGGCGCATCTTAAGGGCTTTGGCAGGGAGTGTTTCAGGGGTGTTTCGATGAGCGTTGCGCACTTTGGATGTCTGGAGTGTGGTTACTTAAGGAGAAGAGCAGGAATGTATTGTGATTTCCAGTATATAAATCAGTTTGGTTCTGTGTCCCAGTTCTGGCTTCCCGACAGGGCTGTAAGTGAAGCTGAAGTACAGGATGATTTCTCTATATTTTCAATAACTTTTGAGATCTCTCTTGGAGCCTCCTGTTCCAACATATTAAGGATGCTTTATCTCTGAATATTGTAACTACTTAAGGGAGTAAGTAGTGTGTGCTACTGGGAGAGGGAGCAAAACACGTTATTTAAAAAAAGGAAAAAGTAAACCGGAGGACTGTGATCAGAAGGTACTTAAGGGAAGATAAACAGCTAGAAATACTTATTACATCAGTCAGACGATGTGTTGTTACCAGTTGTTGTCATTAATCTTTTTTTTCCTAGTCCTCATTGCCCCCAAAAGAGGAGATGATGAAGCAAAAGAACAAGATGTAATAAAAATGGCAGGTGCAGTCCGGAGTGGTCTCTATGAAGGGAAGGGATTAAAATATATGGATTGCTCTGAGCCTCTGAGATTTAGCAGAATATTACAGAATATGCTGAAGAAGATAGGCTAAAAAGATTATTTCTTTTTAATTTGTTTTTTTCTTGCATAAGAGCAAGGAGCCATTCAATTAAAAACAACCAAGTTAACATTGATAACAGGAAATGTTTCTCCCTGAATGATCATTGTTTGCAGTTTTTTGGTACAATGTGCCGTTGATGCAAGGAAGGAATAGAGGCTGTACTTAGAGCCACTATTTGGCAAAGTGCACCTCTCCCCGTGGGTGCTTAGGGGATATTTGGAGATAAGCTTGGCACTGAACTTCTGAGACAGTGGAAGGAAATGGAAAAGCTTCTGGCCTATGGAAGATAAGGAGTATGTGAGTGAGCAACATGTTGACATTGAGAATGTGCTTTTACAAGAAATGGGCAATTTTTCTCTACAAAATGTGTTTTTGATTCATGCTGCTCATTGTGGAAAAGAAAAATAGAGGAAAACTGATGGAGGAAGAGAGAATGGGCTGGATTTATTAGCAATGCAATCCCATGTTCAATAGAAGCAACAGTTGTGCAAGTCAGTGTGTGCTTTTTGGGCATGGGGTACCTCTGGTTGGGTTGTGCAGTGGTCCCCATCCCTCACTTTGCCCTGTTCCATCTGGGGAATGAATTTCTGCTCGTGGAGGTGGTTTTGTTTGTTGTTGTTTTATTTTTTTCTGCATGAAGTGGGGAAGTGAAAAAAGTGCCAGTCTGCATCTGGCAGACGTCAAACTGAATTTGCACTTCAGACTGTATTTGTGCTTTTTTTCTAAAACCAGGACACTTGCTGTTGCAACATAATTTTTTCATTTGTGCTTTACAACAGCCATTTGGATTAATTTGCTTGTCATGACAGCATTTATAAAATGAAAGTGCCAGTTGCAGCAGGAGTACGGGTGTGTGGATTCAGGAGTGAAATATGGCCAAACTTCTTGGCAGTGCAAGGCTGGGCTAAGCAGCTTCTCTGGCCTCACTTCAGGCACCCCTGTGTTTTCCTTACACAGCAAATACTGTCAGTGCTGCTTGGTGGCAGATGCTGGTGCATCTTTGCTGCTGTCCTGGATAAAAAGAAAAAAAACTTTGTGTTTTTTTTCTCTATTTTTTTTTTTCTTTTTTTCCTTTCACTGTGGTTGTCTGCCCTGGGGAATAATTTGCTTATGGTGGGTTGAATGCAAATGGGGCTCATATATACAGTGTGGCCCCTGTGTGCCATCCTTGCTGAGTGGACTTTTGTAGCATGAAAAAAACCTAGAGGAATGGAACCTCACAAAGCTTACAGGAACTGGAGTGCTGCTAGGAAACAAAATCTCTAAGCAAACAGAGTAAAAACCATAGCAGTGGGTCGTCAAATTGAGAAGGGTGGAGAATAACAGGAAGGGAATGGGAAGCAGCAAGAGCCTTGGGAGGTGAATGTTGCGAGCGGGGTCCTGCCTTTATTTACGCTGAATTCACTTTGGCAAATTTTGTGCATGTAGACAAACAACAAACATGGGGAGTGCTGGCATTAAAGGAGTTGTTTAAATGAGTCCCAGAAGTAGTGTTTCATAATGTTTTGTGCAAATGTTTGGCCTAATGATTCCTCTTCAGTGGTAAAATGCTACCAAGAAGGCCTGTAACTGCTTTATGATTTTATTTTATCTAAAGAGGGAAGAGAAAGCTGTCAGCCAAGGTGAACAAATTGGACCATGTCTCCAGTGGACTTGCATGGGGATCTGGGTGCTTCAGCATTGGTTTTGCTTCTCAGAGATGCCGTGAGGAAAAAAATAATTCCAGTCTGTCTATGTGCACTTTGATCCTGGGCCTGACTGCAGGAGCTAGAGATGAAAATACTGTGTTTAGCCAGTGCATGTATACCAGCACACGCTCCTGTATGGACAAAATCTGATAGTGATGAGTTGAATGCATGTAGCGCTGTAATAGCTTATTATTTTTTGTATTGAATATAACTATTCTGTAGCAAGCAGTATGGGTAGGAGCATCAGTATAGCAACACAGATGGAGGCAGGAGGGATTGTATAATTCTATGATGATTGTATAGTTTTGGTTGCATAACAATGCAGGAAAAGAATTTTTTGTAGGTGCCCAAACATTGCAAGGATGGAGAGGATAATCATAACATAATTGAAATTAGTTAATAATGCAACCTTCAAATTAATGAAATGAAGAGTAGGCGTCTTAGAGAGCAGATAGTGGTTTTTCTATCTAGGTTTATGCACAGTTGTATTTCTGTTTTCTGATCATTCTGATGTTCTCCTTTGTGATCAGGATAACAGTGGATTAAGTCAATTTTGGTAAACTGTGCAATTTGTCCAACTGTGTGTATTTAAATGTACTGTGGGCTTTTGGAAGTAGCAATCATGAAGTTAATGAGCGTACATTGCTATTGATGCAGGTATGTGAAGTAAGCTGTGTTACATGTGTCATCAGAGACTGTAAAAGAGCAAATCTTGAAGGTTTCATTAGCTTTTTGCTTAATGAGTTTGGATGATGATTTGACTTTTTGCTTTCAGATTAAGGATGGTTGTTCATCTGTCAGCCATGAAAGACCCTGTCCGTGAGGATATTCCTGTGCACAGAGGCATCTGTTTGACCTTTGCGCTACAATGCAGATTCAGTGAGTGATTTTGGTTTGAATCTTTTCTTGTCACTGATTGCTGTTGCAGGTATGGATGAGAGATGAGTCCACCAGCAGCTTTTAAAATCTTTAATTCCTTCTATTTGTTTCTGTCCTCGTTTTCTCTCAACTGCCTTCCTTATGAGGAATATTCCTTCTGCAGGGGCAACTTCCATTGAGAGCACATTAACAAAAGGGAATATTTTGAGGTCTTACTTTCTGATGTTATATCAGGAGACTCTTCTGCATCAGTCCCTTATTTTGTGGAGCTGATTTTTGTGTTGCACTTATCTACCTGTAAGTCATGTAAGAACTCTCATAGCTTAAGAAGTAACAAAGATGTTTATAGCCTGGAAAATCATCATCAGAAACTGCAATGCCAGCTTTGCTACCTTTTTTGTGTGCTGATGTTACTTTGATTTAACTGCCATCAGTAAGTTTTGTACAGAAACAACTTATGGGATAAATCATCCATTTTTGCCAGTTGGCACTTGGCAGAGTAATTGAAACAGTATCTCCTCGTGGCAGTCATAAAACAGAGGACAGACGTTGCATTTTAGTGTAGGATTAATTACTTGTTCTGTTTTCCCCCTCAACAATTAAACCTACCTACCAGATTTCATTGGGAAGCACTTACTAATACTTTGTGGCGTGCTTTCTTTTTACTGCTTAGAAAAATGACTGAAAGTTTTAAGATGATGCAACATGAATCATAATCTTCAACTGCTGTTCGTTCTCGTGATTGACTTGCCTTCTTCCTACATTCCTTTTAATCACCCCCAGGAATCACTGATGCTGTTTTGTACCAGAGGCATTGCTGAGGTTCCATGTGCAGCCATGGACTTGGAGAAACCATCTGTCTGGGGATCCCTGAAGCAGAGAACGAGGCCGTTCCTGCAAAACTTAAGTGTGAGGAAGACAAAGAAGAGGTCGAGCAAGGTGGTGGTGAGCAAGATCCGCTCCCTGGACCGACGCCTCAGCGTGTCGGTGCCTGACATGCTGGAGGTGGAGACTCTGACGGAAGAAGAAACAACGTATTCAAGCACTCAGATGCTGTCCAGCGGCTACCCCAGTGGTGCCCCCAGGCCTATGGTGTCTCTGAAAAGAAGGAACTCATCGATGAGGCCAGAGGGAGAGGACTGGCCATGGCTGCAGCCTTCAGCTGCGTGCACGGAGCCAGCTGTGGCCCACTTGGATGTGCCTATGGCAGACAGCCCTGTGTCTGAGGGGAAGCGACCGTCCAGCCATGACCTGTTAGAGCTGCTGCAGAGAGCCCACCTGAGCACTGAGCTGGCCAAGGAAATGATGGAGGTAAGGGGCTTGGAATTAGCCAGGCTGAGCTGCCATCGCGTGGCGTATTTGAGTGGATTATAAAGGGATGGAGAAGGGTGCCCTGTGCCAGGAATGAGTAAGGGGGAAAAAACAAAACAAAACAACGTAAACGATATTCAGATATCTATTCTGTCAGTCTGGAGCAGCGAAAACAAATAAACAAAACAAACAAACACCCCCAAAACATCATCATCTCACCACCTCTGTGGTCAGTGCTCCTGTGACAGTGCCTCTGGAACTGGAGGATCCACGTCGAAATTGTCCTGAAACAGTAAATCCTGCCTGACCTCAAGTGGGGAATCTGCAGGTGCATGATGGTTGTTTGAAACATTTTAGCCAAAATCTGTTTTGTTTGTGTTGTGGAAATGTATCTCTTCCAATTGAGTTATCACTAGAAAGGTTAAATTTTGAGCTATGTTTCCAGACCATTTTCCCATAGTTTGACTGTCACTGGGACGGCAGCTTTTGTCATCTGAGATGCAAAAATGAAAGACCTATTTTGTTGTAAATCTCTCCTCTGAGATTGGCGATTTCACAGGTGAGCTTGCCTTTTGAGCTCTGCAGCCAAAATTTTGGTTAGTGCTAACTAGGGGGCAAGTGATCTTTGCTGGTAGAAAACCACTTGTTTTGCATCTCAAAGGTCTGTGCATTCCTATTGAACCAGAGCTATCACTAGCCTGCTGTGATGCATCATATCCCATGAGTAGCCAGCGACTAAATTAGTTACTAAATTTTCAACTTGTTGGCTTGCTGGCTTTCTGTGGTCTGCATTAAAACTAGCTAAGACAGTGCATCACTCTATTTCTAGAAGTTGGACTTAGTTGGACTTGGTGATCCCTATGGGTCCTTTCTAACTCGGGATATTCTACATTTCTTTGCTATATCACATCTGAAATAGTATCATCTCAGGTTAATCGGCATATACAGCTGACTGGACATGGTGTCATTCTAGGAGTTTGTTTACAGGTTGTTGTAGTGGTATCAGCAATTCTTTCCTGCTGTTATAGACCAACAGATTCAGAACTAATATTCATTGAGTGTATTTGCAGCAGTGCCAAAAGTAATCCCCAAACCTGCTTGACTTTGGGCAAGCCAAGTACTTAGCAGAAGGTGGCAGTTGTGTAGTGATGGAATAGATTGACTTCAAGATGAGTTTCCTCTGCAGAGAAGTCTTATTCTCTGTAGCATTAAAATCAATCTCAATGTATGTGTGTGCGTTTGTGCACATAAACATTTTCATATTGAATTTCATACCAAACCATTGCTCTAAGTGAACGCACTACCTTTCGTCCTGTAATCTGCCTCCAGTAACAACTTTTAAATGTAGAAGGAGATTATTTCAAAATAACGAGTGGCAGAATGAAGCAAGTGAATGTAGAAACAGATAAGGAATACTAAAGTCAATCTTTTCACGTTTAGCTCTTCTACATGACTGAACAGGCACAAAATTTGTGCTGTATGTGCCTCAGGTTGAAACAGCATGTTGCGTGCCTACTAGTTGAAGTTGCTGTAGAGAGCACAACAATCAACTCATTCTTTTGTGAGCAGCCTTCGCTGATTAGCGAGGTGTAAATCAAAAGGAAGGCAGATCCCTGGAACAAAACAAACTAAAAAAAGCAAAGATGTAGGTTGAGCTTTTTTCCCCCTGAATTGCTTGTCACATGCCACCTACTCATTTCCTGGTTTCCTTTGGTCACCCAATAACATGAGATACTTCCTGAGCCTCAAGCACGAGCTCAGTGTGGGGTTGTGGTTTTCAGTCTTCTAAATGCTCATCACGGAGCTGTCAGTGCACGGAGTGTTCCATCTTTGGTAAAGGTTCTCCTGCACGCACTACATATTAATTTGCTGAAAGATTTACTTACTTTATCCTCTGTTGCAGCAAGTTAGACAAATTGGAAGGGTGAAGGAGTTACTGTTGTTGCCTTTAACCCTTGCCTTATTTGCTCAGGTTGCAGATGAGATAATGGCACTTCTAAGGACACTTTCTGCCTGTGGTCGTGCATCACTGCTGCAGTGCGCTAACACCATTTCTTCATCTTCTAACACTTGCTGTGTGTCACTAGCAAACCCCATCTGCTTGCTGATGCACTTGATGAGCTTGTGTTTTGAATCATTCTTCCTCACCAAACAAGCGATGGTAAAGATTGTGAGGCCGGTCAGGACAAAAATTTGATTGATTTATATGTATTCATGCATGTGCTATTATTTTACTTTTGTACATAGACACATTTGGGACCATGTCCCACTTAGTGATTGTAGCCTCATTTGCTCATATTTAAGTTCAGAATTGTCTCTGTGGTTAATTAAAATCAAGATTTCAGGGATATATTTTCAGCAGAACTTTCATCTCTGCTCAGTGATGTTATTGCTACCTAGAATAATAGCACTTTACACTATATTAAGATAAAATGAAAAAAACATATATTTTTGATTCTGTGTTTATGCAATGCAAAGCAAGCTGTGAAGTGAAAGTATTATCAGTGCCGATGATGGTGCCTGTAGGGGATTCCTGTGAAGCCAAAGATTACTATAGAAGTGCTTGGTTTAATGCACACAAGTGAGATTTTATGCATACTAGTCAGGATATTCCAAGTTAGGGTTCCCCTAGCAGCTGTAACTCAGCTCTGTTGTGCAAGGAAACTCTTCTGCTGCTCTTTATGATAATAATTTTTCTCCTTCTAATGTGTTTTTGCAAGGTGGCCAAGTTATGATTACTATGGGAACCATAATGTTAAATTTCGTCTGTCATGCAAGTAAAATTTTACTTGCAGTACAGAAGTATTGTGCTTCCTGATACGTAAAGTATTCAGGGACAGGGGAAGAATAATTACATAGAAGCTTGTATTTATTTTAGCATGTCAATATATCTTGGTTTTATGTGTGATGCAGAAGCTGGTTCTGTTTTTCTTTGTATACTGCTCAACACAATGCAGCTCTCATCAGAGAGATGTGGATGCTACCACACTGCACTCAATAGCATTTTCACATGGGGATCAAATTCCACTTTGTGTGCATTTCTGTAGAGTGAAGGGGTTGTTCTTACGGTAAATTCCTGTATTTGAATGGACTGTCATTTGAATTTGAATGTGACTGCCCTGTATCAAACCAAAGAGTTGCCCATGCAGGTAGGTCCTCTTCAACATAAGTGTCACAATGGTAGACTGCTGTGGTAGCCAAAATAGCATCAGTAGTGTCCTTACCATGGAGTGAACCCCTTGTGTATCCGAGCAGTCTAGGCACCATACCACCATAGCTTCAAGTTTTTGTGTGAGTCAGTTTTAGGAGGAAATGTTTGACTTCCTCTAATGTGCTCTAATAACAATCATTTGAGCCTTCCAGTTACTATAGAAGGTGGGGAAGTAGACATCCAGTGTCTTTTTTCCCCTTCCCCTTTGACTATTTGTTGTTATTAGTATTAATATTTTCATGGTCTTTCCATCCCTTGGAGTTACATACATTGTATAGCTGAGTTACTGAGTATAAACCAAAACTTTAGAGGGCTCTAAATCAAAACACACAAAGGGGATTTTGCAGAAAACATCTCTTAGACCCTAACTTGCTGGCAATTAAAGAAAAATGGTAGTGATGTGAGAGTTGCAACCACTGTCCAGCCCCAGGATATCTTTGCTGCTGCCACCGCTTCTGGAATTTTTCCTATTTCATCTTACAGAGGAAACTTGGAGATTCAACAAATTAAATTCTGTCTAGGAGTATGGGTCAGCATTGCAACTTCAACTGGTGAGTCACCAGTTGCAGTAACCCTCAGGCATCAGGAGTTTGTATTAAGGACTTTCAGCACTGGAAGCACGGTCTTCTACTGTTTTATTCCAATCGCTAGAAGCAAGCACTTAATTTTTAGATCACACTGAAGATCACATTAAGTGTGGAATCACTGTAAAACAAGGAAAAAAAATTCCCATTGAAATTATTTGGTAGCATGTAAGCAGAATTGTAAATATGTTTTAACAAATAATTTAAGTGGTTACGAGGGATTTCTTCACTAATATTAAGACTTGAGGGATATTAGGAGAATTTTCTTGATCCTTATGTTACTGTTGTCTAATTCTTTGTCCTTTTTATTTATAGGAATGTGGAGGAATGGATTTAGAGTCGTCAGTATCTTCTCAAATGTTTGATGAGCAGATGGTAAGTCCTTTAACCTGATCAGAATGTTTAATGGAAGCAAATATTTTTAGGTTCAGGTCGCTTGCTGCTTTGCTTCTCACAGATGAAAAATAAACAGAAAATCACACGCACACACAAAAAAACCAACAAAACACAATAGCCAAAAAAGCCCCAAAACAAAACCAGCAGGTGAAGTCTTCTGTAGGTTTTTCCAGTGTGGCCTTTTGAGGGCATTTGTTGTGGCAGTGCAAGACACGAATGTTTTAAATAGAGTGTTCTGTAATTTTATGAAGTATTCTGTAGTTTCTGCATTGCAGCGAATAACTGATGAGAGTGTCAGCTTAAATACTCAGCCAGCGTCCCAGTAATAAACTGCATCACAGTAAGGACTTCAAATAGCTTTATGTGGATATAGGGTTTAAGAAATAGATGACAGTTTTATGATGCGAGGAGGCATTGACAGCTGTGACACGTGCTCGTCATGTGAAATGCATTTGTTGTTTCTGAATGAATTTCTTTGCTTTTGTTCTCTGTTAACCTTCCCGGGGCTGTCCAGTGGCTTTCACCAGACACGCCAGTTGGGTGGTGGTGGTGACATGGGATGTGACACTGGCAGCAACTCTGAAGAAGAATTACTGAGTTTGCTACGGCAAAACCTCATAAGTAGCATTGCCCACTGCTGCTTTTGTATCTTCTAGGGTCGTATAAAATAAGTCTGCTCAGTAGCTTTATGAAGTGTGTACATCCTCATGAGTTCATTACCTGATTGTGAATGTGCAAGGAAGAGGCAGTTAGAAAAATGCACAAAATTGCTAGGATTTGGAAATCCTGTTCATGCATTTATGATGTTTACTGTTACAACCCATTTTCGGGTGCAATCCTCCTTGTGTTACTCTTGGCTTTGTGAGTTTATCTGACAGTGATACTTAACTATTTACGTAACGAAACCAAGTCTCAGAAAAACATCTTTATTCCTTCTGACAAGTGCATTGCAAGGGTTTCCCCAGTGAAAGAAGGTCTGTGAGAACACCTGCTCTGTTCATGTGTCTGCCTGGTGAGACGTGCAGCAGGGATTGACTTCTCTGTTCATTTTAGGGTGCAGAGGAAGGAAGTGATTGTTTGAGCCACCTGCCCAGCCCCTTTGCTTACC
This sequence comes from Perdix hodgsoniae, assembly GCA_035772895.1. Classification (NCBI taxonomy): domain Eukaryota; kingdom Metazoa; phylum Chordata; class Aves; order Galliformes; family Phasianidae; genus Perdix; species Perdix hodgsoniae. The sequence goes on from JAPSGF010000010.1 coordinate 15,691,630, forward strand.
TGCTGACCATCCACCTGAAAGAAGGCCGGAACTTGGTTATCAGAGATCGCTGCGGTGAGCCACACCTTTCATCTGCTTCCTTCCAAGAGTTGCACCACTCTGCTTTCCCTGACTTGAGCTTGGCTGCACTTTGCACCATCAGCTTCTTTTCTTATCTCTGATGCGGCAAGCTGTTGACTTCTGTCCAGATCAGAGCACTCAACACCTGGGTTTGTCCACCTTATATACACAGGGGAGGGAGCTGCCCTGTGTTTGCTGCTCCTCCTGCCCGATTGTGCAGCTGCAAAACCCCTCCCTTGTTGTAGTTAGCATCTGCAGTCATTAATCTTGAGAAGTTCTAATTAAGCTTAAAAAAGTAAAAATTTTGGAATGTGGTAAATGAAGTGGCATGCTCTAGGAGTGTTTTTCAGGTTATCTGTGAAGATTTTAGTGAAAGGGTAGCTGTGAGAGTAGGGGTGTAAGCCAAATCTCCCCCCCATCTCATGTCAGCTGCAATTTGAGATGAAGGAATAGGGTTTATTCATACAGGTTTAAAGGAAATAAGCTTGATCTAGCCATAGGCTTGTGAAGGTTTGCATCTGGAAGAGTCTGTGTGGGTTAATTAACCTCATATGGGTGCTTGCTTTTGGGATTTCCATCTTCTGTTATCTCAGTTAACTTTTTCCATGTCTTCACCAAACAGTAACTGTCAGCCAAGCATATGCTACGTTTTCCCTTCTAGGTTCCAGCTTTTAGAAGGAGTGAATGAATACTTAGATTAAGATCATCACTCTTCAGACAGAAGCACGCACTTCCTGACAGCATAGCAGTTCATCAGTTTTACTAGCAAGCCTCACAAGCCAGGACACGTCCAGCTGTTTCTACAGAAAAGATACTATAAATGAGCAATTCCAGTAGAGGAGGACTTCTGTGGAAGACAGAACAGTTTGCTCTAGACTGTGGTTTCCTGCATAAGGGTGCAAATGCTTTAACAAAGCTTTGTACAATGGTGAAAGAACATAATCAGGGGGAAAAATCAATTTGGGTCTGTCCCTTCTGTGGCAGGCGACTGTTCATTTAGCAGACTGTCAGGTGGTAAATAATTTAGTAAAGTTCCTGCTTTTTTATTTTCTTTAAATGGACAATGGGATGAGGAGGAAATAGTGACTTAGTAATTATTCTTCAGGCACATGTTGTTCATGTTGGTGGCCTCTTCAGAAAAACATACTGGTGATGCCCGATGCACATCCATATAGATCTGTGCTCTCCTACTGGTTACTCAGGGTCTTTGTGAGATATTTAGGCCTGAGCTCCAGCTGCTGTGGTTTTGCAGTGTGTTTTTATAAGTGGGAAGTTGTTGGAGAGATGAGCAAAGCCAATGTGAGGAAACCTCAGAAAACTTGTGGGCTGGGAGAATGCAACTTCCCTTCTTTCCCTCGCTGTGACTCTGGATGTGGCTGCTGAGTTGGGGTATAATATCCCACTCCAATAATTTGAGTATAGGAACATGCTGCCTGCAGCCAGTGCATCCTTCAGTCTGGCTGTGGAGTCTGGGCTGGAGGCCAAATCGTGCTCATTCATGTTTTGGGAACAGGAAACCCCCCGGATCTAACCAAGCAAAGCTGTCTGACGCAGCTGTGTGATGGTTTCAAACCCTCTTCACCGTGTTTTTTTTTAACGTGCAGCAGGGTTCTTTGGAACCCTGCAGTGGGTAAATGCTGTGTTGTTGGTCGTGTGTTTCAGTGTGGGCACTGGGGGTTTGAACATCCTCTGGTCAGCACTGTGTGTGTGAACAACTGCAAAAATGCTCGGGTAGGTAGCAGGGATGTCAGAGTTGGTGAGTAGGAGTTCAGCAGCGCTTGCTCACATACAGCGATCATACTTGGTGGTAAGTGATCAGTGATGGAAACGAAAGGACAAGAAGTTGTCAGATAAACCACAGAGCCTGAATGAAGAGTGTATTACCAGCATCTTCGGCTTAGATGAGTTTTGTAGATTTCTTGCATTTTTGGTTTTAGTCATTGCAGTAACAGCAATTGCTTTGGGGGGAAAAAAGATTTTGAGCAGCAGTCAAATCTATTGATATACATTCCAGAAAAGCTTTGTGTTTGCTCCAAGAAAACTGCACTTGTGCGGTGCCCTACCCTGTTCTCACACCTGCACTTTTCCCTTGATGTTAACTCCCTGGCAGCTCCCTGAACAGCTCCTGCTGGGGCTCAGTGGCTTGCAGGAGGAGCAGAAGCCTCTCCGTGTGTCCCTGCTGCCCTCTGCTGCCTCTTTGCTGCCTTGTCTGCAGCCTGTGCCATCCTCAGGGCACGGAGAGGAGGCGGAGGCTTCAGTTGCGTTGTGCACTTTAATATATGTGTGTAGGTATGTATGAATCTAAGGTGTTTGACAGAGAAAATATCTTTCTGCCATTGGAAACAGCTCTTGCTGGACAGTCCCGGTTCTCCTCAGCAAATCTGTGTCTTTCCCTGAGGTGAGTTGTAACACATTTGTAATGGAGGAAGTAATGGCACTTGGCTGTGTGAAGGTGAGGAATGGTTCTGCTTGAAGACCGGTGCGACTTCACTTTTCCTAAACCTTGCAGATACTCCTCTGAACTCTCACTCACTGCATCCTGCTCTTTTAAGGACGCGTTTCCTTTGGTTTCACTTTGCCAGATTTTTCTCACTCTTTATTTACCTTCATAATATTATCTGTTAACTTCTACTCCTTGCTGCTTTTTTCTTCACCTTTTGCTTCTCCCATTGTTTTTCAGCTGTCTTTTTCTTTATGTATCCAAGCCAAGGGAGGAAAGTACTATAGAGCAGGATCTTGATTCAGTAGAACTGAGAGATGCTCCGGATGTATCCCTCTGCTGATCAGTCTTGCAGTGTCCTTTCCTAGGGGCTCACTGACAGTCAGCTTGCTTGGAGTCTGTTTTATTTGCTTCTCAATTATGCTTCTTGGGATGCAGGCCATCATCATTAGAGACTGCCTAAGCAGACAGGAAGGTGTGCTTGGTGAGTGGCAGTCACATCCTCCGTGTGTACATTGTGCCTCATGGCAGATTGTGTGGGTCCTGCCATATTTACGACTGCAACTAATGAACCAAACACTGTGAACGTGTGTGGATACCAATCCAATGCCAACATTTTGCTTTTTGTGCACTTTGTATAGGGTTCTTGTTACTAATAACCCAGTAAGGTAATGGTAATGGAGACGAGTTTGTGACTTGTGTAGTTTTAATACTGTAAATGGTAGCAAAGCAAAATGCATTTTATTATTGAAATGTGCATATCTGGGTAACACTGCTCAGTTCTGCTGGAGTGAAAATTACGGTACATTTTATTTGGCTTTGATAAAATATTAAGCACTCTAAGCCACCAGTTCTAAATATTGCTAGTTTGTTGTGTGTTTGGTAGCTTTATGGCCTCCTTGAGTGCATTTCTGTGAAGCTCATGACTTCAAGCTCTGTGTGCTTTGAACTGGGAGGAGGTGAAGCCCATTTCTATTTGTTCCTCCACTTGCCTTTGGCAGAGGGATGCCTGATGTTTGTGTGAGTTGGTCTAGCAAACTCTGATATGTCACAGTCCCTTCTGGCCCTGGGATGCTCTGACTGAGCCTGTTGCTCAGGACAGCTTCACTGTAACAACAAGCAGCAAGATGGTGCCATAGCTGCAGGGAGGTGTTGCCTCCCATCCATTGACAAACTCCACTATACTGTACTATTATGAGAAAAAAAAACAGATTTGAGTGCGTTTAAGCTCCTGATGTTTCTAAATTCCATACTTCCTGGCTCGGAGTGTATGTTTACTTCTGTTACATGCCATGGTTATGAGAAATACCTTTCTCAGATGTGATGTCAGCTGGTGAGTGTCTGTGGTTCTCTTTATTGTTTTTCCCCAGTTGCATTGCTCTGACAGACTTTTTTCCTCTCTTTTCTGCACCGTCTTGCATTTTTCTAGATTTTTACAAGTACCCTGGCAGTCCTTTAGCATTTCTTCCTCTCAGGTTTCCCTGATCATTTCCTGCTGCTATGCTTTGGTTTTGTTCTCATTTCTTTCCTTTTGTGATCCAGACAGTAGGGAAGTGTGTGTGAGGACTGCACAAAGGGAGCAGTGCAGGTTGCAGGAGTGCAGAAGGGGCTGTCTGCTTGCTGTCTGCATCCCATCATCCCTGCTCAGAGGGCAGGCATGAGACAGCACTGTGCCCTCACAGCCCAGAAAGCCAAATGTATCCTAGGCTTCATCCAAAGCAACGTGGCCAGCAGGGAAGGGAGGTGATCCTGCCCGTCTGCTCTGCTGTGAGACCTCACGTGGAGTCCTTAGTACAGGAGAGACGTGGACCCGTGGAGCTCATCCAGAGGAGGGCAACAAAAATGACCCAAGGGATGGAACACGTCCCCTATGAGGACAGGCTGAGAGACGAGGCTGTGCAGCCTGGAGGAGAGAAGGCTCCGGGGAGACCTGAGAGCAGCCTCATGGGACCTAAAGGGGGCTGTAAGGAAGAAAATGGAGAGAGAAGGGGACGGGATAGCACACACTTCCTTCTTTAAGCACCGACACACCTGCTGTACACCTGCACCAGCCATAGCTCTGGGCTGTCTCCTGCCCAGCTCTGCGGTGGTGGCAGTGCTGGATGGCTTTACACAAGACTTGGGGGTTTGTCGGCTTGCACAGAATAAATCCATTGTTTGGAAAGCAAATGCTCAGAGCAATTAGGCTGAATCGCTCCCTGCAAACACTGATTAATTTAAATTCTCTCTGTTTTCAGGGTATCTGCAATTAGATCATTAGCTCTTCAGATTTATTAATTATTCAGATGTATTAGGCAACTTTTCACACTTCTTTTTGAAAGGCTTAATCACGACTAATTTACAAACGCTGCGGATTTGAATGGCTTCAGTACTTATTTTTGATGTTTTCTGGATTCTGCATGGCTCTGCATACAGCAACTGGTGCTGCAGCGGTTGGTGCTGCTGCGCTGATCCAGTTTCTGCAAGGATTTTTTTTTCCAAACTATCATTTGGAAATATCCTTATTTTTTCCTTATTATTATTTTTTCCTTCACGTACAGGTCTGCATGCATTCTTCTCATATGTTGTTGAGCTTTTTGGTTTATTTTCCCCTGGAGTGTATTGGTGATGCTTGTTTTCAAGAAATGTTTTGTTTCCATCTGGTCGCTTAAAATGGGCTGTGCACAAAACTTTCCAAAATTACCTGGATTTCCTGCTCTCAGACTATGTGTTTGTTTTTTTTTCTTCCTGATTTCCCCTATAAGCCTTGATCTCAACTATTTCACTATAAGGACAGTGGTTTTCCATTTAAAAAGTGTGTTCCATTACAAAATGTCTTTTACTACTTGTTGTAAATAACTCCAATAATTCTATTTCTAGGAAGATTATAAGAAATCTATTCTTTATGTGCATATAAAATAAATCCTTCATTTCCTCCTGAAGATGTAAATGTAGGATTTTAACCAAACCTTGAAAATGTCTGGGTTATGTTTCACACTGTTTTTGCTTTGAACTTTCAGGATTTTAATGCAACTAAGTGGTAACTTTTTTATTTATGTAACAAAACTTGTTTCATATGCTGTATTTCCAGTAAGTTTACTCCTGTAAAAAGGAGTGTGGTTTGAAATCATATGGGATCTGGTGTTATTTTTTTTTCTGATTATGAATCAAGTGTGTACGCTGTTAATATGGCTGATGTGGCACATCTCTTGCTGGCTGCTAGAGGGCAGCAGTATCCATTTAAAAACACCATTAACAGTTTCTTGTGCTGCTGAACCCTGTCCTGCTGCTGTGCCTCAGCTACTTTGGCTCACTGAGTTTGCTCATGTTCTAGCTGGGGCTCGCTGTGCCTGCAATTGTGGCTCTGTAGTGGTAGTGGGAGATAAGAGAGGCAAGAGAATGGAGGTAAGCATCCCTTTTGATATGTTCTTGTGCAAAAATAGGTCTAGCTGATAGAATGATCAGCTGGTTGTTGTTTGGAAGTCATCCTTTTTTTTTTCTTTTTTTTCTGCTGTCTTGGTTGCCTTTGCTGGGGGGTCACTTCTCAAAAGCTTTTCTTAATGGCCTGGCTTCTTCAGAGTATTCTTGAGCACCTGTTTTGTCTAATAGAAAGCTTAAACATCCTCCTTTTAGATCAGTTCATATCATAAATCACCATTCATTGATTTAAAAAGCTTTACTGTTTGGATAGAACTGTAGATTGTCCTTAATTAATAGCGTTTAATAGATGCAAATGTCTGTCTGATCTTGAATGTAGAAGGCTTCAAACTTTGAACTCGGCTGCAGTTAACAATAATTTGCAGCCTGTGCTCTTCATCCCATCAGCCATGGCTACTCCACCTGCCCTGCTTTTCATCCCCTGTCTCCTTTTAGCCTGTGCTGACCACCTGAAAGCAATCTGAGGCATCTTAAAGACCACCAGAAGTAAGTGCAGTGACACAGGGAGACACAGCAGCATTGCCAACATGATGTTGGGAAACCTTGAAAGCCTCAAAAGGGGCTGCAGTGCCTTATACCCTCCATCCAACCTCGCTGCCTAACTCGATCAGCCCAAGGAAATGCCACCGAGCCCCAGTACGTGTCCAGCTGCCACCTCAGAGGTTGAGGTCCATCTGCCTGCTGGCACAGAGGTGCCGTTCTGTCATTTGTAGGATGTCGGAGCCGCTCTCCCGCACTGCTGGCCCCGCTCCCCTGCCTGCCTAGTTGAGATGTTACCCCTCTGACAGCCCGACAGCCAAGCGTTGCCAAAACCCATGCCCGCTCACAATTATTTTCCCTAACAATTAACACCGCACTAACTTGACACCTTTCCCTTGTTTGGCTTTTCTAAGCCATCATCCCTTTTTCTATTAATTCCAGGCATTAATATTTTCTTTTGCGCAAGTGCCGCCATTCACCCGTGAAACAGTTTGAACATTATGTAGCTGTCAAGATAGCGAGGGATTACCCAGTGTGCCTTGCCGGAGTAAGTGACACCACTGAGGCCTGGGTTTGAGATGTTTATTTTGAGAGTAAGCTGACAAGCATGAAGGCCTGATCCCAGTGTGGCAATCTTATTTAATTAAAGGCCCCTTTTTTATTATAGCTTTTCCCCCACTGTTTTTTTTATATATATATATACATATATATATTTGTATGTATTCTTTTTCCTCTTATGTGTATGCTCATAAAAAGAAAGTTTGCTAAAGCCTAATTCACACGAAGAGCACCAGGCAGCCCTTCCCCCTCTTTTTATTTCCCTTTATTAATGATCTGGAAAGCTTTCAGAGCAATAATGCAATTAGGATGCTTACTTAGATATGGTCCTCTTGCTTCCCATCCTTGGAGAAAGGGCTTGGAGTTTCGTGCTGGCAGATATTGAACTTGCTGGCTGTTTGCTTTCTCCAGCTCCTCTTTTTCTCTTTTTAGGCTTTGCCCTCTCTCATGGGTTTTCTGTGCCAAAACCAGTTGAGTTATAGCCATAGACCGCCTTCAATCCTATTCATGCTTTAATTTCATCAACTGCTTTCTTTATCTAAGCTGGTTATTATTTAGTGCATAGGATAGGTTCTGGACATTGTTATTACTGTTATTGTTTTTGAGCATGCAGTTTCTTCCTACCCATCCTTTCTTTTCCTTTTAAAGCAGAACGGAGTTGGGATCTTTGGAGCTGGGAGAAACTAACACCCCGGAGCTCAATGATGTCATTTCTCAACCCGTAAATCCTCTGAGGGCCATTACCCACATAGTGGAGCTATGTTTTATCTTACTATTTCCATTCATTGTGTAAAGCGTGCTGTTTTTAAGCCGTGTGCTTTATGTGGGACTTCAATCATAGTTTTGATAGGTATCCTAGTGGAAGGTCTACTTCTAACCCACTAAAACCAATGAGAAGCTGACCTCTGACTTCCCTGGCCTTTAGATCAGCCCCTTATTATTATTATCCTCTCTCAGAGGAGAAGGAAAAGAAATTTGTACTTGTGTGTGATGTTTTTCCCAACAAAGCAGTTGATTTCAGCCATTACTATTTAAATAAAGAATCGGCTGTGGGTAACATTTGAAATCCAGTCAGGATTTTCCTTCTGTGAATGAAACACCCCTTATGTGCAGAACTGGACAGGACTCTGTGATTCATCACTTTTGAAGTGAAAGCAGAATAAAAACTTTCTATTATTCTTGAAAATAACTCTGTATATTCCCAGACATACCGTTCTTCTTGGTATTTACTATTTGTTTCCAGATAGAATCGTGGGATCATTAGGGTTGGAAAAGCCCCCTAAGATCTTCAAGTCCAACCATCCACTCGTCCCCACTATGTCCCCAAATGCCAAAATAGATGCTGTTGCTTAGCTATTTTTTATCAAGCCTGCATCTTTCTTCTCGTAGCATTGACCACATCTTCTCATTCATCACCAGTAGCTCTTTGGGGACCTGGGAGGACACATTCAAATTATTTTTGAAGCTGTGAAGTCTGAAGTTGTGCCGGCAGCAGAGCTTTGAAATGAAGTGTTTGTGGTGGTGGCTGCACTGGCAGCATGCAGTGCCTGGTGTGGATGCATCTGTTGGGTTAGCTTATATGGAACTGGTAGCAGGGAAATGGAATTCTAAATGTAAAGTACAGTGCAGACAATATTGAACATCACAGATAAGCAGCACTTGGGATCGGTTAATTGTGAATGATGCTACACCTCAGTTTTATTCTTTCACTTAATGGCAATTGTGAGTTTCTGTAGTCTGTGCGTCTTACAAAATCAACCATCTAGCTAAATATTTTCCATACCTCACTCCCTCTTTTTTTTTTATTCTTATCCTGCATAGTAATTGGTGTTAGTGCAGAAACCACTGATTTAATAATAATAATACAGTTTCCCTCTTCTCTTTTTCTCTGACAGCTGCAAGTCTGTCTATTGCTGCTGAGTGGCATGAGACCCGTGGTCTGTCTATGGACATCTGCTCCATAAAAATATGGGACATTATTGCCATGGCAGGATGTGCTGCCTGGATTTGAAAATGTGTTACCTGAATATTGCTAGTTTTCTGTACAGAATCTGTTCTCTGTGTGACTCTATCCTGAGCTGGTGAATAATGTCAGTATTTTTTCTCAACGGAACTTCAAATTTGGATTTAAACAATTGGACAAATGATACCAGTGATGAAATCCTGATGGGTGTTTTAGCTATTGTTACTGGTGTCCTTGGCACTCCTATCCAGAGCTATAATGCCTTTTAGTTTTGGTCTGAATATTTATTGTCTCAGAATCACATTTTCTCTTTTACTGTCTGCGTTCCTAATTGGCCTGTAAATATTTCTTCATCCTTGTTTGCTCTTTACTCAAAATACTAACAAAGATACTGAAGAATAATTAACACTCCATAAGAATAATAAGGACGAGATCGAATAAACTATGAAGATATTGCTGTCTGCTCTCAGGGAACTTTCTGGTTATGTTCAATTGATTTCCTGTACAAACCAGAAATTACTATATATGAATGCATATTAAAAGAAAGACATTACTATTTATTGTTGCAGTTAAGTATGGTTTTATTAAATTATATTTTAAGACTGTGGGTTTACGTGGGGGCAGTGCTGATCTATTTCCTTATAATTATCGCAGGTACAAGTGACCCGTATGTGAAGTTCAAACTGAATGGGAAAACTCTATACAAAAGTAAGGTAGTCTACAAGAACCTAAACCCAGTTTGGGATGAGACCGTTGTGCTGCCCGTACAGACCCTCGATCAAAAACTCTGGGTCAAGGTAAGTCTTGGTTTTAAATTTTGTGTAAGATACATAAATATCATTGTAAGCAATTGTTCTCTGCTGTAAAAACAGAGTGATTATTTTATTCACCCTAGTAGCATCATGTAAAACACGATCCGGTTTAAGGGTTTCAGCAATTTCAAATTAAAATGCACATATGTCTTTTCCAGACTTCACTTGAATGTTTTGCTTTCTTTCACTGAAAATTCAAGTTGAAATGAAATTCCATGACTGGATATATTTAAGACTACGGAGCTCAATTCTGCTGTAACTTACTGTGCTTGGGCAAACTCGGTGAAATCAATAGTGGTTTCATACGCTCATTTTAAGAGTGCAATTTGGCTGGATTGAACAGAGTTATTGCCTGGGATGCAACCGTGACAAGTAGCAAAGCCTTTTCTCATTATGACTACCATTACAGTTACCAGAACTGCAGGCTACCAGTTGTGAGCGCTAATTGCTAAAACATCTGTAGCAAGAACTACCTGATGTTGTGTGGTGCTTTATCATAGAGCGTAAAGGAACAGGCGCAGTCTGTAGCAGCGCACATCTTTGTTTACATAACATTAAGACGATACTTTGAAAACACTGGTTAAATATTTAGCTAAAAATACAAATTAAAGCAGGGAAATGGAAAATTATCCCTGAATTATATTTCAGCTTTGATCTGAAAAGCCTTAAAATATCTGTTCTTCTGTCAGCTGGGTAGAAACTGCCTTATGATGTGAACATTCTAAATATCAATTTTGTTTTGTCACCAGGTGTATGATCGAGACTTAACCTCTTCTGACTTCATGGGTTCGGCATTTGTAGTGCTCACTGAACTTGAACTCAATAGGTAACACGTTTATTTAATTAACGTTATTGCACTTTAATTGAGAGACGTGATGAAATAATGAAATGCTATAGCTTGGAATTTATCTGTTCGTAGAAACGTTTTTTGATTGAAGGGTGAGGAGCGTGTTTCATAAATGAGAAATTACCTTCAGATAAATCTTCAGATAAATAGGCGTGGTTTTATCTGGCATCATGTACTGGATTGCAGTTCTACCTGGATGGAGTCCTGTGCAGAAGCAGCTGCTCTTTTTGTATCTAGAAATAAGAACGAGTTTCTATATGCAGGGATTATTTTTTTCTAGCTGTGCCAGAATGATTTATGGAGGTGGATTTATGGCATAAGAAAGGGGGTAGAAAGCTGAGAACCCCTTACGAGCCCCCTGTGGAGCAGGGTGCATTTTTCTGCAGATTATTTGACTGGGGAGTGGTTTGCCTTGCTGCCAGCGAGGTCCCCCAATTCCATCCTCCCCCTGCAGCCACCCAGCCCTGCTGCATCCGCATCTGGCCCTGATTTAGTGCAGAGGCAAAGCCCTTCGCCTTTTGTCTACTGCTGCTTGGTCTGAATGTGAAGCTGGAAGCCAGGAATTCAAGTTTTATTTCTCTCTTTTATACTCGCTCACTGTGTGACTTCTTTTTTTTTCTTTTTCTTTTTTTTTTTTGAGAAAATGAGTTCTCCCTGTGCGGGTGTATTATAGCTCCCACGGCTGTTGTTTGTGTGTTTCCAGAAACATTAATGAATTTATCTGTCAGATAGTGTGACCAAGTAAATGTCAGCATTACCGTTTTCAGAGAGAGAACTGAGTCACAGAGGGAGATTAAATGCACACAGAGGTAAGGTAGAATACATATCCCGAGCCAAGTCTCAGCCATTAATGTTAGAAAATTCACTTGGATAAATTTCTGTCACTCTTCTTACCTGAGAAATGGAGGCAGGAGAAACTTACTTCAGCTTGTACCCACATCTGGAAAAATGGAGAAAACACAGTAACATCATGATAGGATGTTCTACCAAAAGGGTTGTGTGTTTTGTTGGGACTAGCAGCGGACCCTTCAGACTTCCTGCTTTCATATTTAAACTCAATATTGGGTATTCAGACAAGAGGCTGAAATTTGCACAGCTCAGAGTGACCTTTAGGAATGAACTTGAGTTAACTGAAGACAACAAATCCACATCTTTTCTTGTTTCTTTTTTTTTAATTCTTTTGCTTGTAGAACTACTGAACAGGTTTTAAAACTGGAAGATCCCAACAGTTTAGAAGATGACATGGGAGTGATTGTATTAAACTTGAATCTAGCAGTCAAGCAAGGAGACTTCAAGAGAAATGTAAGTGGCTTAGGAAATCAAATTTATAGCTGAAATGTGTTGAGGTGAGGGGGAAAAAAAAAAAAGGACCTGATCTAATCTGATTTACTTTGAAATGCCACCTTTATTTTCATCTTCAGAGAACTCTATATTGAAATCGATATAGATGATGGCTTTAGGGGAAAAAAAAGCCAAACAAAAGACAACAAACAACTCCATATTTAACTGAGTAATAGATGCTTAGACATCTGTAGCTAAATACTTTTGTCTTGCAGTTGTGAAGTGCACTGTGTCAGTGCTCTCCATGTATCATGTACATGTTATCTTCCACTCTTGCAATTGCTATTCCAGAGCACGCTGTTTTCTGATTTCCATCAAAGAGCTTAGGTTTTAACACTGAGAAAGAGCCCAACATTTTGAATGCAATTCTTTTCTCTCATGCTAGTGATGGGAAAAAAGAAAAACAAAAAAGAAAAAAACCCAAACCATCCGAAAGTAGGGATTTAAAATGAAGATTAAACTGCACCAGTGCAGCAGGAAGAGCACACTGGCTGAGAGGAAAAGATTTCTCATAAAAACTGATTTTGCTACTGAGTTTCTTCACTTGAGTTCACTTGATCTTGGTTCCTGATGCTGAAATACGGTGCAGCTTCGGTGCTAAAAAGACAGGAAAAAAAATCCTGGACAGATATTGTGAACAACTCAAAGCTGACGATAGTTTTAAAATTTCATGTTGTGCATATGTTGATTTTGTGTTGATATGTTGATTACTACCAGTGTTGCATACAGCGTGCCATACTGGTGAACTCATGTTGCTGCTGTCCACGGAGCAGCTTTGCAAGGGGTGGGGAAAAGACACAATTTGGCATTTCCTTAGCCCTGGTTTTCAAGCTGGCCCAGTTTTAAATATGAGAAAGAAATACAAATAGAAAAAATCTGTCTTCTGTATAGTCTAGTATGGAAGTTGCTGTTTACAGCACATTGAATTACAGCTAAGAAATTACAGTCTAAATGGGAGTCCTTACAGAAATGTGTTTCAAAAGGTTTGAAAGCAAAATGAGGAAAAGTTGACCTGGGATGCCTGCTCTTCAATTATTATTTTTCAGATTGTTGCCTCTTTTAAAACATGTAAAATCTTCTGTGTTAATTTTATGATAATTGTACATTTACTTCTACTTTGGTATGTGACTATTTAAAGACTTAATGACGTCAAAGCGCTGTTGCTGTATTTACATGTCTATATTATAAGACAATGGCTTCAATCCGAGATGTGAATTCCCCAGTGAACTTGTACAAGACAGTGTTGTTGGCAAGTGTCACTGGGTTAAAGGAAGGGGTGAAGCAGAGACGTAGCATCTTTAGGAAAAAGTAATTTAGCCACAAGAACCTTTGGAATTCTTCTGGGATTTTTAGGAAGACATGGAATAAAGTGGACTTAACCAGTGAGACAGAAAATACGTTGGTTTAAAGTAGAAGCTTTTGGTACTCTAGGGTGCTTAGTTAACATTCAGAGTGCGGATAACAGAAGAGTTGGTGCACACTGTAATTTTTTTTAAAGATGATGTTTTAAGCCCTCATATTTCAAATGCAAATTGCTCAGCCATTTCCACTGGAATCAGAATAGTGAAATGGCTCTGTCCACATTAGCACTTAACAGCAAGATGATTCTTTTTTTTTTTCTTTTTTAAATTAGCTTACTGTAGAACCAGATGGCACCAAAAGTATAAGCCATGTTTCTTACTAATGGCTCTCTATCTCTCAGATTATTTTTCCTGATTTTCTTGTCCTCTTATTTTTGGTGCAATGCAGGTATTTTGAGTTTTTGATGGTGCCATGAAGGAGGAAGGTAAATTAATGCAGTAGTAAATGCACGCCCCTCCTATGAGGGGGGGATTAATGAGCTTTTCCAGTAAGTTTTATAAGCTGATGTTTGAATTACTTCACTGAACAACTTTCCCCATTTTACTCCTCCTTTGTTTCCCCTCTCTGGGTTCGCTTTGGTACAATGCTGGGGACTCCCGAATAGAGATGGTCAAGTCGGAAGAAGAGATCTTCATCCAAGGTAATCCATACTTTCTCTTTTCAAAAAGCCTATTCCCCCAGTCTTTGTACTCTCCTCTGTGACAAACTGAAAATCATCATAATTTTGGAAGTCTAGGTGCAACTTAAGTGTGGTAGTTGTCATTCCCTTTGAATTTTTGATTTTTTCAGCGTGATGAGAAATTGCTTCATTTTTCTTACAGTATGTCCTATGGTAGCATCTATCAGCAAATGAGAGGAAGGCCTCATTTGGCAAAGTACTCTAGAAAGAGTTTGAACTAACTGAAAATGGGAGTAAATTCATCCTGGAGCCTGGTCTGGGAGTTGGCAGCCCTTCCCACGTCAAGGGGTTGGAACTAGATGATCCTTTATGTCCTCTCCAACCTCAACCATTCTAGGATTCAAAAACAACAGCAACAGAAAGCTGTTGGGGGATTTGAACTGTTTAGGAGTACCTGTATGTGGCCAGTAGTAAGCATTGGCGTTGAAAACAGGTGTGCTAGTTCCCAGTTGGATTGGTTGGAGTGTGTCTTGGCACTGGAGGAATTTGTGAGGCAGTATTTATGTCTTTTGGTTACTTCTGTGGGTTTGCAAATTCCGTTTGTTCTTGGGATAGAGAAAGAGCAGACAGTTATCGTTACCAGCAATGTAATAGGATTTTCAAGATTTGTGTTGCTACATATCTATGGAACATGCTTTCCTTGATCTTTTCTAGTAGCCCTGAAGGTTGCCATTCCATCTGCTTTCCTGCAATATCCCATTTTTACATGAGATTTTAACTGATTCAGGAAAAGGACTTGTGGCTTTTCATTTGTTCTGTAAAGCTTTAATATGCTATTGAGTAAATAACAATGATACTGCAAGGCCCAGCAGTCATCTTGAGAGCCACGAAGACTGACCTCCTGAAAATCAAAATCTGGCTCCTGTGAGAACACGTATGCATCTTGATATTTTCCCTGTATAGCTATCCATTTGTGCCTACATCAATTGAATAATGAGCCTCCTCTTGTTTTATTCATCATAACTGTGCTGCGGTATGTAGAAGAGCCTATTCTCTCAGGTACTGTCCCAGCAAAAATATTTCTGTATACAGAAGTGGTGCAGAGTTGAGCCCTTGGAGCTGGCTGGTGGCTCAACAAGTCCTGGTTCTGGGGAGATAACACAGACCGTAGTGCTGTGCTTGCAGAGGGCTACCAGACACCCCTGAATTCAATACGACAGGAAGCGATGGAATAACTGAAGAGCTTGTGCTTCAGTTTTTAAGTAAAGCTCTTGAAATTACTCTGCCCTTATTCGCTTGGTGTAGCTCGGTCCCCCTCACGCAAGCACACACAGTTGTCTCTTGGCGCTGGTTGGCTTTGGGTCCCAGGAAGGGGAGCCAGGTTTTGAACTCTGCTCCTTTTTGTGCAGAATAGCCAAACTTCTGTCTTGGTTGCTGTCGTGTATTTTTCTCTACTGTACACTGTATCTCATTGCATTTTGAACATTTTTCTTATATGCATGCTTTTTTAGACCTTCAGCTATAAACCATATTGTCAGGTATGGCACTTCTCAAGACTCTGGTTTGTGCCGTGGCATCTTTTTATATAAAATTGAGATGCTAAGGAATGGGACCAAGTTAAGAGAGATGCAAGTGTTGTTTAAAAGAGGAGGGGGGAAAGCTGCAAACTTGTGCTCTATTCATTTACAGTCACTAGAGGGTAGGAGAGCTTCAGTTCTTCCAAGCGAAGACATAGTTCATGATCCAGTGTGATCTCTAAAGAAAAGCTCTGTGACCATCCAAAGGCACTAAAAATATTTCCCAGCATGCAGTGGCAAAATCTGACAAAGCAGTATTTCCTAGTTTATTGATTCTGCTACTGCACTAAAACACTAGTACTGTACATCAATAACCATCTTTAGTTAGGAAACTCTGGGCTGTGGAAGCAGTACTAGCAGTTTGTGGCAGAACATAAAGGCAAGAAAGAAAAATGGTGTGCATGGGGATATAGGTGTCTAGGGAAGGCACAAGAGGTTATGGTAGAATGGCCAGAGAGTATGATGGGGTAGAAAACAATGTTGCTGGACGAGATAAAGATATAGCAATAAGGGGGGGGGCAGGGGAAATGGGAAGAGCTCTGTAATGCATGCACAAACTCATCTCCTTTTTGGCTCCTGAGCTGACTCCGGTTGGTTGTCGCAGGAATAAAGGCCATATACTTTCCATTTGAGCAGCTGAACTGAGACAGATCTAAATTTCATCTCTTCAGGTTTAAGCAAATAAAAGTTTTCTATTAGGAATGGTTTTCTTGACTTCATTAAAAGTGAACTATAGCTGACCTGTATTGTAATATTTAGCTTTGCTTTTCCTAAAAAAAATGCAAGGAAAATGACTTACTGTGAGGATGGGCAAAAATGACTATAACTCTTTTTTTTCCCTATATGAGAAAAACAGAGCTATGCTCTGATTTGATCATTTTGTGTTATCTCAGTGCACTTGGCAGGTTTGGAACATGAGTATTTTAAATGAATTGTTGCATTTGCTGTGGATTTCTTGCTGGCTTCACCCCAAATATGTAGTACCTGCATTGGTAGTATCAATGTCCAATGTGACCCTGTGTCAGTCAGGTGAAAGGACTCACCTGGGCTGTTGTGGATACTGCATACTTTTCATGTGTGTTCTCCACAGCCCCTTGTTTTTTCAGCTGCATTTCAGACAACAATAGAAACAGCAGCAGCATGAGTTAATCCAGTCTAGCTACAGTGGTTTCACAGTCGTTACAAATATTACGCAGGAAGGATTTCAGCGACTGAATATTGTCTTTTAAATCATTTTGGTGCAAGAGCTGTTAAACTGGATGATTTAGCTATCTGTTGATTACACAGTATATATCCTTCACTGCTGCTAGAGGGAATCATTGCACATTTGGGCAGCACCCCAAGACATGGGCAGCACATCCAGAACCCTCATTTTTCATGGGAGCTGAGAACTGCATTGTCCTCTGCAGGAGCTGTCTCCAAGAGTGCAGCTTTCTTCTTTCTCATGGAGAGTGGCCTTGCAAAGGGAAGGGGACGCTGATAAGTAGCATTAACGTATGAGCTCATATCTGAGTATTGGCAAGCTCTCCCCTCTTTTGTGATTTTATTTCTATTTTTCTGGAGCTATCTGGGGTGCAGAAGGAGTTGGTAACCATCTCTGCCGGAGTCCAACGTGGTGATGCTCAGTAGCCTTGTTTGTCCCGGGTGGTTTGAGTCTCTCCCCGAGAGCCCTGTGTGCTATTTCCAGCATTTGTACAGCTGAGTAACCTTTAAGCGTTGAACGTCTCTGAAGCAAATAAGCAGGTTTGCTTGGGGTGGATTGACCTGCAGCAGTTCAGTCCTGAAACAAAAGTGACGCAATTGCCACCTTGATAGCCGAAGCTGATTGAATAAATTGGTTGAAAGGCTGACCGGACCCAAGCGCTCCTCGGCGTCTCATCACAGGGGAAAATCCCTTGCTCTGCTTTTTCTGCGTGGGCTGTTAGGTTTCATTTTGGCCTGCCTCATTCTATTTGCCTTTCTCCCACAATACCCCGTGGGCAGCGGCGTGCTCGGAGCATTCTGCGGAGCGCAGGGACTCGGCTGCCACGGGGTCACGCATCGTGGCGGCAATCTCGTGTCGCTTCACTTGTCTTTCTCGCTGCCCTCTCCTGTATCCCAGGGGGAGACTGCCTCTGCAAAATGGTTTCCCTGCCTAATGAGGAGAGGTCCAAAGAGTCTCCTATTTGCGTGTTGTTGTTTTCTCAAATGGCAAATTATGTGGCCCAGTTTCTAACGTTGACCTCTTCACAGGGATTGCAGCAAGCTTTCTGTTGTTCTGTCTCATCCTTTTAGATGAAAGATGTGAGAGATGGGCTCACTTCACACTTGGCCACCTCGCCATGTCATTTAAATGTACAATTTTTCTGCATCTCTTTATTGCTTCAAAAACAAGTTTGAACTTGGGGCATGTATGTGTGTGTCAGGAAAAGAGACAGATTTGAAAGCACTCCCGATGCACCAGAGGGGATTCTCTGGGTGCCTATGGAGGGACATTATATCCAATGGTTTTCACAGGGAGACTCAAACTCCTAAAGGGTTTTGTGAAGCTGTGGGTCAATGAGTCCTTTCTTTCTCCTCCAAAACTCACTCTTGCTCATCTCCAGTGTTAGCCTCTGCAAAGGCAGTGTGGCTCACCTGCTTGTTCTCGTCCAGCTTTCTTCTTGAAACCAAGACTAGAAAGTAGCAGAACACTGGAAGTTGATGCGAGAAACTTCTCTACTCATTTTTGAAATCAGCAACTAAATTTTGGAAATGGTACTGTCAGCACTGGTGGTTTTTCCTGTTCAGAGATGTGGTCTTTTCCAGGAAGAAAGTGTATGGAAAAGAGTCACCTTTGTTCTTTATGTGACAGGGTCCTGATCCATGACAAGGCTTCAGAGAATATTGCTGCTTACCTGATGTTTTGCAGTCCCTAAATCTGCAATAAACACGAGTGCTTAGACTTTAAATCTGCTGCATGTTTTTGGGCTTGTTTGTTTTTACAGTACAGCTTTCTCGGATGTTCTTGTGCTCATTTTCTTTGTCGTGCTTGTGTGGGAAACATTTTGTTTCACTTCTTACCCATTTTTACAGCATCGAGCTGCTCATAAAGATGTCTTTTATGGTATCACTGGTTATTTGCAAGCCAATACCCACATTAGATGCATGTATGAATATTTTTCAATGCATGGAGAGCTCAGATGAAGTCAGAGCTCTTGGGGCGACCCCACAAATTCTGATATGAGGGCCAGAAGCTTAATTTCTGAATGATGGATGCTGGACTGGGGGAGGGGGGGGGGACAACGAGAAGTGAACTTGTCCAATATCTTGTGCTTGGGACATCTGCCAACTGCCATCATGAAGCATGTGTTTCCTAATTTTCAGCCCTCTAGTCAAATCCGAGCTGCAGCCAACTTTTCTGTACCTCGGCAAAGCACCTTGATTTTGGTTTGGGATGTAGCCAGAGTGTGAACTGGCTGACTGCAGCATTTGGAGGAAAATGAGGCAGGAGGCCTGAAGCCTGGCATGTGGTTGGGGAGCACAGCTGGAAGGAGCAGGGTTCAGAGACAGGAGGAGCTGGAGCACCCATGTGCAGAGCTGTCTGCAGCTTGGGAGGTGGCAGGGAAGGAAAGAGCTGAATAGCTAAAAATGTTTTCTAATTATCACTGAGCAAGCCACCTTTGCTGGGTGGCGTACAGGGGCTTTGATTTTCCTGGTGTGAAGGCGGATTAGTGTAGTGATGGTTAAGGGAATGGGAAGTGGGTTTTGTAGTGCTTGTTTTGCTATTAACTTTGGTGGACTAATGCAGGCTAATGACTGCAGTGCTCTGTGCTCTGTTCTGTAATAGTTTTGCAAACTCGGAGTGAGGCTGTGAAGTTTAATCAATTAACTCTGTGTAAATCTGTTTGAAATAAGTATACGTGGGGTATCAGAGAGAAGCTGGGACTTTTGAAATAAATAATACAGTATGGATTTCTTTTCACCTGGGAGGCATTTTCTGTAGTGCAGCCTTCTCCAGGCAACAATAAAATTGACTCATTGATGGTTCAGGTCCTTGGGTGTATCACATCTGGCTTTCCCTGAGCATGCTTCCTTCCAGAAACGGAGAGGAAACTGAGACATTGCCTGTTTTGCCAGGATTTCGATCAGATCAGGGTGGTCAGAGGAATAGCCTGCCAACTGTGTGGGAATGCTGAGGAGGGAGCTGCAGAGAAAGCATAGTTCGGGTCTTCAGTGCTCACATAGAAAATTTGAGGCATGGGAGACTTCTCAGACCTGCTAAACCATGGTTAAGGGAAGGAAACCCAAAGCATTGCTGATGTGATTGGGCCCCTAGGGAAGCAGCCTTCCTGGGACATCGTGCTGCTCCATTTAGAGGGAGGATTACAGGGACAGAACTGCAGTACTATGGAAGCAGACAATGTTGCTGAGATAGTGCAGATCAACAGCATATCCCGAACCAGCTGAAAACGTTTTGGCTCCTCTAAAAGTGTGGTGCTTTAAAGTGATGTTTGATCTTGTCCAGAAAATAGTCAGGTCCTGTTTGCACAGCTTGTGGCCAACATACTCCACTCCTGAGCTGGACTCAGCACCCCAGCGCAGAATGCTTTGCAGCTGCCCAGCCTTATAGTAAGGCTGCACAAGGCTGTTTGGTCAGGGTCAGCTGTTTTGGAAGGTCAGAGTGGAAGCATTGCAATGTGCCCTGATAATACTGAGCTGCAGGTGCTGATGTTTCCCGGGAATGGTTTGAGTACCTCCCAGCTCTCCTTTGATCTATCAAGTTAGTAGCTGAGAAGGCAGGGTTATATTTTAGACTGAATTTGGGTAGGAGGACCCCCCTCTCCCCCAGCACTGAGTGACTCCCTAAAATACCTGACTAGCTAAAAAATGAAAAGAATCCAAATTTGATTTGCGAACTCAGTGATAACAACTCTTTTCGTGTTCGGCCTGAAAGCTTTGAAGAGAATGGGATGCTTTGTTTTTAAAAGAAATTGTAATGTCAATTATAAACTTTTTTTTTTGGTGGACTAACATCAAATACCTCTTCCTCCTCCGAGGAAGGGTGAGGGGAGGAGGGGGGGGGGAGGGAGGAGGGAGGGAAAATCCTTGGTCCGCAAGCAGCAAGTACATCACATCAAACATGACTATGTTAAATACTAAAATGTTCAAAGTACAACTGAGATAGATAAAGGCTTTGATGGGAAGTGGATATTTCCCAGGGACATTACAAGCAATAATCCAGATGTTATGGTGTAATGCAACGAGTGTCCATGGATAGATCGGGAGCTCAAGCCAAGCAGCGCCTGCTGTAGGCCTTAGCCCTCCACTCCCATGCTGTTACGCCATATGGAAGCAATCTCCAGGCCCCTTTAATAGCCAGCTTTGGATTCCATTTTCACAGGGCTCATAGAGCTAAGTGGAGCTGTTTTATGGACAAGTTAGATAGAAGCTTTTCCAAGATAAACATCCAATTCGAAATTAGGACATACCAAGCTGCAAAATTATTTTAGGGCATATTTCATGGAAGCACTGCCATTTTTCTTAGGCGATTGCCAGACTGCAGAATGCCCTTTGATCCCTTGTGGACATTACTCCCTTTTTTATAAAAAGGATTTTGAAATAGTTGCAGTGTTTAGGGAGGAATATATCTGCCGGGTCTTTGAAGTATGTCCATGGGAACAGTGATGCTTTAGTTTTTTGGCCTAAAAGACAAACTTCAAAAAAAAAAAAAAAAGAAAGAAAAAAGAAAAAAAAATTACTTTGCAGCTGGATTTATGAATCAAAATCTCATTTTCTTTTCAAAGGTAGGAATTTTTCTCCAGTGTGCCAGGAAAGCCAAACAGGGTGTTTAAATAGAAGTATATTAATATGCTTGTGGGATCCAAAGAGTTGGGTATTTTAAAAATAAGAAGCGAGTAAAAATTTGTGAGATCACCACCCGTGATTTAAGAATTTTGTAGCTGGGTAATTGATCCATAAAAAGTAATCTTCTGACATCAGGTGCTTTTTCAATCGCTTTATTTAGCAACAACATCTCTTACTTGCTTTTAGAGCCAACATGTCCTGCTTTAAAGTGACTTGTGAAATCTCCTCTGTCTTGCTCCCACCTGTATACGATATGATTGAAGCTCCAAAGTGGGGCGAGTTAAAAGTTGCTTCCCAAGAATAAAATATGGTAGGGCTTTTACTGCGAGAAGAAGAGGATAGCCTTGAGTTTTAGTGTTTCCAGCTCTCACTCTTACTCCCTCCAAATAAAGGCCTATTTAATCATCCTCTGTCCAATAAAATACTGCCAGTTAGCAAACTGTTAGTGCAGCCGTGCTACGTAGGAGGAAATCGTGAAGGTAACAAATGTGCCTACTAGGTAACCATAACTCCTGATAAAAAGCCCAGTCATGTCAGTGCTTTTCAGCAGGCGTCGGTGCTTTTGGTTCCTGAGATGGGTTTCTGGAAGCTGCAGCTCCCAACATCTGCAAGCAAAGAGCTAACGCAGAGGACAGACAATGAGTGGTGGAAGATGTGGCTTCAGTTCTTCACCTGGCCATAGGCTGTGTATGGCTGTGGGCTGCCTCACAGAAAGGGACAAACCCCGGTTTTATGGGTGTAGCTGGAGACATTTGTTTGCTTTCATTTCTTCCCTCTTCTGTCCCTTCTTCACATCACTCTCCTGTGTCTTTCCCGGAGATGAGGTAACAGTTTGCTCTATGCACTCAAGCTCTGCTGTTTTTGAAGCTCAGCCACGTAGCTGGTGTTGACCTCTCTGTTAGTTTAACTGAATGTGCTGATGCTGTTTTGATGCAGAGTATGGTCCCTTCACAGACTCAGCTGTAGCATGGAGTAGGCAGAAAACCCTTAGCCTTTTTGTGCCCTCAGTTCCTCGCTTGCTGTGAGGAACTGCTGGTACCTCTCTCACTTCAGATAATTTCATATCACTGTCAACGTGTGTATAAAAAACTTGCTTAGAGTGTGTAACTGTTTTGGGTCTCCAACTTGCTTTTCAGTCGAGTTTCATGCGGAGCATGCGGCTCTCTGACTCTTTGCGCAAGAACCAGCTGTGGAATGGGCAGGTCACCATCACGCTCCTGGAAGGGAGGAACATCCCCTTAGGGGGCTTGGCAGAGGTTTTTATTCTCCTGAAACTGGGAGATCAAAGATACAAGAGTAAGGTAAGTACTCAGAATTTCCTCCAGTTTGGAACTTTTCTTGAATCTTTTTTTTAATATGTATATATATATATATGTGTGTGTGTGTATATATATTTTATATATATATATATACATATATATATAAGTGAGATCAAAAGCAGGAGACCAGATCAAGGATGCTGATGTTTACTATATACAGCAATACAGAAATAAGGAAATTGGGAGCACTGTATCTGTTTTTGTGCATTTAACATGCTCGTCATATTGATGGGTGCTCAGCATTAATGTGAAATGAAACAAGGTTACATGCAGCACACGTGTTCTTCCTCTTCTGCCAATACAGAAGTCAGGATTGCAATGTTAGGTATGCTGGGAAAGCAGACCTGAAATGGTTCCTGCTGAAGGGGGATGTTTTGGGTTTTCTTGAAGCGCTTTTCTTGATAAATGTTACCTTGAACAGAAAAGGGAAAAAAGAAAAAAAGAAAAAGTGCACCACCAAACCATAGAGCACCTGGAATATTCCAGAGTTTTGCTTCACAGTTTTGTTCTTTTAGGCTGTATTTACCTGCATACAGTACCATTTCGTAGGAAACTAGTAACTGAGTAGGGTTGCCAAAGATACACGTTTCATTTCCAGTCTAATAAGGAAATAAACAGTAATTAAAATACTATTCTGTTGAGAAAGCAAAAGCTCTGCATGTCGTGAACTGGAAATGTGGAGGCAGGAGGAAACAAACAAAATCCCTCCTGTACAAAACGAGCAGAGCAAGTTCACAGAACACAATGTTCATATGTAGACTAAAACCTGCACTCTTGTCCCTACAAAAGACCTCAACCAAGGCCATAATATGATGTTTTTATTTTGAAAAGCAGCTTTGAAAAGTTACAAATGGTTTAGTTATTTTAGAATAAATACACAGTATTCTAGTTAAGCTCCCTTTTTATGTTTCTCTTTATGGTCCATAGCTTGTGTTATGAATCTGAATGACTCTCCATTGTTTGCAGTCACAGAAAATTGAAAAGTTTAAAAGAGGGAGTTCAGGCCAATGTTGCCTGCGCTGAATTAATTGCTTAGTACTTCTGTCTGGAGTCCAGCAAGAGTTGGGGACCACAGCTTTAACACTGCAGTAGGAATTCAAATCATCTGTACTTCATGTTCTTTCCTGGAGTTTATTTAACTTATGAAGTACAATCTCATGGTCCAGAAAAGCAGCCAGGGTGGAGGAAATCTCAGTCATGGTCCAGCTAATCCTATCTCCTGTTCTCTCAGTGGCCATGCTGATGGTGGTTAGTGTAGTGTGATATGAATTGCAAGTGATTTAATTCTCAATCCGGTGAATACTTGCATTCTCAGAGTAACCCGAAAGTGTGAGAGATAGCACTGAACTTGGAAGGACAATTTGTAGATATCAAATGAGTGGCATGTTAATATTACCAAAGCTGCTTCTTCATTGCTAATATCTTAACGTTAAAGAGCGAAGAATGCTAGCTTGAATTTCTGAATTAATTCAAACCTGTTTTAGGCTGATCGTCTTCATAAGGCAAATTCCTGATTTCTTCTGCCATGAGTGATGTTGAATAATGACTGTGGTTCGGTGAGAGTGGAACCGGAGGATCCACCTTGCATTTTTCCAGCCATTCATCGATACTGCATTTGAATAGCTAGCATTGTTGTGGGGAAGAACGATGAGGCTCTGTTTGATGGACTGTGAAGCTTTGCTTTAAATGACCTTCTTAGCATTTATCTGGCTTTGTTGTACAAGAAATGATATGTGCTTTATTGTGGAAATACCTGCCGTTTAAGAAAAGTAAATATTATAACTGCATGTTTTCTAGACACTGTGTAAGAGTGCAAATCCTCAGTGGAGGGAACAGTTTGATTTTCACTACTTCTCTGACAGGAAGGATATGTTGGACATTGAGGTCTGGAGAAAGGATAACAAAAAGCACGAGGAGCTTTTGGGAATGTAAGTTCTTTTTTGGAGGGGGGTTAAATGCAAAAACTAATGTAATTTATATTACATAAATTTATATTTAGGTTGGTACCCCAACTTATTGCACAGTCTTTTGCTATTCAGAGCATCATTTGCAGGGATGACCTCTCGGGTAATGTCTCTCTCCTTACTGATACCAGATTTCGTCCTGCTGCAGTATTATGTTATAACTTCAAATTCCCAATCTCGTGTCACATTAGCAGCAGACATTTTGTGGGCTAGTTAGTTGAACCTTTCATTTTAATTTCTTAGTAGAAATGGAATATCTTCCATACTGTTAAGTCGTAATCTTTTTTTTTTGGTCTAATTCCATCAATTTCTGTACAGTACTACCACAGTCTTAGTTCCCTAGAGATAATGTTACCTTTCTTCCTATTGCCCTCATCTCTTCTTTTGTCTCCCCAGGCTACATCTGTACAGCTGGAGGATCAGTGCTCCAGCCTCTAAACTCTCCGGGGCAGGGGTGCCATCTGCAGTTGTTTGCATTCTTACCTGTTGATTATTTCACAGCTTGCTGACTAAATAGCAGTAACTAATAAGCACATCCTCTTGCTTTAAGTATTAAAATAGTTTGAAACTATTCACTGAAAAGAACAATCCCCTTTGGCTCTACAAATGTTTGTGGTTTCTCAGAGCAGGAAATGCTTTCTGGCTGAATGCTGTTGTTCATCACATGGAGAAGTGGCTGGAGATGAATTTGTTCCTTCAGTTCTCACAGTTAGTTTTATTACTTCTGATATTTTCTGTTTAGAGTTAAGAAATGTAGCAGTGTTTGTGGCCTGCCTCTGTCCAGTCTGCTTGATGCAGGAGGAATTTCTCCTTGTATTTTTCCCCTTCTTTTTTTTCCTTTACAGGCAGGTGTTCAGTGTGGCGAAAAGTGATCAGCTTATTCTATAAACAGTGGCGTTATTAAAGATTTCAGCAATGGGAAAGCTGGTGTCTGTCAGATTTACCTGAAAGTTACTTTTGCTGTCAGTGGAAAGAAAATATTGCTGCTGCCTCAAGCGCCGTGATTTCACTGTAGCACCAAAACAGGAAAAAAAAAAAAAAGCAAGATTTAGCAATTGCATGTGTAGGTGAATACCAAATGTGTAATGACCAGCCTTGTTTGCCAGTGTAGAAACTTTTGAAACCCCATAAATATTTTTTTAATCTGTGGTTCAAGTGCAGTCTAATCTGGAAAAGGTTTTCATAAGGAAGAAAGCATTATGAGTGCCGTGTTTCTGTCACCATGACTTCCAAGTTGAGTTTTGAATTCTCTGGATTTCACAACTTTGCTGTAAGAAAGATTCTTAAGTGAAATATCTGTGGGTTGTATGCAGTCATTGCCTACAGTATCATGTCCCAACTGCTTTCACCTATTCTCATAATTTTAAGGAAAAAGCAAAATCTGCTGGACCTTAATAATTCTGTGGTTAACTTGTGGAATTCATTATGTTCTCTCAGGGCTGTGTAGGTTGGACTGTTGGTTTGATGTTAAAATAATGAGTTGTCACATGCTGCTGAACTTCTGTGGAATAAAGACTTCTGTTCATTCCATTAGGCCCACAATTTCATGTAGTATGAATGCTTTAAGCCCCTGGAACGTCTCTCCCAGGCATAATTTGGATTTAAGGCAAAATATTCTCGAAACAGAGCCTGAAGTGTCCGTGAAGCTTATGGAACATATAGAATAAGAAATGCGTTGGACCTTCAGTACTAAACGCTAACACCTGGGGCATTTATCTGCTTCTGAATTAACAAAGTTGTGATTTCGTGTCACCCTTCTCCTATTGTGCAATGAACCCTCACTGTCAGGGTGCACTGCAACCTAAATTATTACATTCAGCCAAACCTACATTGTCCTTATATTTCCATCGGGATCCAATTTCTCACGTAATATACTGCAGCACTGAGGGGTTCAGCTGCTGGAGTCTGACACTGGGGGGTGGCTGTTCTTTGGTGCTGGATGAAATAATCCCACTATTTAGTCTGCACGGAGCTGCTGCTAACATTTACAGAGTGCTTTTTGTGTCCTTTGGCATAGGAGGCATTCTATAAACAGGAGATGATGTTAATGTATATTAATAAACAGAGGTGTTAATGTGTGCAGAATTTGTCCAGGCTGTGTTAAATTGTTTATGCCAAGTTGGTAGTGAGCGTTTCTGCATTAAGAAATATGTTTTGAAAAAGTGATATTGCAAAAAAAAAATTGGTTTCTTTTCACCACGAGCTTGCATCAAGGACAAGGATTTACAAAAATCACAAGACTTAAGGCCGTGAGCAGCGTGGTGGGAAAGCATCCGATAGGAGGAATGCCTCAGGGAAGAGGTGCCTTTGCAGGCAGGAGCAACTTGTTCTAAAGGCCATACAGTTGGGATTTGGTGCTAAAATGGATGACTGGAACCAAACCTTGTAATGAAATTTCACTGAATTTATGCCTAGTATATGTCAGAATAGGACCATGTCAACCATCTCTCTGGCACCTGTGGCATCTGCAATCCCTTCCCAAATATTAAACTTAGGCACATCTTACTGTATACTGATGATGATGCTGACCTCTTTTGTGAAGGGCTTTTAAGGGTTCTGAAGTAAAAAAGGCAGTCATTTGTCTTTGCATTATCATATATACTTATGTGTATGTAAGGATACTTATTGTTGTTTGATGGACCGCTGGGAAGTGCCTAAGTCCAGCTCTTCCTAGTGAAATCTTAACATTTTATTCCTTGGTAAATTAAAACAAGTTTAGTATATACTGTTCTTGAGTAAAGTTTCTCTGCAAAATTAATTGGAAAAGGGTGAAAAAAAGATATGGCAGATAAATATAAAAGCTGTAAGTCATAATGTCAAAAGAGCAATCTTAAATGAAAACTAAAGCTGTGGCATATTTCTCTACAGGACTAGAGGTCGATATAGAGGCTTAAACTTCTATATTGATCAAGAGAAGGAAGAAAACAGTTTAATTGAGGTAACAGACCTCTGTCCTCTATAGAACATGCATATGGCCATGTGTGAAATATTATGTCTGAATTTAATTCCTTGATTTATGGAAGGATGACAACAAATAGAGCCATTCTCTTCTGAAATAAGGTTACTAAATTGTGAATTTAACTCAGGAGATCATTTGCATCGCCTCAGGTGCAAATAATCTGTGGATTTTGCTCTTTGCATTTAGATCTGGCTAATTTTCAGCAAAGCCCGTGGATTACCTCCATTAGTTTTATGTTGTGGTCATCCCCATAGTCTCTTATTGCTTTCCTGTGAAATAATTATCCATATAAGGTTGTTCAGATATGAAGCTGAGAGATGGAAAATGCAGGATTTCTCTTTCAGGAGGGTGGGAGATAATAGTTAGACTCAGTTTAGAAGTGTAGAAGTGCTTGTGTGAAAATTTCTGAGTGTATACATAGTAAACTGAACATCTAATTGCATCACCAAGAAGCATCCGTTATAGTCTGATCAGTTGCCTTCTATAACCTAAATGAAACATTGTCTTTTTTTTGTTAAGCCTTTTGCCATTTGCCAAGTACAAATGTGAATTTTCTCTTCAGTTCCTCAAAAGAAACTACAGCAGCATGCCATCACCTTGAGTGAACACAGATGTTTTAGGAAGTTAGCTTGCACGGAAATCAGACATGATTTGAGGAAGAAATGCTTATGCTCCATCTCCTGCTGCTTTCCCCTCCACATGTGCATCCCTCCTACCCCCGCAGCCTTATACTCAATCTTTTCTTTGACCTTTGGCTAATGAAATTCTTTAAATAAGTGAAACAATTCCCATTTGCCAAAACAAACTAGAATCGTATTTAACTTTGTCTTTGAGATACGAGAAATTTCTAAGGTTATCTTCTGGTGGGAGCTCAACCGTTCTCTGAAAGTTTTGTCTTTTCTCTCTCTTTTTGCATGGACAGTTCTTAACCTAAAAAGCAAATGCAGCTTTTTGCAGTTCTGCATTGTGTTTGAGTGGGTGTATGGACCACAGGCCAGCTGGGTGACCCTGAGGTTTCTCTTCTCTCCAAAATTCAATCTCTACATCTGTAAAAAATGAAAATAATTAAAAAAAAAAAAAGAAAAAAGAAGAAAACAAGATAATTATACAGTCCCCCATTGCACTGAATACGTATGGTATCAGTAATGCTGCTGTTAGTGCAGCCAAGGTGATGTTGAACTGAGGAGTGAAAGTGATGAGGTCTTTCTGAAATGCTTGCCTTTTTCTTTTATTTTTGGTTTGTTTTCTGTGCACTTTCTCTTGTCGTGTCTTTGAGAAGAGTCTAGATATAGCAGTGAACTTGAAGTGTGACCTCTCGCACCTGGAAATTGTGGAGTCAGCCTACTTGCCGAACTGTGTTGGAACTCTTCCTAGCTTATTCTCCTCTTTCAAAGCCACTTGAAAGCAGTTAATAAGAGTAAACTTGCAACCTATTGTGTGCCCAGCATGGTGAATAGCAAAGAGCACATTTAGAGCAAAGTCATCCCCATTGACTCTGGTCAGAAGCTTACACACAGAACCATGTTTGAACACATAGAGCTACTGGATGACTTACAAACTCATCAGAGCAGTGAGTTTCACTTTGTAACATAGCTTTTTGGGTTTTAAGGCTGAAAATGCTTTTTTTTTTTTCTTTTTTTTTTTTCCCACCTCCCTTAGCATTCACAGAAAATAGGCTGTTAAGAAGCGGAAAGCACGCAATTTATAGCAGATGGGTATAAACTGCTCCAGCTCTACTACTGGAATGGGATCAATCAGGAACACTACATGCACCATTTACCCAGAAGAAACCCACCTGGGGGAACCCTGTGGAATTTTAGCCTATTAAGACAACACCTTAACAAGTTTAGTTTAAATAAAAACTTGTCGGCAGGCATTAAGCGGAGCGAAATCTCTCTCCCTCCATCATCCACTTGCCGTCCCTTGGAGGAATGTGACTCCCCTTGCACTGTGGCAACAAAGCCTCTCCTTCCTGCTTTTTTTTTTTTCTTCCATCATCTGCAACTTTTGTTTAGCTTGTTCTTGAAAGCCAAGACCCGTAGAGGTTCAGAAAAGTTCCACTCTATTTACTGGACGTCTAAATAGAAGGCATTTAGTTGAGCAAGGTGCTTATACTTGAAGTTGCATTGAGCTGCTCCCTTTGCATGCAACTGGATGTCTAGTGATCTCCCCTTTAGCCCATCCTTATCTTTTATTATTGCCTCTTCATAAATGTTTCTCTTTTTTTATTTTATTATTTTGCATCAGATTAATGATGCATACAATATGCTGAGGGTGGGGGGAGCTTTCAAAGCAGCCCTTTCTCCTGGGAAATATAACAGTACACTGAGAATGTAACTCTAGTAAGGCTTGTAAAAGAGATTGGGGCATACAGTATAATGTAGCATAAAATCGAGTATGTGACTTTAAAGAAACGAATCTATTTTAGGCTAACGTTTTAAATTTTGTGTTTGCCCCTTTCCTTTTCCCCAGGGTGAAATAGAATTCTTTCAAATCCATCACAAAGTGCCAGGGGATTTGGGAGGGGAAGTGAGGCAGGCTGGAGTTAAGTTTTCTACTGTACAACTCAAACCTTTTACCTTTGCTTTACCAGTAGGTGAACCAGAAAGCAAAACCAACATTAGGTACAATGAAAACTGGCTGCTTGGTTTTCCATGTTTAGTTCCATATGGGCATACACATGTGCATACTTCCACGAAGCTTTTGTTGCCTGCTGGCTACTGAAATCAATATTAAATATTGCTTTATTTTATTCACTTCCTCTTATTCATTAACCCTTGGCATTGTTGTTCTAGATGTAAAGTTGACATTTCTGCCCTGTCAATGAAGCAGACAAATTACTTAGAGCTGCCTCTGGAAAAACATCCGGGGTCCCTGATAATGCTGATTGCTGTCACCCCTTGTACGGGAGTGTCCATCTCTGATCTGTGTGTCTGCCCTCTGGGAGACCCCAGTGAAAGAAAGCAGATTGCACAGCGCTATGTGAGTTTGCATTTCTTTTTTCTTTTCTTTTTTTTTTTTAACCCCTTTTCTGTTTCTTTTTTCAAACCATCCAAAATTGTGACCAAAACAAAGAAAAAGAGAAGGGAAAAAAGAAATAAGATTTGTCCAGTCATAATAACATGTCTCTTACCACAGAAAACTATTACTTGGAATAGTTATTGTCTTTAGAATGACAAGTAGATTGGCAGGGCGGATAGACTAGAGCAATTTGGATGCTTGTATTTGTTGAGTTTTAAGCTAATGCTTTCCTTTGAAAACTTGAATTATGTTAAGACCTTATCATGAGGAATTAGAGACTCTGAATATCATGGAAAGAGAAAATAGTACTTAGTTTTCTTTTCTCCTTTGGGATAATATGGAATATGTTCTGAATTTTCACGTTTAGGAGGACTGATTCATTTGATGGCTTCCATGCTTCAATCCTTTAAAGCTGAGCATGAAAGAATAAGCCTGTCTCTCTGTAAAATGGGGTCTGATTTGGAAGCACGATCAATTCAAATAACTCGATAACACTTTGAAGAACACCTGATTTAGTGTGGTATCTTCCTAAACCATGCTGTTTCTCCAGATCTATTTCTGTCCCATATTTTGTTTTGATGGGCAGATGATACTTCCATAAGCAAGCAGAGCTCCTTCCAGTCTCTGTCATGAAACTAATGTGTAACTTAAGTGAACTAAGAATCCTTTTAAGAGCTGCTAGTTTTAGATGTCATGAAATGTAGGGTTGCTGTGCATTGAGAAGGGGATAGTGGAAGGATGTACATTGATATTGGCTGCTAAACTGAAATGCTGTAGAAACAGTGAACGAATATTACTCAAGCCATTTGGTAGTTCCTCAATTTGTTTCTTACTGAATTACAACTTAATGTATTCTAAACTAAATGTTTTTCTTTTTGCAGAGTATAAAGAATTCCTTTAGAGATATGAAGGATGTTGGTTTCTTACAGGTCAAAGTTTTAAAGGCAGTTGACCTCCTGGCAGCAGATTTTGCAGGTATTCCATTTCTGTTTTCCAGCATTTGATGCAATAATACATTCTGAGCGTTATTTACACTTTATGCAGTACTATCTGTTGAACAAAGGAAAGCAAATCTCATTGCTTCTTTGCAGTGTGAAACCTGCCCCAAGAAACTGAGATGCAAAATGTCTTTGACTTGCACTCCCCAAATATGTGGCACTAACACTTTTTAAAAATACAAGTTCATATTGTTTCTCCAGGGAAGCTCTAGAGAACTGATATTTCTCTGTAGTGACTGCCAGGATATTATTATTTTTATTATCATCTTCTCCGGGATTCTGGAGACCTTTTAATTCCCCTCTGTATCTTGCAGCATCTTGTAATTCACAGTCACAGCATTGCATGCTGTATATTTGCTGATAGTCTGCTTTTTTTTCTTTCTTTTTTTTTTTGGTCAAGGATAACTTGTTGATAAAGGCAAAAAAGAGAGAAAACACTCTTGCCCCGTTCTCTGGAATTCATGCAGACAGTGTAGCATAAGAGAACGCTGCTCCTAAAATAAGGTCCAAAGGATAAAACCCAGCATTAATCATGGTACTATTTCAGTTTCAGTTCCCTGCATTGGGAGAGAAGATTTCTGAAGTTACTGGTGCTTCAAATAACTGAATAATTTAATTTGAAAACAAAAAAAAGGAAAAAAGCCTTCCAATTAGGAAAGGTAGCTTGTGCAGTAACTTTGAGATGGCAAAGCAGGACCTTTGTCAAATGACAATGCTAGGGTTGTATCAAAATATGTATGCGGTGTTGAGGGAAAGAACTGAGCTTAGGAGGTTTTGGGCTCTTTGAGAAACTTCACTGATGCTAATGCAGTTGCATCAGTGATGGTTATGGCTCCCTTTCCCTCAGTTCTTAACCAGGAGCATGTGGGTGCATTATGAACATTGGAAGAGACACACAGGTTCTTGATTCTGCAATTGAAAGACTTTTCATACAGGGTTTGTGACATGCATTCCTTGTGCATAGCGGAGAATGAAATTCTGCTTAAGTAAAAGGTTACTCAGTCTGTCATTATATTCAAAATAACCCAGGCTTTGAGCCTGATTCATGAAGCAAATGACAAATTGTTTTTCAATGGCAGTGCTGAAAATATCCTAGTATTATGCTGTAATAGACCCACCAAATTGCAAAAGGATGCAGCGATTTTAGGTAAAAATAGCATAATTTCTGATCATGTAATGAGAGACATAAAGATTAATTATCTGTTCTGAGCCATTCATAAATGATTAGTGCAGCAATTATGGGCTTCCATAATAGAGCCCTCCTAGAGCAGTGCCATATTTCCTGCATTACCAGAGAGACTGCTCAGATTTATTGTTATTGATAAAAGTAAGTTCAAAGTCCGGCTAAAAGTCTGGTAAAGGAATAATTGCGGAGACAATAAGAAGCAAGCAGATTTCCAGAGGCTTAATAAAGGAACTGCCTGAGGAGGTGGCATTCCCTCCCTGTGCTGTCCCACAGCAGTACCAATTTTCAGGTGTGCAAACTTCTGGAGATGAGAAGCGTTGTGCCACCTTATACCTTGTTCCTTACTTGGTGTGATTGGGAATTCTGCTGATGTATGTTAATCCTGTAGATCTTAAGTGCAAGATCTTAAGGTTTCTATCCCATGGAAACAACACAGCTTCTGCTTTGATTTTGATCACAGTGTTCTGAAAATCTGTACTCTGCCATTTAGGCAAGTTTCTGCATAGATGTACCGAATACATAGAAGTTCTTCAGGCACAGCCAGCCTGGTTTGAGCCTTCCATCCTTTAATATTCCTAGATAATAGTTTGTTGATGTGAAAATGACTTTCTGCTTTATTGGATGTTTTTGGTGTATGCATGGGAGTTCTCAAACGCTGCGTTTGCTCGCTGACCAAAAAACAGAATTCAGAATATCAAATTATACAGTGGGATTGTTTTTGGCATATACCAGTTTGCATTTCACGCAGTTTCTCTGAAGTGCTGCTTTTCAGGGAATGGGCACCTAAGCTGAAAAAAAGACAGATTCTAGTAATGCATACAGTTCTTAAATTTTACCAATATTGACTAGTCAATGCCCACTGTTTACATACTGAAAAGATTCCATGTTACTTTGTATACTTTTCAGCGTAAGAACCTTAAGAGAGCCCTTCATTAATAGTAGATTACAAAAAAGAAAGCTTTGGCTTTAATATCTTCAGCCTACTACCTAAATCCCTTCATTGCTATACTTACTTGCATAAGTAGAAGTTAGGCTGGATAGTCTGTAGCTGACTTGTACGTGAAAACTGATGATGAGATTAAATCAGATACTGAGTCAGACACACTGATAAACAGAGCTCTGCTTGTGATGTAAACTGCTGAGCTGTATTATATTGTGAAAGCTACAAATTCATGCAGTGTGCTTTATCAAAACAATATATTAATGCGTTAGCAAACATCTGCACCATAATATGTTCCACGCCAGAATCTTTCTTTTTAGGAGGTTTTGTTTACTTTATTTGGTTTTTGGTTTTAAATACCCTGCCTGCTTCACACCTGGATTCTGCAGGTGGATCTTTTAGTTGATTTGGGTTTTAGTAAGCTGCAACACTGTGTAGGGTCTGCTTAGCTTCAAGGACTTGCTCACATGGAATTGGCCGATGAAGTACTACTGGTGGAGATCCAATGCCATGCTTGTCTTCTCTTGATGTGGCTAATTAATCCTGTAACCAACTGGAGAAGACCACATGCTCTAAGAAGAGGGTGAAAGAGCTGTAAAGTGAAGCACTGGCACTCTCCTGAGTCAGAATGACAGTACCGCTTTCATGTCAATTGAGTAGTTGTCAACTGGAGCAGATTTTTCTTGCTAAACAGATTTAGAGATTACTCTCTGTAAATCTCAGAGTTCAGGTATTAGAGTGAAGACACCTGAGCAGATTATAAGATGGTGTTGATTTCAAAACTGAAGATGCATTGGTGATATTGTTTATTTAGCACAAGTCATTCCACAAGTGGGAGGCAACTTCCCGTTCCCTTACTGGATTTACATTTGGTCAGTCAAGTTTGGTGGCTGTACTACAGTGAAAGAATGCATGCTAACTACAATAACAGGTTTACTTCTCTTATTTTTTTAATTCCCGTCTGATTTTTTTCCGTAGGTAAAAGTGATCCTTTCTGTGTGTTGGAGCTGGGAAATGACAGTCTTCAAACGCACACTGTTTACAAGAACCTCAATCCAGAGTGGAACAAAGTTTTCACATTGTAAGTGAATTGCTTTTGAAAACATGATGAAACACCAAACAGTTAGCAGCTTATCTATAAAAGCTATTGACTTTGGAAAAATACAAAGGTCAAGTTAAAGATATGTCATTTTTTCATAGTCAGAAGAGGATGTTGGAGAAATATCAAATATAACTCAATTGGAGCTTTTTGCCTTTTAGTAGTTCTTGCATGGAGTTTATTAATAGAAGTCATTAAAAGAAGAATTACTGTGATATTTATAGGAAGAATCATGACTGGACATAATGGAGTTGTATCTGGATCCAAGAGATAATATAATGGAAAGTTATGACCAGATACTCATGCC
This sequence comes from Perdix hodgsoniae, assembly GCA_035772895.1. Lineage (NCBI taxonomy): Eukaryota > Metazoa > Chordata > Aves > Galliformes > Phasianidae > Perdix > Perdix hodgsoniae. The sequence continues at coordinate 15,726,725 of JAPSGF010000010.1, forward strand.
TACATTTTCCATAATTTAAAATAAAATGTTTCATGGCAGAATACCTCATTTAATTTGTAAGCAACAGGAACAACGTGAGCTCTAATTTTCTGCTTGTTTCTTATGAATTTAAACTAATCAAAGGTTGCTTAACACAAATTAGTAGCTTATATTTTTATGAAAACAAAAGTGTGTGTCTTGGGGGTGAATTAATGAAGTAAGAAAAAGTGATAGTTCAGTTATTGACAGTCAAATTTATCTTCTTTTATGCTGAAAGGTTTTTGTGAATATCTGATTGAAATAAATATCTCCAAGGTTGTAGTAGTCTGTGTCAAAGGAGAAAACAGTGAGGGCTGGCAGTCGAGCGTTTGTAACATTTATAGAAGAATGGAAGAACAGTTTGAGAATTACAGATTTCTTGCAAAAGCAACATTCCAGAACACTTAGCTGGATGCAAACACAATAAAAAATATCAGATCTCTTTGATAGAAGTACTTTGCTTGATTTCTGTTTAATTCATGGATGCAGCTGAATGCATGTCTCTTGGAGTCCTTTCCTTTCCTTTGTCTGTTTTCAAGAAGTTCCCACTCGCTGTTTATTCTGTGATGGTGCCAACAGATGAGTCTTTTTGGATGTTCAGCCAATAAAATGAACCTTAATAAGAATCCCAAATCTTTTTTTTTTTTAAGGAAGTTTGTTTCTACTCTTCCTGAGAGTCCCAGAAATGTCATCTGCAGTCTATCACTAACTTTCTTATTGCTGGTGCATGGCTACTCTGAGCAGCAAATTCACAGAGCCAGTCAGGCCCCCACAACTCTCTTTAGATTTCTTTTTCTATTTTTTTCCCTTTAATCAAGATCAAACTACTTAAAAGCTATTGGTGATGATTTAGAGCAGAGTGGATCGTTCTTAGTGAATCCCTTTCAGATGGAGCATTTCATACCACTAAAGAGCCTTTCCTGTAATACTTGGTTATTCTGCAACACACTTATCTATGTCACACTGTCGGTTTCTTAATATTTTATACTGCTGGTCACTGTAACGTATGGAAAATTGTAATGGCTTGGTAGAGGTACGTGGAAATTTGGTTGCTGAAGTGAGGGGTTTTGATGTATTTTAAAGACAAGGTCTTGTAAATAGTGCATATGTAGTGCAGATCGTGCATGGGTCAGTTTGAAGAACACATTTTGGCTGCTAGCCGGAGGGGCACGCAGGTAACTTCGAGCTCCTGACTCTGCTCTGCAAAGAGCAAATCCAGAGTGTCAAAGGGAGAGGTTCCATGAGCAATACTGCCTTGAAATGCTCTTCTAGGGAGGATAGTTGCACTGATTTAAATGACAAGTAGGCGCCATGCCGTGTGCCTCTTTCTTTAATTCTAGCATGTGGTAGAGGGAAAAGAGGAGATAATGAATGCAACTCATAAATCATCTCTGGTTACCCAGGTTTTGCAAGCACACACGTAACTTCTCTGAAATGAGGCTGATTTACTAATGATCTGATAAAATACTCAGGATTGAGTGCCCTCTGCCACATTGGTTGAAAATTTGGATTGAATGGAATAAAAATATTGTACATTTAACCTTTAATTAGGGTTGTTAAGTTTATTATTTTTCAAGTAATTGGTTTTGCTAATAGTTTAAAAGGAACATAATAGCTCAAGGCAAATGAAATTACATGTTTTGCTTCTTGGATTATTTTTCTCATATGCTTGGTATCCTGGAGCCTGGTTTTGAATTCAGCCCTGGACCCCTCCTGGCCACCAGCTTTAATCCAGTTAATCCACTGTTACAATCAACATAGATGCACAAAAAATACCACTGTCTGGTAGTTATTTATTCTTTACCTAGTTATGTGACTGCAACACGAAGGGAAAGCTTGGGGAATATCCATCATTTGATTCAATTTTTTTTGGAATTTAATTAAATGCTAGTTTTATACTCCAAGGTAATACAAACTTAATTAGTAAAGCAGCATTCTGAGATCTTTGTGCGTGCATGTGTATTGAATAACACTGTTTGTCTCTGCCCTTTTCATTACAGCCCTATTAAAGATATTCATGACGTTCTGGAAGTGACAGTGTTTGATGAAGATGGAGATAAACCCCCTGATTTTCTTGGAAAAGTTGCTATCCCTTTGCTGTCTGTAAGTTACCTTTGTACATCTTTCAAACGTTGGTGGTTTTGCTGGGAACGAATTGTGTTTCTATTCTTCTTAGTGCAAAGCAGCAATGATTTGGAGACAAACAGCTTTTGTGACCCGTATGTGCCTTAGTTGGCAGTGTTTGTAGTCCTCTTTAGTGTAACAAGCATTGCCAGCCCATTTTAATAGAAATTTAGTTGATTGGAAAGAAAATTGCAGAAGTGTCTGTACTTCATCAGCACTACATGCCATGTAGGTCTGAAAACATAATTGAGTTGTTCTGTGTGTTTCCACATCATCTTCCGAAGGTAACATTTTATGCATGTCTTTGTTCTGTCTTGCTTCTTTTTGCTCCAAGAAAGTAATTGCACATCACAGTAGGATTGACTAGAGATAGCTGTTGTTATTGGCACAGCTGAATAAAATTACCTAAAAGGGGTGTTTTCTGCTCCACAGTGCTTTTAAAGATGGGTGGCTTTTGTTCTGTAAACAAATATGTGAAGAGTGAATGCTACCACGGGAGTATAAAATCAAAACTGGAAACAAAGCAAGCTCAGGGGAAAGGAGTTGCTCTGGAGATGAAGGAGTGTTAAAGCTTTTTCTGAAATGGCCAAGAAAAGGCCAAGCTAAAGAGAAGGGAACATGAAAGGGTCATTATACGGCATTAATAGAGAAAATGGGCAAAGCAGTTTTGTGTTTGGTAAGATTGATTTAATTTGGAACAAGGCTGGTAATAACAGAGTAAACCAGATCAAGAGGATGCAAACAGCTCCATGTGTGAGTTTGTAGTATCATAGAAGGTTCTGGTAAATTTTGCAGTCAAGTTTGGAAATAACTTCCTGGGGTGCTGCTTTTGTTAAATCAGTAGCTGAGGATAACAGCCTCGTGGACTCTTATGCTCATATCACTCCAGTTCTGTAAGCACACACTTAACTTTAAGCGTGGGATTTCCTCAAGTTTTGAAGCATCACGTTTTGCAGTCGATTCCTTGTAGGGAAGAGTGTGTATTGCAGGCCATGCAGTGGGTACTGCCTTGTGCCCCATGCAAACGTTCACGCTTACAACCTATCACACAATGTGAGCGATGCTGGCAGTAGTGCAAACCTTTTGGTAATGCACGGTGTGATGCTGTGGGTAATAGCTCTCCTCAATAGGCAGTCGGTGAGTCTTGATTGAAATTACAGAGTACAAAATTGCTGTATTGTTTTCAAGCATTCCTGGGAAAGCGCGTTCACCTCTGCAGAAAGGCTGGCACGCATCTCTCGTATTTCAGGCAAAAGAGTTTGACTCTTAGAGGTGGGCAACTGCGGGGAAAGCTCTGTTGTGGGAATGAATTAGTGGGGCTCCATCCTTGCTGAAAGTGGAGTGATGGTAAGCTTCTAGAGAGAAAGCAAAAATTCCATTAAATCAAAGCAGCCCCTCAGGGTCAGCTGGGAAATATATGGATGCAGGTTAGGTAAGGGACCAATCAAGATCAGAAAGGGGAAGTTGAACTACAAATATTTGATGTTTCCAAATAAATAATGAAATGCCTGAAAAACTCTTGAACCGTTTTAGAGAATATGATCACAGCTTAAAGAATGCTTTATAGTGGTAAAGGAACGGGCTAATGTGCTCCAGTTCTGTTACTATTTTGTTTAAATATGTATATTTCTTGTGCATTCAAGTCTAAAGCAATGTGGCTTCTGAATTTCTTCAGGGACGTGTTTTTATGTTGATTTTCATCCACTGTGTGTTTTTTCTAAGCTATTCTGGAGTCCAGATTGTGGGTGTACTTGGGATATAGAACCATAAAATGGCCTGGCCTGGAAGTGACCTTGATGGTCATTAAGTCCCAGCCTCTCTGCTGTGGGCAGGGTTGCCAGTCGCCAGATCAGGCTGCCCAGGGCTCCATCCAACCTGCCCTTGAGTAAGGTGGATAAAACAAGCATGAACTGCAGGAGTGGCTGTAGGGTAAATATCGCGCTTAAGGAGCCTCAATGCTGCGATGCTAGGCAGAGATGCTCTATCCATCCATTAGGGCCAGAGACCTGGGTACTGCTTAACTGGGGTCACTGCAGGCAGAAAAATAACAAAACTTCAGTCCTGGGACTTTGTGGAACAGATATGTTCATTTTATATATTTGTACCTTGTGTTCAAGCTGCCTTGTATTCTGCCTCCCTCCATGGCTTACACTGCAAGTTCTGTCTGAGGCTGGGGATGCTTTAGATTATTTGTCTATTTTTTAGTGGCTTGAGTCTTCAATATCTCCACTTTCAGAACAATATTAAAGTCAGTTTGGCACGAAGGATGATTTCATGTTTACAGGGAAGAAAAACTCTTAACATCTTTTATTCCATTTTTGATCACTTGGTTAATTTTTCCCCAAGTCCTCATATCTCTGATGTTCCTGGAAGAGAGTGGCTGGAGCAGCTGCTCTCCTGCAGACCCCGCGCTTGCCAAATGGTCTGCATGATCGGCAGCAGGCTGTGTGGGCTCACAGTGAGAAGATTTCTGTTGGATTTTCTGTTGATTTTATAGGCATTTGTCAAGTATCCCTTAGGAAGCATGTAACAAGGCAGAGCAGGGGAGTGCATGTGTGTGGTAATGTCCAAACTCTATTCAGCGTAGGTTTTTTGTCCAAAGTTTGAGACAAAAAAAATAAAATAAAAATTGTTTATGCTTTCCCTTGCCAACTGGTTTTCTTCCTTCCCATCCAAACTTCTCTGCCTCCTATTTCAGTCAAATCTAGCATAAATATATTCATCTCTGCTTCTGATTAAAAACATTTTGCACCTAGTAACTTGGTTCAGACAGAGAATGGCAATTTTCTAAGCTCTTTTTCTTGAAATGAGTATTTCGACGTATGTTGTGAATTTGGCTATAAATTTGAGTCTATCCTTTGAACCATTTAGATAAATATGTTGAAAGAGAACAACAGTTAAAGATTCAAGGAAACCTCACAAATCATACAAGTTTAATTTCTCAGGCCTAATAGTTGGCTTGCATTAGGTTCCCTTTTGAAATAGAAATGCGTTTGCCTCTTTGTTCCCTTCATATAAGTTAAAAATGCACTGGCCTGAGTTGTGAGCTGTCAGCACGTGAAATAAGTTTTCTTCAGGAACTGTTCATGGATGGCTAGATTTTCTTAGTGAAGAAATGCTTTGGATAGGATATACATTGGAGGGATAGGGAAAGTTTAATTCAAAAGAGAATTTTGGTTCGAATGTGTCCAGAAGTCTTGCAGTGGCATTTTGCAAACATGAATACACCTTCATCATCCCATTAACTCACAATCTCTGTGATTTTTTTTGTGTATTATTATGTTTGTGCTTCCCAGTCAACACCAACTGTGATCTAGGCTTATGGAATTCATTAATTAAGAAACAAGCAGATTTGGCAACATAAGAAGAGCTTTAAAATGACAGGAATAAAACTGAAAACTTCACATTACTTTGGGCATGACGACTGTGTGGTTGCTTTGTTTCTCATGAAGCTCTATTAACGAGCAGCGCAGACAATGATTTTGATAGCATCATACTAAGTTTGGTGTTTTCTCTACATGCGAGTAGTTGTGGACGGAGGGAGGGAAGTAATGATTTACCCTTGCTGTTTCAGCAAAATGAAATCTAAATGCAGAGCTTGCTTTTTTTGCTTCTAGCTTTTCTGTGTTAATCAACCTGTGGCATTTTTTCTCCTGCCCTTCTTTATGTTGAACGATTCTCCACCTCTAAAACATGTAAATGAGACCTCATCTCAAATAGTGTTCACAGCTCCAGATATCTGCAGTCACAGAAGCGGTGGATAAACTGAAAAAGATGCAAATTACTGCTACCAGTATTGAACAAAATGGAGCTCTGTTGTGCCAAAGGTGACCTGTAGAATCTGGCTGTGAGAGGGATTGCCTTCTCAGACATTGGGCAATGAGAGGGAAGACCAGACCACTGAACATAGCAGGTTTTTGTGTTAGAAACTGAAGGAGACACTGGGAAATGGGGAAGTAAGGCAAAAAGTGCTTCAAGAAAGGAGTTTGATAGGTGTAGTGATTTTTCTTTTTGTAGGTTTTAGGGACTCTAACTAATTATCAAAGTAGTCCTTCCCATCTGTGTTCATTTGTGCCCTCGGTCTTACTGAAAGCAGCCATGTTTCTGTCTGTAAGGCTCTGTCTCTTTTTGCTTTGCTTCAAGAGGCTCCTGTCTCCTGGAGGGCTGCAAGCGAGAGGCATGGGATCATATCATGTGCTTCAGTAAATCTTAAAGCAGGGATATATCAAATATCCTCATGTAGAAAGACCTTTGAGTGAGGAGTTGTATGGCAGGCTGGAATGTTTTTATCTGCTGAGTTATCAGCTCAGAGTAGATTTTTGCTGCGCCCTTTTTTCAGCAAACAGGAAGAGGTCTCTGAAATGTTTCCAAGTGCCACACAAGGCTGGTAGCTAAAGATACAGTGGAAACAACTAGCATGACTTTTGCAAGCTTAATTGTCTGAAACGTGGCCTGGATTCAGAGAACAGGCACCTGCCAGTTGTGATTACTTAGCACTTGACCATAAGTGTACGGCCTTTTGCAGGAGGAAGCTTTAGAGTTTGAGAGAGCAGTGGAAATGCTGAGCTTATGTCGCAGGGGCTGCTGTGCAGCAGATCATCTGTTCTGATTTTTGCTTCTCTCACGAACCAGAAATGTTGGAATAAGGGTGAAAGACATTGCTTCCAGAAAAAAGAAAAGGGCACCTTATTTCTGAAATAAAATATTGCTGTGACAATGCTCTGCTTATTGAAGATGGTATTGATGGGATGAAGTGGGTGTTTTTGTTGATGTTTTCTTTTTGAGTGCTACTTGAGATCTTGGTCTTAGAGCGCTCCTGGGGCTTTCAGCATCTCCTCTCTCTGCCTTGGAAGCTTGGCTGCCTGCTTTCAGACCATTGACCCCCATACACCTTCAGTCTTTGGACATCAACCTTCTGCCAAGAATCTGCATTTCTATTGTACGTTGAATCCTACAGAAGGTTATTAAAAGCAAAATTTTGGGGGGGAAAGAGTTTGGGTTGAATGAATGGACATTTTGTATAAAATCTAATGAACGTATATTACCAGGCTGAGGAGAAACAAAAAAAACCTCCTTACTCACGTCCAGGTGGATCAAATATGTGCCTTGCTTTCATCTTTTCCTGGGGAAATATGTCCTTTGATAAGAGGAGGTGTGTGTCTGTAACAAGACAGCTTTATGTTATTCAGGGCAAATGGTATGACACTGTGCATCAGCAATGAGCTCAAGAAGGAATATCAGAGGTCCCAAATGCTTTAGATGAATTACCTTTGGAGAGTAGCCATTACCCTTTCTGCACGTCACGGGTGTTGATGTACAGAGGTTTAACCCAGCATTGTTCTGTCAGGTCATCGATATATGACATCGAATCTGCATCAAAGCTGGATACAAAGTGAAGTTTTCTTAAAATCAATGTACCAAAAAAAAAAAAGCCACTAAACCATATTTCTTTGAGACAAGAGCAATGAAAAAACACCCTTTGCTGCGTAAGGGTCCTGTCTTCTCAGTGTTTTGTGTCATATCAATCTCGGCTTTCGCTATTTCATTAAAATTCCCAAGCGGTCAGAAGGTTGTTGCTTAATAGATTTAGCATTGGCTGGCTACATCAATACTGTGTTTAGTCACATTTGTTTTACTGGGGACATCTGTGGGAAGAGTTTAGCAAATATATTCACTCATTTGAAAGGAACTTGATGCACTTTGGGCCTTGACTGTGCTGTGGTCTCGTGCACCTGAACGTCTCCTTCCAGCTGGGAGGGCAAGCTGAAGCACTGAAGCACTGCCAGAGGTTACCTCTGCTTGAAGTGCTCCTGTAGATAGAAATACGGAGTGCATGAAGAATTTTAGCTTTGCTTCCAGCTTGTAACTTCCTTTGCATACTTCTGTATAGAGACAGAAGTATGATACAGAAGAAGGGGTGAATTATACTGTTGAAATAGTGCTGCTGGTATTTTGTCTTTGAGTTGATTCAGAACACAGAAATACCCCCATGTATCAGAAATTTTCATGGGGTGAGAATGCTGATTTTTTTTTTTTTTTTTTCTGATGGTAACCTTGTCTAATGAAGCTTATCAGTGGGATTGGCACTACTATCCTTCTGTGATTATGGGCGGTCTTAATTGTTGATTGAACTCCAGTGTGTTCCACGCAGTTAACAAGCTTTCAAAGAATGCAAGCATTAGTATTGAGGAGATATATATGCGCTTGTGTGAAATTAATAAAGGGATAATATAGATAATATCTCTTGAAGGACCTGCTTTCAGTTTTAATTCCCATACTCCTTTCCATTCTTGATCCTTTTGCATAAGTTAACCAATTTTAGACATGGCTATCAGGACTATTAGTTCAGGTATCTAGTGGAAGATGTTTGGGTGGCAAAAAAATTTGGTCTTTCTGAATTTAGGTTCCTAGGACCCCAGCACAGGGTGCAACATTGTCCACAGCTGGAGAGAACATTTGAGTGGTTTTTGCAAATAGCAGGGATAGGAGAAGAGCTCCAAGGAAAGAGAAAGAAATGGATCCCAAGTAAAATTAGTATGACTGCTTGTCTCTTGAGACAGAGGGAAAAGTTGAACAGAATCTAAACTCTGGCCCAAGAACAGAATACTTTTGGATGTTTTCTTCTGGGTTGAGACGTGCCACCAATTCAATCTCCATGCAGTCATGAGTATTAGAGTTACCTTACACCTTTTGCTGAGCTGCACTGCCTTAGCATGTTAGCAAAACTTTTGAGGGACTTCTGTTTGACTTTTTTTATCAAGGTTTTTCCTCTTCATCCAAATGAAAATGCCAATTTATAGCCAATTGTTCTTCTCTCTTGTACTTCTTTCCCCTTGAAGAAGGTCAAAAGCTAGGAAATCTGTATTAATTTTAGTCTTACCAGACCTCCTCCTTCCTTTTTTTTTTTCTCTGAATTTAGCAGTGTGTGCAGTGTCCTTCCTTAATGGCTGTGCTTTTAAAATATATTGGTAAGAAGTATATTCAGACAGATTTCCGTGTGTTTTTACTGCTGAGGTATGGAAGCATTTCATCCTAAGAATAAAAAGTTGTGAGAACTGTTTGTAACTAAAATACATGAAAAGTCAGCCCCCAAATTCATCAATAATAAGAATCTACAGTTATGCAGTGTTAATAAGCATGGATATCTATATCTCTGCGGACACGCTGCTAGGAACAAAGCTCACTCTAAGCCTTCTTCTGGTGCTGTTGCATTGGACCAAAGCTATAATAATCTCAAGCCAAGTCCATTTGGTCTTTTAGCTCTACTCAGAGGAAATGCAATTTTCAGTTTGGAAAATGAAGCTTCTTTAGTTTCTGAATAACTTGGAGTGGTTTTGTTTTCGTTCCGTATCTTTTAAAGCTATTTCTGCCTTTGCTAGGAGGTGGTGATGAGGGAATTGCTGAAGTAGCAGAATCCTTTCTGATGGGCAAACAATACTTTATATGGCAGTTGGTCTGAGGACCGTCTGATATGAGTGATCCTGAAAATGGGGTTGGCCACTTCGTTTGTCGCTAACTCCAACCCTCTGTGTTTTCTCTTACAATGAAGTCGGGTTTGTGGTTGGTGCTTGTTATTATTAAAGAGACTCTGCAAATGATTGCATAGCTCCCAGCATCCTGTTAAACTCAGCTGTGGATGAAGGCATAGTAAAAGCTGGAGTTCCTGTTTGGACCCTGATGAGGATGCAAACTTGGGCTTTATGAGAGCCCTCTTCCTTTTTAACAGTCAGCCAGGAAAGCCGTCTACCCTTCGATGAGCTGTTTGGTACAGAAAGGGTGGAGCAGCATTGGGAAGGAAAGTGACCTTTCCCTTGTAACGTGAAATCGCTTGGTTCCTATTATGCCTTTTTTTTTCTCCTTACTCATTTCTGCCATGGTTTATATGAGTGCCTCTTCTAAATGCCAGAGCAGCAATAGCCGTTTTAAATATGGTTGCAATTTCATGCCCCCAAATTTCCTCCGTTATCTTTAATCTTTGATCATTACAGTCCCTGAATGTAGCTTTTTGGTAAGCTGCAGTTTTTTATGTTACTGCTGTTTAGAATTAACTGGTCTGCTTCCTAAAAAGCCAAATGTTTAATCAATACATATCCTACTGTGTATAATAAATACATTTCTGCCATCACTTTTAGAAGAGAGAATGCTTTTGATTTGAGCCAAATAGTTTACAAAATGGTGAGGGAGGGAGGTTGTTTTTCTTTTTATAGGCGTTTAATGTGATAGGGCCAACCGGCAGATTAGAGCATGGAAATGGTATTGAAATTCAGAGGTGGGGGGAGAGAAGTCTCTTACGTGAATTAGTTAATTTTGAACATTTGTTACATTAACATTCATTCCACTTAAGCTGATTAATTTCTTTGGATTGTGTTCGTTTCCTGGGTAATAATTTGACAACCTTGCAGTAAGAGAAGCATTTGAAGTGAGTTCGTGTACTGGAGTGTGCAGTAGGTGGGTAAGTTGTTGTCGTGGCTCTTTTTCTGAACTTTGGAAGAAAAATTCCATTTTCAACCTGTAATAACGGAGGCTGATTACTTCCCATCAACTCACTGGCTTCCAGGGCAGAATTTTCAAACTGGTTATTGCGTGCACTGCTCTACTATAAAGTACAAGGTTTGTAAATTAAAGTTGGACCATAAGAGATTTAATCTGCAATTTTATAGGTCTCTAATCCAATGGTCATTTTGTATTTCAGGCTCTGAGTATATTATCATGGTTTGGGGAGGATTTTTTGTGCTTGTGAGGTTTTTTTTTTGGTAGTGTCTTTTAAAATTACATTGTAAATTACAGCTGGGAAAATATTGATGCTTTTTCTCTTCCCAATCTATAGATCAGAAATGGCAAACAAAGTTGTTACATGCTGAAGAATAAAGACTTGGAACGTGCTTCAAAAGGAGTAATTTACTTAGAGCTGGATGTCCTATTTAATCCCGTAAGTTAAAATATTTTCTCTTTACTTATCATTTGTGTAAGAAATGTGGAAATATGTGCACCTGGGAGGGAGGTAATTGATCCTTTGAAAGCAGGAGCCGAGCAGGAAAAGTCCTGACCTCACTGCATCTGGTTGCAATGTTTCATACTGTGGGTGAGGAGACATTGGCACATCGTAACGTGACAGCCCATCTGGGTGGATGGAACAACGCAGGGGCACTTCAGGACTTACAGTGACCACAGGAGCTTTAGGAAGGAGGTGTCAATTACCGTACACCAGGGCTTCGTTTGCAGCAGCCAGAAAAGGGCTTAATGTTTAGATTATTATGCATTACTTTTAACACCTACTTCCTCCCAAAAAAGCTGACCCACAATGTTCTCTTCCCAGGGTGTTGACAGGAAAATTAATGAGGCATGTATGTGGTGCACTTAGTTTTTAGGTGGCTGAGTCAGTCTCAATTGTTTATGCCCTCCAGCCTTTGCTGAATGGAATCCCATTTGTTAAGGCTGCTGTGGGCTGTGCCGCAGCCCTGCCTTTGCTGGCCCTGTGGTATAGTGAGAGTGGTCAGCAAAACCCAAGGGTACAGGGCAGAAGCAGTCCAGGTTTTTCCACCTATACGTATTGAACATGCAGGATGATGAATATTTATATCATGTCCCCCATAAGGTGCCCCCTTGGTTTCTTTTAGTCTTCTTTTAGAAGTCCCTTAAAAGAGAGAAAAATCCTATTGTTATAAGGAATAATGAATTTAAAAGTACACAACTTTCTTATTTATTTTAGATCAAAGCGACTATTAGAACATTCAAGCCCCGCGAAAAGCGCTTCACTGAGGAGAACCGCAAATTTTCTAAGAAGGTAAAGGTTATCTCTCAGCTCAGCTCTAATGCTTACTTTGGAAAGATTTGAGTTGCTGTGGCCAAGAGCAACACCCATTTATGTGAAAAACACTAAACACGTGTAAATTCTGTGCATTTCGTTATGTTTAAAGGCTTTCTGATCTAGTTTGCATCAGGGGTTCAGCTTTGTGCTTCAGAACAGGGAAAATGATAGTTGTGGGTAATGCACCTAAAGCAAAGCACAAGCCCTGTTCTTTTATTTCAGAATGAAGAAACCAGATTTACGTTAGTTAAAAACTCTACAGATTTTAGAACAATGACTATTATCCTTTTAAAAATAAAGCTAAAATTCTCATATTTATTTTTGTGGGTGAATCTAAAACATAGAGAAGAGGTACTGTGTTTGGATTAAATTATATCTAACTCTCCCTTCTGAGACATTATTATATTACAAAAATTGCAAGGGAATGTTTCTGTTACTGTTCTATTTAGTTTTGGAAGGATGTGCTTTGTTGTGTTTTTTATTTCTTTTTTGCTTTATTTTCTGATGAATAAGGAAAGTCTGGGAGGTATGAGTGTAATCAGAAAGCAGACAGGAGCAGGAGAGTGTCTTTGAAATAGAAGCTTTATTTGTAATATGTGCCCTAGCATGCATTTGTAGCTTAAATTATCCCTGTTTCTGAAGCAATGGTAGGGTATTAGAGTGTTTGATTAAACTCTTCTCCTCCCCTCCTCCCACTCAATATTTATCAGATCTTATCGAGAAATGTTGATCGTGTGAAAAAAATCACCATGGCAATATGGAATACAATACAATTCCTTCGGAGCTGTTTTCTCTGGGAGTCCACGGTAAAGAGCATGATAGCATTTGTGGTAAGTGGATTTCTTCTTTTATTGGATGTGGTTAAGTGATATAAGATCTTGAGCGTTAACGTGCCATCCTCCCCACCAGTGCAAAGCCATTTATCGTTTGCAGTTATTGGTATTTTGTAGCTACACGGCTGCAGGGTGTGTAGATTTCAAAGGCAGCCAGGTCAGCGTTAGGTCTGCTGGGCATGGAAATTGAACCTTCAGAAGCAGCCTTTTTTTTGCTGTGTGCAGAGGCTCTTGTTGACCTGGGCCACCCATGTGCGATTGGTGACAGACTCTGTAAGGGCTGTGACCGTATGGCTGTTCTATATTGCTGTTTTGGCCCTTCCAGAGCATGGAAATTGGATGGTAGGAGAGAAGAGAGATGGTGGCCGAGAGAGTAGGCACCAGCTGCAGTGAGATGTCATTGGTTGTCATGATGCATGAGGAGGCAGTTAGCTGCGGGTTACCACTGTCTATTCTGCCTGCTGGTACCACACAGCATGCTGCATGTCCCCCTGGCACATGAGCAGCTTTGCCAGTTGCAAATTTATTCCCTTAACCATCACAATACATTTCTTTCCTTTTTTTTTTTTTTTAATTAAATACTTATATAATATATGAAAGGACAGAGAAAGGCTGGTCAGTGAGTTCTCCCCTCTGCAAACAAAGAGCCAAATTCTCTACTTGCTATTCCTACTCTCTCCATTTTCCTCTTGGTAGTAAGCTCCCCATTTGCAGTTTTCTCATAATCCATGCAAGCACAGAAAGGTTTTGCATGGTTTTGATTCTGTGGTGTGACATTTTCTTCGTGCTTGAAATGTTTGGCGTGCCATTAAAGGTTGCAGAATCATTTTGTGGTGGTCCAGCGTGCAAAAAAAAAAGCTTTTGAGTGTTGATTAAGCAAAAGGACAGCCACGTCTTCAAGATTTCTCCTTTTATACTGTGTGCATTTTAAATCACCTAAACGCTCTTTAGAGGAAGACACTTCACAGTGTATTTCTTACAGATAAGTAAAGTGATGGAAAGAAAATCAGAGCAAAGACCCTGCAAGTTATAGACGTGACATGCACTTCAAGACAGGACAAGAGACAATCTTTTCTGTGTGTTTTTTTCATCTTATTCAAATCATACCCAGCACTAGTGGCTCAAGAGCTGCTTACTAATATGTTAAAATGTTGTCTTCATTGAAGACAAAGATGCTAACTGGTATACTGTATGTTGTGCACAGATATATTGGAAATGCTCAGAGAAAGAAAACTTAAATCAACGTAGCCTTGTCCTTTGGGCTTTTAAGATGTTGGCTTTCTTGAAAGAGTTGGAGCTGTTATGCATGTGTGTTTGTTTGCAATATTGGTAGCTCTGAAACCACTCTCCATGTTGTGAAAGAAATCTACATGATTGTGCAAGGAATTGTATGGCTGTACATGCAGGCTGCAAAGGTAGTAGGGACATGGGTAAAATCCCAGTGCCAACACTGTACTATCACTGTTAAACAGGAACCTAACCATATGCTTAGGAGATCGGCTCCGTCAGGAAATAAATTACTTGTCAAGTTATGGCTATGAAGTTTGTTTTTCTGGACTTAGGAAAAGTTTGTAAGTGGTAGAAAGGCATAAAAATAAGAATCTGGGAAAGTGGGTCCAAGGGAAAAGGAAGATGAACAAAAGAAGTGGTAGATTACAAGTTACAGATGTTAACATCTTTACTGGGTAACATAATGCTCCTGGTTTCCTACAGAAAGTGGGTAGTGGAAAGGGAATAAAATACACTACTAAGGATAATACAAGCAGATTTCTTCTACAAACCAAAAGTTAAGTGTATTTGATCTTTTCCACACGGCAGTGATTCCATTCAGGCATTTATAATGAAGTGTTAATACCCTATCTTTTGCTGTTTCCAGTATGTGCGTTCATAGTCGGGGAAAATATGTACACAGCAAGATGGATGCTATACCCCACTGCCCTGACCTGTACCTATAATCCAGTCTTTAACAGTTAAAAAAAAAAAAAAAAAAAAAAAGGTATGTTAAAATAATGTCATTTTTAAAACCATCATCCTCCACCAAGTGACTTCTGAATACCTTCTTAGAATCAGCTTGGCCTGTACCATGCTGCTGTTTTTAGTAACGTCCTGCTTGTGTCTGGCACTAGAAACCAGAGGTTTCTAAAAGAAGGGGGCAGAACAGGCAGGACCCAAGTGGATGAGGAAAATGCTATCGTCATATTCACCTATTTATGTGTCATCCCAAGCTGATATGTTGATATGCTGGCTAAATTGGCACTTGTAGAAAGCGTTGCTGTAATGTTAGCAGTATTATTCCACTGGGAGAGATCTTAAGTCTTTGTGTGTTCTCTGCCATCTACTGCATGGAACATACTCCTCAAAAGGGGCTTTCTTTTGAAGGTATTCCAAAACATACTGTAGTGTATGCCTTTATGGTTCTGCTTGTGTGCCTACACTCCCCATATCATACCTTGAACAATTTGTTTCTGGTTTCCAAATCAAATATTGTGGTGTTAGCTTTGTCTACCTCGCTGCTTCTTTTTGTCACCTTCCTTCATTGAGGCATCACTTCCACACTGTGTTAACGGTACCCAAAAAACAGGAGCTGTATGGTGAAATGTGCCTGAGGGAATGTCTGCTTACAAGTCAACTCGTATATCTGTGTGATAATTAGTTGTTTGTTTTTCCCACTTGTTGATATAAAAACTCATCTTACCTTTCCAGTGCGCTTTCAAGCTTAATTCCTGCTTCTACCTTCAGCTTGCATGCACTTTCTGCTTGCTCTGCTCCCTCTTCTTACCAAGTTGGTTGTGGAAGTCCATAATCAGAACTTAATCATTCCTACTGCACAATATGTATTTTAAAAATATTATAAGAGTTAATTTTAGTCACAAGAATGATTTTCGTGAGGAATTATGCATCGTTGAACGTTGTGCTTGTGATTTTATACAACATAATTACACCTTTTATTGACAGTCCTTCCCTGAATTAATGGTAATTATGTCATTTAATGAAATTACAGTAATTGCTAAAAAACAAAACAAAACAAAAAAAACCACAACTATAATCCGGAGCAAATTAAAAGGATATATTGACTGGAATTTTTTACGATCATATATATATATATATATATATATATATATATAAAATTTTGAAGTTTGTGTGATGGTTGTGAGACATTGACATGTTCAGGCAAATGATGGGGAAGCAGCCACTATGGCACCTCAGGTGTGACTGGCAGCACTCGCTGGCAATGTGCTTCAGGGTCCCTGCACACAAACCCCTGCCAGAGTACTTCATTTTTGCTGGCAATGTGTCCCCCTGCATCAGGTTCAGCCTCTGCTAATCAGGGCTGTTGCCAGGGTAGTACAGGTGGGAGCTGTATTTCAAGCTCTGCCCTAGCTGGTAGCCAGACCAGTGTGCAGCATGCATAGGCAGTATTTATTTTATTTTGCAGTGACATTGTAGCGTAATTATTTTATGATGGGATAGTACCATCACAGGGAAGGAATATATGATGATGCAGCGTAATTGTGGTTGATATGTGGAGTTTCTGGTCAAAGTGTCTGTAGTTATTCAATGGTGCACAGCTGGGAAAATGATAGGCGTGGGATCATTTTGGAGTGTTTGGGTTTCCCAAAAGCCGGCTGATTCAGGTGTAGGGAAGCACTGGGGATTTGAGTTGTCCAGCAGAGCTGCTGGGAGTTATGAACGCAACAACAAACCCACACTTTAGCTTTTGTACTCTTTTCTGGAGAGGTGGGATGTTGGCACCCTTCTCCAGTTCAGAGCTCCAAACCTTTTTGTAAATCAGAAGGAGCTGGAGGACGCCCCGCTTTCTGGCATTAGCCTTTTGGGGCTTTGAGAGTCATGGGGTGCTCTGGCTGATACTGCACTTTACCAGATTGTGTTGGTCCTAACCTTGGATAACGTGGAAAGTTCAACCCATGAACTCTGCAGCTTGCGTACATTGGGGCAGTGCTTAGCATGCCCTTTAATGTGCATCCACTTAAGCTTGTGATATGGGAGCTGGATCTGAGCCCAGTTAAACTCATCTCGTAGAGGAGGCACCAGCCATCTTAGTAGATATGAATAATTTTTAATCCCTCTTTGAGTTGGGCTATATTTATACTGATGACCTAAAGACGAAAGGCTGAGAGCTTGTTGACAGTGGCTTCTGAAGTCACTGACTGTGCATCAGTAGGAGGGGAATGTACTTTTCCCTCAGGAATGATGTTTGTTAACTCAAAACTTAAGTCTTCTGAAGTTAGCTTGAGGTGGATCTTTTATTCTGTACATGGCAAGCATCTTCTGAATGTTATGCTGAGACTTTTCCAAGCAAAATGTTCCAATCCTGTTTGTACTAAATATAATACTGCACTGGACAGGACAACAGAATGCTGGTAGAACATCCAGTCTAACTCTAAGTCATGTGTTGCTTTGCAACACAAGAAATCTATGGAGAAATGAGACCAATGACATTCAAACAACTGAGGATAGAATCTGAGTGTTGCCAAGCATCTCTCAGACCTTGGCCAACCAAGCAAAAGATGGAGTATAAGTTTCACCAGGAATTAATGTATGAATTACCAATAGGTGGTAACAACCTGTAGGGAGTTGAAGGAGCATATAACTCTTACATTACCTTCCCAAAATTTTTATATGCTATTTGAGCAGCCCACTAATTTTGAGCAGACAGTTCTCTGATACAAAGGACAAGCCAAACCGTCCCACTACTACATGTGTAACCAATGAGAATGGTATAGTCTTTTTTTCTCCCTTTTTTTAATTCTTGTAGCTGAAGATGAAATATAAATCATTGTTCCTAAACTATTTGGGAACGGCATTAAAGTAATGGTAGATTAAAATGTCTCCACATTAAAAAGCAAAATAAAATGAATAGATGTAATCCTAAAGAGAGAAGAATGAGTATTCTTCAAACACTGAATAGGGAACTTGGAAAAGAAGAAGCTTTAAAAAAAAATAAAAGTATTAATGCAAAAGAGATGGCCTCACTTGGGCTTTACTGTAGAGTTTTTGCTGAGGGCTTTTCTCAGCCCACTTACAGCTTGTGTTTCGCTGCAGTTTTGAAGAATCAGTCGGCAAAGGAATGGATGCAGTCCCTTTTTTAAACAGAGAGGCTGAGAAATACTACTCAGATAGAATTCCTTTTTCATACTGAAGACAAGAGCTAGTGCTTGAGGAGCAGTCAGAGGCAACGTTTCAAGAATTTGACCTAGCAACTAATTTTTCAGAGCCCCTAGCATTTCCTCTGCTCTTTCCCTCTGCAAATCCCTGGCAAAGGTACATCTCTCAAATTATTGTCTTGAATTCCCGTGAAAGGGCTGGATCAGAGGTGTATTTTTATTTCGGGCTATTATATATCCCTGTAAAAGCATTTTTCTAATGACAGAGGAAACGTTTACATCCTGCTTCCTCCATGCTGCTCGTGGCAGTGCCTGTGACAATCCAGTGTTTGTGCGCACGGAGCTGTTACATGCAAGTAACAGCTCGGACGAGAAAAGGGCTTCTCTATGCAATTAAAAGTGGTGGTTTTGCCTTTCTCCCAGCAGTTTTTACATTTCCAGTATTATCCTTCTGTGCTTTAGGAGGATATGGTTTAAGCCTGAAATCCCAGGCTTTGCTTTGCTGCAGCAGTTAAAATTCCTGGAATAGCAACAGCAGCATTGGTGATGCTGAGATCCACACAGCAAAGTAAACACATGTTATTTCCAGCTCTTTCAAAAAATGCAAGAACAAACAAGGACAAAGTTAATAGGGAAATAACTACTTAGAGGCTTGACAGCACTATAAACAAGATTTAAAAAACAAAGTTTGAAGCTTTGGAGTTGGAATGGGATGGGGCATAGCAAAGACTGATACGAAGATCCTTAATTTAACTTTGCAGAGGCGAGGTGGTCTGTGTCACTAGCTCAGGAGTTCAGGGAGTTTCTTTTTACCAAAACAAACAAAAACCAGCAACAGAAAAGGAATCTGAGGAATACTAGTCATCTCTTCTGGGACTGCTTATAAGTCACTTGCTCTCTATGGCGAGTCCCTTGCTTTCTGGGGGTTGGGGAGCTTCAATAGCTGCACTTTCTTGTGCTGCGTATTGCATACTTGTATGCATTGCATTCTCACTCAGTCCTCACTCAGACGCCTGTATCTCTGCCTCCCCCTCTTCCTGTAATTGCGTTATGTTGTTACTCGATGATAAAGCCTTTTAATACATCGCTTGTGCGCTTTAAACTTTATGGTCAGACTGTTAAGTTAAAAGCCCAATTCTGCTATAAGCCGAGCTTCTCTACAGCTGGTCAGTAGGAACATGCATGCGGGCATCCAGCAAGGAATTAAAAGGCAATGTGAAAGGATTTCAGCTTTGTTACAGGGTGTAGATGTATGCTTAGAAGGTGTCCATATTAACACATGTTATCTATCTGCCTCCGGAGCAGAGTTAGAAATAGGTCGTTTTCATGTGTTTGGCTGTCTAATGACAGCTCACAAAGCCAACCCCAAATGTGCCAACATTTTGTTTAATAAAAAAAAGTACGAAGGAGAAAAGGGGCTCTCTATAGCTAAAACCTGAGCTAAATGCATCTGAAAACAGTTCCGACCAGCTTTCTGCTCGAGTTGTGACCTGTTAGAGAACTCTGCTCAGTGCTTGCATTCCCAGCTAATTTGATATTGCCTTTTTTTGTGGCTGAAGCTTTGTCATTTGTTTCTAAGCTGTCATTTTTATTAGTCTCCCTGGCTGATCTTTTTGGGCTCTCGTCAGGTGGTGTATGTTCTCCATTGTCTGCCTGGTCTTGGCAAGCTATAGGTCCTTTTATTGCCATATGATGTGGGTGTGCTTGCAGCAGTAGCCTGTAATTATACCCACCACAGGTGACAGTTACAAGAGAGCTTTGGTAATAATTTTAGCTGCCTGATCTGATGTTTATGAAGAAAGAGCCCTCTTTGTGGTCTGGCTGGAGTTTGCTATATTGTATTGTACTTTAGCTGTTTGATTTATGAAGCCCTTTCATTTTTAATATATAACGTCTTGTGTCTTTTGAAGTTCTGAAGTTTTGTTAGAGATGACTGTTGCTCTTATAATGTTTTGTACATTTTCTATTTATTTCGTATATATTGCGTTTGTTTTGCTTTTTTTTCCAGCAGGGTTAAATCCAGCCTGTTGTTGGCTTTGTTTGTCCAACATTGCTGAGCTCCTGTTTCCAACCACGCGTTAACAGATCTGCTGTGTGTTTCCATTTATTAATCTAGACACAGATTAGCATTAAATTGTTTTTTTTTTTGTCCTTGACTTTTAATTGTTTTGTAAAGATGAAATTTGCTGTCCAGAAAGATGGCATGAGTTCCTTTACTTTCAAAGTTGAAATTAGCTCGAAATACAAATCTCCATCCCAACGTTGGGAATTTAGTGCAAAACATCTGGGGAAAACTGAACTGCATGTGGCCTGAAAGTTGGCTTTTCTGCAGTTCTTTCTCTTCTTGAAATTCTTTAGAGGAACTTCAGATGAAGTGTCCAGCATCTTCCGATTTTGTGAGAAAGCAGTGATGTGCAATTCCTATAAATCAATGAATAGATTGGAAACAAACAAACAAACAAACAAAAAAAACAACCCACAATTTTTTCTTCCTTTTTGCCAGTTTATTTTGTCCTAAAGAGTTGATTTGTCTTATCAGGAACCAACTGCTTATTTTCCCAATCTGCCTATCGCTTTTTCTGGAAGTTCAATTTATTAGCAGATTAGAAATTATTGAAACAATGGTAAAAGCTTGTATTTGAAGTTTAGAGAGCATTGTGTCTGAGAAAGACTCGTGTTGAGCAGGAGTGTGGGAGAGAAACTGCTTGCTCACTGCTAGTGGAAATAGCCAAATTTCAGAAGTTTACACATAGAATTCCCTTAGTTGCACAGGGCTGTGCACAATACAGACTGTATGGGAAAAGGTATCAGCTCAGGACAAGCATCTGCTGTTCTTGATGTAAGAAAGTGGGGAAACTGTGAGGGGAAAACTAAGTATAAAGTCCATGATTTCTGTTAGGAAGTGAAGTTTTCATTAAAGGTAAGAATTATCCTGCTATCTTAATGTGCTTTCCACCCTCCAGAATTTAGGTGCATTAATTTTCTTTCAGTCAGGGTCTGCTTGATTTGGTCTCATTCACATTACTTTGACCTGGCATTTCTTAGTACTTTAAGGAACTCAGTTTTATAGGAAGGTTGTAGATGTTGACTATTACTTCCCTTGTTGTTATGGAGTAACCGTATCAATACTTTGTGGTTTTCCTTTTTTCTTTAAAAAGAAGGCAAATCCTTTATTTATAGCACATGTAATCTTAAAAGAGCTCATTCTCTGGAAGTAGTCAAGTTTTTATTTGTCTAAAATGAGGGAATTAGTAGAGAAGCCTGTAGGGGATCAAAGTCACCCCGACTCTTTTGACTTCTGCAAACTTCTGTTATTTAACATCAGGTAGAAAGTAAGCCCTGCTCCAATATGAGCAACAGCATTTCCAAGGAGGAGGAAAATCCTGTAGGTGGCGATGGCCTCTCATGAATGAGCCAGTTCTGATGCTCCTGCTTTTGTCAGATTTTTCTGTCAGGTTTTCCTTCTTGCTTGAACTATTTTATTTTTAATTCGATTCGCTCGTTCTCTCGGCGCTAATCTAACACTAGTTGCAGAAATGTTGACAACTGGAAGAAATTTCATGTTTGAAGGTAACGCAACGTTTTGGTTTTATGATGGAGACAGATGCACCTTGAGGGGTTTCTCTGAAAGCACTCTACTACTTTTTTAAATGAGAAAGAGTTGGATCTTTTACAGGATCTGAGAATAAAAGAGGATTAGTGTAGAAGCTATTGAGGAAAGACATTTTTTTAAGCCTATTCTCTTTAGTTTTACTTCTTTTCACTGGCAACTAAGAACTGCTTTGACTGAGGTTAATCTTAAGCAACTGGGACATTTCTAGGGTGTCGAACATAAGGTCGTTGAAGGATAAAAATCATAATAAAAAGTATCCTATGTCAGAATAGTTTTTTTTTTTAACTGCAGAATACCAAAAATCTATTTTTAAAAGTCAGTCCTATTGACTATTAATTAGTTTGTCTACTGCAGCAATAAAGAATTAGACTGGCACCAGTAGCATCCCTGAGTTTTGATTTCCTTTCTCCCTGCTTCATTAGAATTTAGTGTGGAAGTCTTAACTGTGACATCCACATTGTAGTAAAGCTTAGCTTGGTGGCAGGTGCTTTTTTTTTTGTTTGTTTGTTTGTTTAAAATGCTGTGCTGTGATTTTAATAAATATGTAGGGCAAGCAGCGTTTTGTACCGGTCTAATATGCTGTTTTATTTTAGCATTAGCTTTACCCACGGAACACCAGCATGCTTAATGAGAGGTGAGTGTGCCATATGTGAGCAGAAGTGTCCACAAAACAGCAACAACAACAACAAAACAGCCTTTATCTGCTCTACTAGCTGAGATGCAGAACTTTCTGCTTGCTTTTTGAGAGAAATCGCTGTCTTCTGTACTTTCCTTCAGCTTTCATCTTTTAATGGAACAGAGGAGCTGCGCAGCTTTGTATCAGAGCCAATTGTCAACTTTCATTAGATGTAGCCTATTGTTTGTTCAGATTAGAAATAACTGCATTACACTTTGACTTTGAAGACTTGTTTCTTTTTAAATATACTAGCTGTGCGTGACCTTTTTGTCATTTTTGATGCACTTGGCTCGGCAAATTTGAGATACACGTTTAAACATCAGCAAGAAGCATTTGTAATGCAAGGGCTTCACAAAAGGCACTTTCTGTAGTTCTAGAAAAGTGAAACAAAGTCCTGCAGCTAATGCAGACTATTTGTGGATAAATATAAGGTGTTCTTAGCTAGTTGTGCATCAAATCCATGGTATGGGGGAGAAGAAAGACCTCCGCACCCGTTATGTAGCAGCGGGTGGGAATTCATTTCTTTGTAAAATCCAGTTTTGCTTTGTCCTCATGAGGAGTGTTCAGACATGGCCTCTGTCAGAAAGTGATGGCAAGGAGCTCTGATTCCATTAGAAAAATGCGCTGATCAAATTTTCTTAAAATGTTTAGAATATTAAATGAGAAATGCTAATATCACTGTATCAATTATGTATTTTTTTTTTTTGCAGAGCATGCCCATCAGGAATTAGATGGTGACTTGTTCTAGCAGTTAAGAAAACATCCCCAGATACTTTATTGCACACATTTGGGAAAATTATTTGCAATGATGTATTTCAATTTCCTTAATAAACTAGAGCTGTCTTCCTAATTCCCTTTCCCTCAAGTCCCTCCACAGGGGCTAGAGAAATGGAGTATTTTGAAATTATTATCAGGTAACTGTTTCTACGAATGAAGAACTAATGTACGCCTTTTAAGATAGATTTATATTGCAAAGCCTGGAAGTAAATAGTGGTGACAGAAAGGAAATATGAGATTATTAAAAATGAAGACGTTTTGCAGGGCTACTCTGGATTGCTTTATTTTTTTTTCCTTCTATTTTTTTTCTTTTCGTGGGAAGTGAGTGCATGAACTGCAAAAGCTTTCCTGCTATTTTAAAATTAGAATACCAGTACAGATAGTGGTCCTTCAGTGCCCAGTGAATACTGTCTTATGCACTGATACCTATAGCAACACATAGGGAGTGACTATGAGATCAAATGCTCTGCTTAAAAAGCCTTAGGGAAGCATTATGTGTCTAAGGTCTGATCTATTGTCTGAGAGGTCGGAGAGTGTTAATGCACTCTGCAAAGATTAGACTCCCTTTCTAATTGCTCCAACACTTCCTTAAAGGATTTGAACAGTCGGGAAAGGTGACGCTCCATGTCAATTTTTGTCTTCCGACAGCCGTTGAAGTTTATCTGTCTTTCCGCCGAGACCACTCGATCACATCAGAAGTGAAAACCTAGAGTTAGAGTTGAGAGCAACTAAAGCCTTTACTTAGAACTTCGTTTTTTCATGCGGGTTTTACATACTTTCGGTAGTGGGAGCAGGTTTGATGTCACAGGCCGTTCGGTTTAAAGCTGGCGAGGGGGAACTCCTGAAGTCCCACGAAAACTTGAACTCACTGAGTCTGATGAAGAGCCAGTCTCTCATTTTAAAGCGATTCAGATGATTGTTTGCATTTCTTATAGCGCAGCTGATGTTTCCTAACTGGATCTCTATTGAGCCAAGCCAGTGCAAGGAATAGCTGCTGCTACGCTGCGTGTCTATAGTGCAGTGCCATGATCTGAGTTAACCAGATGCTCATTGCTGCTTATCCCAGTCTTTTCCTCTCACTCAAAAAATGTGGCAAGGTATTTGTTTGCCTTGGTATGTAGAGCCCCAAAATACAAAATACAGAAACTTTTGAATGCAAAAATTCACTAAGGAAGGCTCCTGAAGAAAAGCTTTCTTGCTGAGTAACTGGTGAGTTGGCAGAGACAAATACGTGGCCTCAGCACAGGTTTTACAAAACAAAATAGAAATTTGCCCAGTGGATGAAAACCACTTGAAAGAGGATATCTTTCTGCTGCCTAGATATTTGAAAATCAGCTGGTAGCACCGAATGGTTTTGTTGTTTGTTTAAAGCACCAACCTACTGCAATGGTTTCTGTTTGCCAAGGATGCTTCTCCTGCACTTTAAGCAAGGGATGAGAAAGAGTGAATGTAACTAGGAAAGGAGAGAGAGATGGTTCAACCCCAGGAAAACCTGGAACATGTAATATTTCCTCTAGAAGTCCATGATATGGTAATGTTCACAGTAGAGTAACATTACTGTAACGAGAAGGGAATTGCACCCATTTTTCAAAAAAATATTCCAGGCCTGCTTGACAGACAGATGTGCTCTTATGGTGCAGTTCACACCTCAGGTCCTGTTAAACAGGACCAACTTCTAGGCTTTTTTCTCTTGTGGATTGGAAGCTTTTGAATCGGATAGTGTCAGTGGTTTTGTTAGTCTTGTTGGTACATATAATCCATTTCACACATAAAAATATCTAAATATGACCTATATAAACACGTAAATTTAAAGCATCCTTTCTAGAATCCGAGCAGATGACTAATACAGCTGTTCAAAGGAGAAAAGCATTTTTTTCTTCTTTTTTTTTTTTTTTTTTTTTTTTTTTTGGAAGAAAAAACCCTCTTGGCTCTGAATCGGAAATTGAGGAGCAGAATTCATCAAGTGTATTCTGGTCGTTCTCACATGGGTAGTTCCTCCTTCCTTTCCTGCATCGCATGTTCCTTTGCACTGTTGCTATATTACATGAAATGTTTCATCTGTATATAAAAATTAAAAATTCAAACAAAAATCTGGCCCACATGAAGAACAGGCCCTTTGGGCATATGGTTCATTATGCATATTCGTTTAATTACTAAAACACTTGGGATGTCTCTACTGCCCTTGCTTTCAACTTGTAAAGTTGGATCTGTTCTGCAGCACAGAATATGTTGAACAGGCATGTGTTATAAAGGACTTCAGTCTTCTCCTATTTAAAACTCTATATAATGTTCTTGGCTGGATTGTTAGAATTTACTGAATATTAGTTCAATCCACTGCATCAAAACAGCAGTTCAGGATCTCTTTTCCCCTAACACCTTCTCTAACCCCAAAAAGGCAAGTTTTACAGCGGTTACTTCATAGCTGTGTTTACTATCAAAGTAACACGAGACCGAGGCTTTGGATTTCAGGCACATTCCCACAAAGCACCTCAAGTCGCACATTGAAGCTGTATAACTTTTATTAGCTAAGAAGGGATTGCTGCGATAGTGTGACTTTAATTGATTTTCAGGGCAAACAGGTGGTGATGGTTTCGGCATCCCCTAGTCTCCTGCCATTCCTAATTTGGAGCTGCACATATAATAGCTTTATTAAAATAAACAGTCTTCTGGCTTTAGTTTTACCTGAACAGCTGCCTGAAATTGCAAGAGTCTTGCAGCTTTTTTTTCCTATGTTGCTGTGTGTTTTGGAAAGCAAGATTCTCTATGTCTGTTAGGGGTAAATATCTATTGGACAATCATGTTGTCAGTGCTTAGGATTATTTTTTCTTTTTTTGCATCTCTGCTGTTGTTGCTGATTTACAATTGCGACATACTTAGGATGTAACTCCAGGGGGTATTCCAGCCATCTCCACGTGTTTGTTCTGTAATGTGGCAGTTTTGTCTCTCTGAAGATTATGAACCTGCAAAAATCATATCAAAAGATCATTCCCTCTATTTTGAGTATCCAGTGTGTGTGTGGGATGGCTGGGATTCAGCTGCAGTTTTTGCTCTCCTACTTAAGTAACATCTCTTCTCCATAACGAAACAAACCAAAACCCACAGCTTAAAAAGCAATAGCAGTGCTTTGGTCCTTCTATTCTGTTTCAGTCTGGAAACAGCAGTGGGGCTGGGAGCACGGGGGAAAGGGTAGTTTTTAAACATTTGTGGCACCAAAGGATGTGGTTAGTGGGCATGGTGGTGATGTGTTGGTGGTTGAACTGGGTGATCTTAGCGGTCATTTCCAACCTTAATGATTCTCTGATTTCTGTGTGCAGGCACCTCCGCATGTGGGTTTAGTGCAACTTGTTTTTTTTTTCCATGCCGTAACTGGCAACTGCCAAGGAAGTAATGCTATGTGTGACCCTCCTGCCACTGTATTCTGAATTAAGTCTAATTAAATATGTTTGCTTTATTCGAGAGTCCTTTTTTCTTTCCCCGTTTAGTTGCAATATTCACTGTGATCATGAAGGAGAGAAGTCTTTAAAGTCATTTAAACATATTGCTTAAGCATGCCGTTTACTACCAATCGTAACCCAGTGTTGACAGTCCAAAGTTACCGAATGCTTCCACTGAATCCCGTTACACTTACTGTACAGTTACATCACCATCTGACCCCTACAGCTAGTATTTCTCACCGTGTTACCAAATACATCTCCAAGGTAAGTGGACATTTATCAGCTTAGCTAATGATCATTTTTTTCATGACCCTTTTAAGGTGTTCACCCTATCCAGAATAAATAAAATTACCCTACATTTTTTCTTCCTTTAAAACAGCACAGATATTTTTTCTGACATTTGTTAGAAGAATTATTTACTATAGGATCAGGCTTTTAACTCTCATAATGCCTGCCTTCCCTGAAAATAGATCATAACTTTCTGAATGAGACTAATTCTTAAGCTATAGCCCTACTGATAAACAAACCAAAACATCAGAGATAAAAATGACCGTTTAATTTAGCTATAGTATAAAACAGCACATTTTTGTTTGGCATGCCTCCCTCCCCTTTGTTTTAAAATCTTCCTCCATTGCCTTTGTCTGTCATAGTTATCCCTTAAGAAACAACATGCAGATTTATTCTCCTGACTCCCAGTGGACTACCCTAAAAGATAGAAAACTGTTGTAATATTTCTTCCCTGTTTCTTCCCCCCTCCCCCCTCCCAATTTTTAAGCTTCGTTGCTTTAGGGTCTCTAACTGTATTTTACTTGGCTCAGGAAATGTAAAATATGTTAGATAAAACATGAGGGAAAAATTAGAGCAGTCAGCATGCTAGCAAACAGTTCTTTCTTCAGTGTCTGCAGCTTGAGAAGATTTGAAGTCTTTTGCTGTAAAAATGTAGCACATACATAAATATAGAACCCCAAAACAAGCAGTGTTGTGCTCATTTTTGTTTTGATTACCCCCTTTTTGGATTAAGGATAAAGAGGAAGTGTTAAGGATATAGAGGAAGTGCAGCCACAAGAGAATTTTTTTGAGGCATCCCGTGGAACTTGTGGACTGGTATGCTTTGGGGTTTTAATGTATGTGCCCTAAAGGAAAAAGGCATCATACTTCCTTCAGACACTGCTATTGAAAATAGTTGTCCATGATGATGTTTGATAGATAATCTTCAGATATCTGCAATGGAACATATAAATGATTTTGCCTTACTGATTCTGTGACTATATACATGGGGTAATGGCTCTAAGTTGTGCCAGGAGAGGTTCAGATTAGATACTGGGAGAAATTTATTCTCAGAGTGTGTTGGGCACTGGCACAGGCTGCCTTTGGAAGTGGTGGAGTCGATATCATGTAGGGATTTGGCACTGAAGGACATATAGTTAGTGGGCATTGTGTGCATGGGTTGGGCTTGGATTAGGTGCTCTTACAGGTCTTTTCCAATCTCCTTGATCCTGTGATTCTGTGAAATTTTGATTTACAAACCTAAGAGCTAGTATGAGTTTGTTGAAATAAACTCAAACCAAGTGGCTCTTCCCTGACCCCTTATTAAAAAAAAAGATCCCTAAGGATTTTGTTTTTCATTTCCTAGGCAGGCTGATCTGATTAATGTAACAACAACAACAATAACAACAAAAAAAAAGGAAAAGAAACCACTTTTTCTTTCTTTCCTTTGCTTTTAGGTGATGTTGGGAAGAGTGTGGTTGTTTCATGTTTAGTTCTCATTCTCATTCCAGACGTTGTTAGGAATGAAGAATAAATCTATTGGACTTGTTAGTGACATAAAAGTAAAACATCATCCAAGCAGTTTTGTAACTGTTTTGCAGTCAGATATTCTTAAATGTACCATCACAGCCTTCCCTGGTTGAGCTGCAACAGCAGTGTCCCAAGATGATGGTGGAGAACTGACCGTAATACTGTCAACTCTTCTGAGTTCAATGTGACTTTTGCGGAATAGCGTGCTGCTCTGTAAGCTCCATTTCTTGGAATCCTGTGATTGCACATGAGTCACAGTTTTCATTTAAAACACAAATGAGTTTCTACTTCCTAGCAGCAGCAAAGAAAATGCGACCCCACTGAAGAATCTAAACTAGGCAGTGATCATAATAAAAAAAGGCCCTGTTGCGCATTGACTTGAGTAGAATGAGATTTCTTGTATGTTCTTAAGGGAGTTTTTTTGGTTGTTTTATTGGTCATTTCACATCTTATATTGTTGGAAGTAGGGAATATTGATTTGTGGTTTTTTTGGGGGGGTATTCAAACTGATCTTAAAATATTGATCCTTGTGAGTACAGTTCTAGTCCTTGTGTCTTACTTTGAAGGCTTTATTCTGTCACTCGTTTTCCTTCTTGCGTTGTCACATGTAATATAAATCACTGAACAGAAATCAGGCATCTCCTGCTAACCCCATTGACAGTCACTTTCTCAGGGGGCTGCACCTGAAACAAGCAGGGGCAGAACATGTGGCTGTGGCAGCAGGATGTGGCTTGGCAGATCTCAGCCTATGCAGACTGCTGATGTGAGCAAACATAACCGTGTTGTTTCTGTTACCTAAGGCGTCTTCTGGAGAAAGTGAGTAGCGTGGTAGCAAACTGTGCTGCTTAAGCAAACCCTTTATTTGTAATCTTCAGCTCTGTGCTGTGACATGCATCGAATACGTGCAGTCTGGTGTTCTGATTTTGTTTTGGGGTGTTTAGGTGGATATTCTCCCATCTTTTTTTTTTTTCTTCGCATTCTAATACAATTTGTCCTTGCAACAGTACACCTATGGAGAAGAGCTAAACTCTGTGATATAGCCATAAGCAAGTTTTATGCAGACTGTACACATGAGATGTGAGGAGCAATGCGGGGATAATTTGTAATGTGGCTTAAATATTTAAAGATCTCCATTCCTTTACGTCATTTCTGATTTTGGTCATCCCCACTCAATACAACACGTGTACCATACTGCTGTTGAGATGCTTTGTGTTTTTTTGCTAGGGACACAAAAAGCAAATTGAATCTAAAGTAAATAGGTTTCTTCTGACAGTGTTGCTTTACTTAAGTATAATTTCTCTTCCTGTCATGTTCTTTGTTACTGCATCACAATAAGGGAGTGACTGCTCATCACCAGCTTGAGCTCTGCTCAGGTCAGTAGGTGCTTTTGGCTGAGCGTGGTATGGCAAGGTAGTTTCCTATGGAATGGGGGTAATAGGAAGGATGGTGAAGTGCAACTTTGGAGGAGTCTTCCAAAACCAAAATTTTTTGGAGGGGTACTTTACTGGAAAATGTTTTCTATGTGTCAGCCCCTGTTTACTTCTGTGTGGAGCTATTTTAGACGTATTTCCTTAATTGCTAGAAACTTCCTTTTCAGTGTTCTCCCCCCATTGAATGCACATGCCATTCCATGATCACAGAAATGGTTACTGCATTCACATGGCCCTGCATGCTGTGCTTTTATTTCCATTACATGGACTTAGCACTGTGTTAGTGCACCTATGATGCCTGGTATCTCAAGGAGATGCCTCAGTAAATGCAGGTATGTACGCACATACACACAGGTTTCCTGCAGTAAGTTGGTATGTCCACTCTCCCTTTCTAAGAGCAGGAGTAAGTATCTGTCAGAAGTAATTTGTTGTTGACAAGCTTATTGCCCTTTTGGGGAGCCATTGTCTTATGTTACTGGCTAATATCCTGTGTTTTGGGGCAGAGGGGCTGAAAGCTTAAAAAAAATGCTAGAATGTTCAGAGTCCATTTGTGAAGACTTACATGACTTTGAGATAAGTTAGAAACATCTAATTTCTCTTCACTGCAAATGAAGGAAAATGTGTCTTTATGCCTCTAATCAAAATCAGTGTTTTGATTTGGTTGAAAACAGATAACTTGGAGTAGCATTAGCTCATTTGTTTCTCTTGACTTTCCCTGAATTGCATAGGCCGCGTTTATAAATGGTGAGGAAACTTTTGACAAAGCTGTTAGTCATTTAGAGTTCAATCAAATTGTGTGTGGTTTTGAAACCTGAAGTTTCAAATAATATTTTTCACAGTTGCACTGATGAGGCATTTCATTAGCATTGGAACCTACGCTGCCTGAGAAAATAACCTTTTACCATAGGCTTCTTGCATGCATTTAATCTCCTTTCACTTTATTTTTTCCATCTGATGGAATGCATCCCTCGCCTTTTCCCATCGCTGCTATTTTTCAGGAATTATTCTGTTAAACAGCATAACATTAGCTACTTCTCTAGAAAGACTTACTAGGCCAAGAGAATCCTTTTTTTTTTTTTTTAAACTAAGGAATATATATAATTAATATGTAGAAGAATCGCACAGAAAATCCCATTTAATGCTAGGTTTCTAAACCTCTTAAAACTATGCTGTCGGTTGACTGTGGGTTTGCTGGTGACAAATGTTTTATGGGCATACTTTAGTAGACACCCGTCTGAAATCTGTTCTTAATAGTCAGATCCTAAATTGGAACCAGAGGGGCAGAAAAACCAGATTTGAAATGTTTCTAAAGGTTTGTTTTTACTTTCAGTTGAGATTGCCTTCTCTCATCTTTTGTACTGCTGTCAAAAGGGCCACTCTCGTGGTTGTTCGAACTCCATGCTTCTTGACAGGAACAGTTGGACCCCTCTTCAATGATTTTCAGATGAAACAGCTTCCAAACCTCCAGAGTTTTAACTTGTAGTTATTAGGCCCTTTGAAATAGCAACACATTAATCAGCTGAAATCGAGTGGTCCTTTCTCCAGCGCTGTGATGTTGCTGTTCTCTTCTAGGTAGAACTCTAGTCTAAATATTAGAGTCAAGAGCTCTTTTTTCCCCCCTACAGATATGTCTATCTTTTCTTCTTCTATTTTGATAGTTGTTTTATAATGTCATGAATTAAACTGTTCAGTTCGATAATAGGCTTTGATGTTCTCAAATTGCATTAAAAGATGTAACACAGAGAGCTAGTTTTTGCTTGTTGGCTTTTATTTTAGAAATCAGCTAACTTCTCTCTTGCACAGTATGAAGCCCAGCACAAAAGCTGTCAGTGATGTCATGGATTATGTTTGACAGAACTTGGTCTAGTGATGATACAAAATGTGAAGAAATAAAGTATGGTTTGTTAAAACCAGATCGTTTGGATCAGGGGCTCTAAATGCTGTCCTTAACTTCTGTGAGCAAGTGATCTGAACCTGTTAATGATTTCCCCTACCAACCTATGTGTTAGCAAGAAAATAGACCAAGGCCTAAAAGAAAATATTGATCCTTGCAATAACTATTGTGTATGTCAGCAGCTAAACCATTCTTGAGTTTTGACAAAAGGCTTTGGTGGAAAATAATTTAAGAGGGATGTGGTGGGAGCTATTTTTCCCCAATACCGCTGAGGAATAAATATAAACTTGCATGTAGTGTCCCTTCTGTTTTGTGTGAACATTTTGGGACTCACCTGGTACAAGCTTTGCAATGTCCACCATTGCCACCATCATTTCCAATGCATTTAAGCCAATATTCAACTCCATACACAAATCACAGTCATAATCTGCTAGTTTATGTGGATGAGCTGATCGAGTCCCTCTTTGTTTCGTGATGTGACAGCTGTGCGTGGCTCTCCAGAATATGGCTGTCTTTCGTGTCATTGTCACCACCGCTAAAACGCACCACCTCGCATCCACTGTTTAGTCTCCATTAAAGTTCAGCAAGAATCAGTGGTTGTCCATGTGTGGAACTTGTTTCTGCGTGGAGGAATTCAATGACACACCTTTTCTTTATGCGCACTTCCATGTCAGATGCCATTTTGTCAGACTGCATGGCAACAAAATGTAACGGGATATTGATGGCAGGATTCAGCCTCTACTGCCATACCACCAACATCTGCCTATGGTGTCATGGGCCAACATAAAAAAAATAGGGAGTAGTTCTTATATAGGAACTGCTTTGCTGGCTGATGCTATAGAACTACTGAAAAGGCTGTTAGGATGCAGAAATATATCTATTTACTGTATAAACACCCTCTCAACTTTTATTATGTACTGTATGTTCACAGCAATCACTTCCCATACCTCCAAGGTGAAATAATTTGTGAATAGCTAATTCAATTTGTCTCGTATCTGTGTTGTATCACAGTAATGAAAGTTGCCTCTATTGCAATGGTAACAGCAAAGCAACTCTTCTTAAGTAGGTGAATGAGCTCAGTCTAAGTATCACCATCTGAATTACAACTCAGCAGCTGATAACCAGTCAGTGTTAGAAAGGAAGCAACAGTATGCCTCTGCTACCAATTGAGCCTGCGCTAAGATTTTGTAATTAAATTTTAAATTTTATTTAGGGTCTGAAACTTAATAATACACAAAATACACTGTTGGATCTAAAATCACCAAGGTCTTGATTTTCCATCTTGCCTAAATGACCTGTGATTGCAAGGTTGTATTACTTGCAACAGAGCGGAGTGATGTTCATATAAGATGGTGACAGATGCACTAGAATTGGTACAAGTCCTGTAGTTGAATGAATGAAGGAAGGTTCTTCAAGGGCTTCATTGACTCCTGTAGGAGTCAGCATAGCTGACTGTTGGTGGAGTCTTTGCTTTGCTGAGACGAGAGAGAGTTCATGCAGACCCTGAGGAGGTAATGTATATACAACCTCCTCCAACATGCCAAAGCAAAATTTTTGAATAATTATCTAGCAATGCGAATTTCTATGGAAGTGCTTTCGCAAGGATCATATATGTGTGTGCATCTGTTTTTAGCTACCTGTATAAACGCAAGGTATATATAGATAAATATTTGCAGTAACAGTTACTTATACTTTAGAATGATGTTTGAGGTGGGACAAGAGCTGATATCACCTTTACTTGGTATTACAAAACAAGTAAAGATTCATTCAGGGGTACTGGAATAACCTAACTGTTTTTTAATTTTGAGATACCACAGTTTTTGGAGACTCCTTTAAGAGAGTTCAAGTATTGTACCTGCTTGGCCAGGATCCTTGTGTTTCTGTTACCTTGCTCGTGTATGAAATGTGACTGTTAGTATAATGATCTAATTTGTAAATATGTTGAAGAGCGTGATAAAAAAGAAATTACAACCTAATCCTTTTCTAAGTTCTCATGCTGCAAATCAGTAGTATGGGGCTTATATTTTATGGATGTCAACCCACTTTATAAATGTGTGTATCTCAAATACTGTTTTACTGACCTACAGATGCGAACAGCAGGATGACAGTTGAAGTCCTTGCATAGTGACAGTTAAGATAAAATCAGGTTGGCTTTAGAAAATATGGCCCTTGTTTGGGCAGGGCTACGTATACGGTCATTGTCTCTTGGTTTATGTTCGACCCCTGGTAGATACTAACTGCCCACTTGTCAGATATCAGGCAAGATTTTTGTTTAAAAGTTACAGAAGCTGCTGTTTTGTAGGGGTGTGAATTCTCCCCATGGAATGCGGTGGGAAGTAGTGTTTTGATGTGGTGTCGGTAGAGTCCAGGGTCAATCATGCTATATATGCTGCCATAAATAGCCTGTTCTGTAAATGCCAGCCTTGCCTTCATATACAGAGTCTGACAGGCCAAGGGTTAGTGGAGCTAGAGATTTGGCTTTCTGATGACCACAGTTGCCCTCTCATGACGGTTTGAGATGTGTTAACTGGAGGATCCGACTCGCTTTCATCTGCCTATATTATTCCGAAAATGTGACTTTTTGATTCTGATCACTTCTGAGATTCCTTTGGGGGAAGAAAAATCTGATAAATGTTTTTGTGCCTACTCTCCAAAGGAGATTGTTTAAGATTTAGTTTAAAGGTTCTATCAGCATTAGTCAGTTCTTCGGAAAACGCTGTGCATCAGTAGAAAAGGAAATGGGATCACAACATGCGTTTTATGACAGTTCTGGATTTAGTTTATTAACTTACATTTCCAACCACAAAGTTTGGAGTCTATTCACGTATAGTTGGTATTTGTAAGACAAGATTGCAGTTTGGCTTGGAATCACGTTTTTGAAAAATGCTTAAATGCTTTTTAAATCCCCATCACAGTGGTTACACGTTTCACTGATCCAGTTTGCAGAACCGAACCTCAAAATTTGGCTTCTACTTTTGCTGTCAGTGGGTTTTATCAGATATTGTTCCAAAGGCACAAACTCATACCTTTTCTGGCTGAAGAGGCCCCAAGCAACCAGTGAAATCAGAATATGCTTTACTGAAAAATGACAGGAGAATGGAATTATGGATTCCTTCCCAAAATAAAGCATCACATGCCACCAAAAGCAGTGCACTCTCAAAGGTCTTTGCATTGCTGTGCCAAGAAGAGTTAGTGGATTAATGGTGAAGTTCCATTTGCTAAGCATATCTCCTGGATTGACTGAAGAGGTGGATGGCTCCTGTTGCACAAGAGGAAGGAACTCTTCTCAAGTCAGTGAAAGACTTGCTAGCAATTAGGGTTTGATGAAGTGGGACAGGTTTAAGTGGGTCTGTTATGCTCTAGCATTAATGACAAAGCTTTCAGGCTTGAGTAAGTCCCAGGAAGGAGTGAATAATGCTTTTGGACCAAGCTTATGTTCCTGGATTTGTACTTCACCAAAAAAAAGGAAGGAGAAGCAAACAAATAGCAGCCTAATGGATTCAAACAGAATAGAATGAGTATGCTTTTCAAGCAGGCTTCTTTTTTTGCCAAAATAAGAAATGAATGAGGTTAGCAGAGATTCAAGGATGTGTGTATATGAGGATAATGGCTGGAAGGCTTTCTTGCATCACGTTCTCTTTATACACCTGTATGTGTTCTTTTCTGTTGCTTTATTTCTCCCAGGTATTCGTGGTCACTGTATGGAGCATTGAACTGTACATGGTGCCCCTGGCTCTGCTGGTGCTCTTTGCATATAACTTCTCCCTTGTCAGAACAGGGAAGGTCAGCAACACCCAGGATGCCCAGGCAAGTAAAATGGCAGTAATGTTTCTGGCAGCCACAGCTGGAATTTGTCCTTCAGCAGAATGTCATGCATTTTAATGATATTAAGCTAGTTGTGCAGCTAAACATTTTTATTTCGAAGTTGCTGAAAAGAGTCCTCCACCCTCTCAATTTTCTTGATTCAATTCAAGCAATAAACCATTCAGTATAGTATGGAGAAGACGACAAGAGAACGGTAGGAGGGAAATTTCACTTAAAAAAAGTTTGCAGTTCTTTTGTAATGATGTTGAATTAAGAAGGACTTGCACTGTGACAAGACCCCAAAGCCCGTGCCCCCACTGCTCTTACACTTTGCGTTGCTGTGATGATTCATGATTCACAGAGGAGGAAAGTCAATTCAAGCTGAAATAGAAGTTAGCTGTACTTTAAACCTTGTCCTGTTATCTGAAACTTCAAGAAGAAACCCTTGCTCCTCCTCCCCACACCCCCATTGAAATGGCAGATATTTTTTGTGAAAGTTAGTCCTCAGTTCTTTCACTTGTTTTATGAAGAAGTCCAAAATGCAGAAACAATTGCATGTTGTAATTGCATATGTTGAGATGTGAAACTCTGATGTTGACCACTGTCTTTACTTGTGTAACTACGATAATTGCAATGGTAGCAGAGGATAAATTTGTAGATTCTTATAATATTATTCCATTTATAAATGTATTAGAAGTACAATGACAAAATACAGGCTGAATTAACTCTTACAACTTCTGATGAAAAAGTGATTGACATTTGTACCCCAATGGCTGCTTTTACACAAATGAATTGCTTGAATTACGTACAGAGAAAATGTATCCTAGGATTTAAAAAAAAATGATATTGTATTAGTTTTAGCAAAAAAAGTTGCTCCTAGTTCAGTTTTGATCCATTCCTAAATGGAAGGATTGTTGGAACATGTGGAAAGTCATACTACGACAAGGATGGAGATTTGATTTGAAAATGAAGGGTAAGAAAAAGTGCTTTCTTCCAAGTCCAGAATAACATAGAAGGGTATTGTACATCTCTACAGACTACTTTGTTTCATCCAGAAATGAGGATTATTCATGTGGGAGAATCTCAGCCAAACATTTATTTTTATTGTTTTATTTTAAATACAAAAGACAATACACAATCTTTCTAGGTTGCCTAGGAAAAATGCACAGAGACTACCATTCAACACCTATCACTCATCCTGTGGTGAGTTTATTGCACGTTCAGATGAAGATGGTCTCACACAAGTCAGCAGGATTGAACAGCAGATCATTCAGGTGGATGCTACAAGAGGGTCATATTTGAAATTCCAAGTTAAGCAGTAGGGAAAAAAAGTTGAACAGAAAATTGGCCCTGTTTGGTCACACATCCTGTGAGCAATGTGATGCTGTGAAACTCAGGGGTGTATTCTGCATAAGAAAAGTTATGTGTCTGCCTGAGTGCTTTGCAGGATTGGGATCATATGGAACAAGTCATCAAAGTGCCTTTAATATTACCTGATTCCTTTTTTATGTGTGCCTATGATTCTAACCATCTGTAGGTCAGAAATAGACAATCAGGTGCTACCTCTAGTCACATCTGTCCTGCAGATGACAGAAGTTATTTTCTTCAAAATACCAGTGCTTTTTCACAGTTGCTTATTTATTTTTGCTTCTTGAGACCTTGGCTACATGTGCAGTACTTTTCATGTATAGTTAAGAAAGAGAGCAAGAGTCTTTGGAAGGGGAGGACTTCATATTCTTGCTCCCATTTCTGTGCTATAAAACAGAGATAACAGTGTTAACCTTGTAGGCATGAACCAATTGCCAGGACATTAAATGCATGAGTATTGGTAAAACGCTTTATGATTTACAGATGGGAGCTTCTATAAAAATGTAAACCATGATCACAGCTAACTTAGGTACTCTGAGTATAGTAGAGAGCTAGAGTAAACCTGGAAATGAATGCTGAATACTAGTTGCAACTACTTTGTCAGGAAAGCTAAAAACCAAATCCCAAACATCTTTTGTTGTCAATACTTCACATGGTTATTGTTAACTGTATTAAGACTTGTAATATAGTGAGTGAAATATTAAATAAACAAGAAAAGCTTAAAGGATCCTATTAAAGACTCAGATTATAAAATGCCTGAATTAAAACCCAATCACACACAAATTTCAAGCCATATATGAATCTTTTGTTTTCCTTCCCTACCTGTCAGTGTAGAAGTTAAAGGGAGGGAATAATGCTGCATAGAAATCTGAATATGAATCATGAGATTGATTATATTCATACTAATGTATTTTCTACAATCTAATGCTTTGGTAATGGCCCTAAAGGGAGAGAGCAGTCATTGTATCAGTGAGGATGGAACAAGTTGAGTGTAGAGTCCTCAGCCTTGACATGCTGTCTGGTTCATTTGTCAGACTAAGAACACAGCTGTTTACAGCTAGTTAAAGTTGGCAATGAATTTGAAAGCCAGTTGCCTTCAAATGATAGGACACAACCACTAGTGCTTTATTTAGACTTAAAATTTGTATAGGGTATTGCCTGCTTTGTTCAGGAAATCACAAAAAAAAAGTCCTTGAATGCTAAACATGATTTCAGAAAGGTGAAAGTTGTGGGTTTGTTAATGACTTGCAATAGAAGTGGGAGAAAACCGTGTAATGAATTGCTGAGCTTTTTGAACATTGCCTGTCAATGAGAACTGTAATTTTTTCTAATATGGACATATGCTTTTGCAGGAGCTTATGGGCTTGGATGAAGATGACGATGAGGAAGATAAGGTAAATACATCTTATGGTATTTTAGCTAGAATCAGAAAGAAAGTGGGCATAGCTCAAACTAACTATCCTATCTCCATCAGATCTGCATTCCCTACCTGTTTTATCTGGGAAAACAATTGTTACCTGTTTGCTAATCAGCAAACTTGACAGTTTGAGAATGCTGGTTGATTTGTACAATGTTCAGTAATGACATTAATTGCATGAAACCTGTGGACTTCATTTGAATCTGTGGGGGGTGCCCAGGGTGTGCTTGAAATCATAAGACGTATGTTCATGTGCCAGCATATGTATGTGTTTGGGTGGACAAGGTGAGTATATAAAATACATCATCACTTCCACTGCGAGTGTTGGATGAACATTCTGCACTAATGGCTTACAACAAATCATACAGCATTTCCATTTCTGTAGAATTGTTGTGATTTGTGGAGGACTGGTTAAGGTTTTCTCAACATTTCTTTTAGAACCTTGGGGGGGAAAAAAAAAGTTTTTAGTTTTTCAGCAGAAATGTAGAAGAAGAGTTGGCACTGGTGAGGCCTTATTTTATTAGAGCACACTTCTTCATTCTGCTCACTATGAAAAATTCATTGGATTTTTTTTTTCAAGTTTATCAAACCACAGTGACAAATGATAAAAGGATTAGAGGGCATGACATGTGAAGAAAGATTAAGAGAATTTAATGTATACAGCTTGAAAAAACATAAGAGAAGGAGAATCTGATAATCTATAAATACTTAGGAGCTAAAAGGTGAGGAATTATTTAACAAGCAACAGCATGCAAAGAAACTTGAGCTGTTGGGAAGAAAGTGTTCACAAGGCAATGCGAAACTTTCAAATTGTGTACTAAGTTAATAAGCTCTTTGTGAATATTCTGTGATTTAAGAGTGTTACGGTGAAATTGTTGATAGTTGTGAAGAAAATCAATACCACAGTTAGGAAGTGTACCTTAACCCTTCTCAGTCACAGACACTGAAATTGAAGAAGTCTGCTCAGCAGGCTTCTTGATAGGAGTAGATGTTTAAATTTAACCTGCTCTTCTCTGTTGCTGTATCTTGATGAGCAAACAGAAATCCATCAAAGCTGTAACTGGAAGTTCATACAATCCAGATGAATTGCGGGATTCTTGCAGGGCACAATAAGTTTTTCATTTTTACTTCATTCTTCTCATTGTTTAATTGTCATCTAAGTAGACCAGTA
The DNA here is from genome assembly GCA_035772895.1 of Perdix hodgsoniae. Lineage (NCBI taxonomy): Eukaryota > Metazoa > Chordata > Aves > Galliformes > Phasianidae > Perdix > Perdix hodgsoniae. Next base: position 15,766,015 of record JAPSGF010000010.1, read on the forward strand.
TCTACCAGAAGTTGCATTGTTTTCCAAGAAATATTGCATCTCTGGAATGTTGATAGTTTCTGTTTTGTCAGTACCCAATGTTAGATGCTTGTGTATGCTGACCCTGTGTTTTTGTGTGGTTGCTAAATGTGTAACATATTCTCTGTAGCCAATCCTATTTCTGTTCTCCGTAAGAAAGCCTCCATTAGGCTTTCTTATCAAGATATGCTTTTATCTCAAATTTACGGCAATAATAATTCCTAACTTGTATACTACTGTTATGTATCTGAGATTCAGACACAGAATTACTAGAGAATTGCCATCCATTCCTCATGTCCCAGGCCACTCACTTTGCAGCATTGCCTGTCTTCCTGTTATCCTGGGTGTATTTGCCCCCGTGTTAGACCATGTTGTGCACATCTTTAAGTGCATTAGGTTATTCTGAGTGACTTTTCCATGCCTGAGGGTGGCCAATACTCTCTAGGGAATGTAAGAAATATGTAATTTTATGACATTATCTCACAGCACTGCCGACATTTAAACAGACAACCATACTTCGAAAAGAAGTCTGTGTATTTTTTTTTCCCTCCCTAATACAAGAACCAAAGTTGAAATCTGCTAGTTGAATCGTAGTCTACGAGGCCACTGTTTCTGTTTCCTATCATCATGTTGTATCAAAACAGTCGCACACATAGCCTTTCTGGGTTCTGCTGCAAGTTAGACATAACAGACCATGCTTCTGGGAATTGTAACACACCCTCTAAGAGATGAACTGTTTACAAATTATAAATACACAGACGCTCAGTTCAAAAACCCGTGAGCAGATTAACTCCCTCCACCTAAACTATCTGTCTTCAGTGACAGCGCTTAATTGCCGAATCCCCCATCGTTTCTCCCTCTGCCCTTTCCAAATACCATCACGGAGATAAGAGAGCTGTGTCCCTTTGGCACGAGCTGCTCGGTGGATGAATGCCTTCTCGGATTCACTCCATCTTAGATGTGGAGTTCAGACTCTGTCCTGTCGGCTCTGGGCTCTGTCAGACTGTCTGAAGGATTGTTTTAAAATTACGTCGCTGAAACATCTTTTGCCCACCAGTAGAGTGGTATAGACAAGTTGCATGCAGCTTAGATTGTGAATTGTCTGATCATTGACTGTTTCTGTTTATTTTACTTTTTTCTTCTTTCTTTTCTTGACGACGACTGTGGAGCTTCAAGAGCAGACAGCTACTTTGTTAAATAGGAGTGTGCTAGCAGCAGATCGGAAAGAGTGTTGAAGTTTTCTCATGGTATTAAGTTTTGTGGAGAAAAAGCTTTGCATTTCCACTGAAACAAAACAAAAAAATAGTACTATTTTGAGATTAAGTAATTGAGTCTGAAGAAAATCAGACACAAAAATAAGTCAGCAGAGGTCCCTGTTTTTTTTCTGGGAGGATCTCCATCCAGTGGTGAGCCAACATAGCTGTGCTTAACTAATGGGATGTAATGGGGAAGGATTAGATGATGCTGTGACTTCACGCCAAGTTTGTTGACAACTTCCACGAAATGTTTAGCACCCCAGGGCCAGAAAAAATCACCAAAGAAGAATTCCTCATTCCCAATACAAGAAATTCTTTCAGAAATAGGTACCAAGAATATACCAACTTGTACTTGAGAACAATTTGAAAAGATTTAGCCAAACAAATTCAAGTCAAATTCATCCAGTAGCAAACAGCTGACATTTTCCATTTGTGTTCGATTCAGCATGTGGAAACCTTCCGTATGGATCTTATTTGTATGGGTGGATTAAGATGAAAATTGCATTAATTTTCTCCACAGTAAAGGTCAGTAATTGAAACATGAACCAAGAGTCTGTTGTGTAAGATGCTGTATCCCCATACTTAGGAAAGGTCATAAAAGACAATAACATCTTATTGTTTTATTCTCTGAAAGTATAAATAATTTCATTAGACTCTTAATTTTTTCTTCCATACGACAATTGCAATATAATATTTCATCATCTCCCATTGAGACTGATTAAGAGAAATGATAATAAAGGCTTGAAAATCCCTTGTGATTAAAAAGGGTGTGATCAGACTAAGAGGGGTCACATACCTTCTCCACAAAAATCGTGGGCAAGATAGAGTCATAAAAAAAAACAGATTAAGGTGTGTGTTTATGTAGGCTTGGACTTCCTTACATTGCTGGTCTCTCTTCTGTAAGCATGATGGGATCCTTTCTTATTTCTTCCTAATGAGTCTGTGTGCAGACCACAAATAAGCTAGGCTCTTCCATCACCTATATTGGTACTAAGGGATGGATTCTGCTCCTTGTGCCAGGAACGATCAGTGCAGAGAAGGAGGATGGGGCAGTTCTAAGCACACAGGATCCATCTGGTCTGGTTACAATCCTCCATGCTTCTAATTGACCTAATCAACTTCTGGTTAATCCAGAGTACAGAGATTGCTCTGGTTATGCTTTCCTCTTTGCAAAGCCTTCTGTGTACCAGGAACTGGAAGAGAGATGATCTGTTATTTTTCAGTCTACAATGTGGCATGTTTTAGGAATGCTGCGATCCATAAGCAGCCATAACTTGGCACAATCCTTGGCCCATCATCGTGGCCCACCAGCATTCTGGACATCCATAGGCTTGAGAGTTATGGGAGAGAGGAATTCATAGCAGGGACTTGGCAAAGATTTTCAGGTATACCAGGTGCTGTTGCGTGACTTTCCTCTCATAAAAAAGCTTGGCAAGCTAACATTCTTCCTCTTGCCCTGCAGGTGGGCAAACCAACACTGTAACTCCTCTAAATCTCTGGAGGAATATTAAATAGCACTGAGCAGACCTCTGTGCTGAGCTCATAAAACTCAGGGAGTTTAAAAATTTCCCTTAAAAATTCCAACTATGTGAAACGGTGTTAAAATTTCTTTTGAATTGGGCAGATATATGAATAGGACTATCTTCCTCCTATACCGCAAATTGCTAGATTATAGATGATGATGGAGTAGTTTAAATCTAATCACTGTGCAATTGTTCTTAGATCTCATGTATTTACAGGAGAAAGCACTTTTTTTTTTTCTTCTCAAAGTTGTTTTAAGATAAAAGATGAACGATACATTCTTCTCTACATTCAGACTTCTTTTTCAGTTTTTGTGCACAGGTTTCTCACCAGAACGTTGTTTTATTCTGTTGTGAGTACTGATACTGCTTTAAGACTTGCAATAATATCACCAGATTCTGGGTTATTTTACATCTCTATGCAAATACATACAAGTACAGAGCATGCATTTTAAACCCCTGTATTTCACATCTGTCCAGAGGGAAAGCAACAGAGTTATGACCTAAGCCTCTCCACACAATCTTAAATTCTGGTTGGTTTAGAAAAATCAATCTGCAGTGCGCAGATGAAATCTGTCTAATATAAGCAAAGAAAGTGCTGTGTTTTCCTATGAGTGCTTCTTAATGAGGCACGAGATGGCCATCTTTGGCCTTTTTGCCCCCCCAGACTTAGCTGTAGGATGCTGTGCCCTGCTTTTAAAATGTGTCCTATTAAGGCTGGTAGTGCTGTCCTTCCTATCAGCCTGAAGTAATTCTATTGGCTCTGGTGGAATTATTCCAGATTTCACACCTTTTTAACTGAGAGCATAAATTGACCTGTATGTGTTGCATTTCCTCTATTTGATAATTATTTCAAGTACGCTCAGATTCGCTACATTTCCACAGCCAGGCAGGCACATTTGCAGCATGGTGTTAATAAACAAAACGATCCTGTGATGCACAGTTTTGGGACTGCACAAGGCAATCGCTCGGAGTTTGGCAGCCATCCCCTCTGCGTGCTCGTCCTCCTGTAAGAGCCAAGAAGCCCTCCTCAGCACGCAGCAGACATCACAGCTCAGGGCAAGACAGTGACTCAGCAAGGCAGATTGCTGGGATCATTACAACCACCCTTAGCTCCTATGGAAAGCAGGAGGTTCAAGGTTGCTGTGGTGTCTATTTTCAAAGCTCTGCCTGGAATTCATTTTAGCTACCAGGGGACTCCAATGACTGCCACCTCTCACAGCAGCTTCATTCTGCTGCTGGACTGAAGCTGTTAGCTAACAGTTCCCTACGGACAGTAGAGAACAGTGGTCTCCTATTTATGCCCAATAAAATTTTTCTAATTGCAGAAGTTCTTCATCTGTGATCTATGAGTATTTTGTCCTTAAGATGTTTGATAGGAATCTTGGCAGACAGCAGTGGGTTTGGAGTTTTGCATTCACGGTGAGGCTGGACCAGGCTCTGAGCAACCTGCTCGAGCTGTAGGTGTCCCTGTGCATTGCAGTGAAAGTTGGGCAAGATGACCTTTAAAGGTCCCTTTCAACTCAAATGATTCTATGACTCTAAGTTGCAAGTGAAATACAACTTCAGTTACTTCTTTTTTTCTCTAAACAACTACAGCATCTTTTGCAAAACCTGGAAGAACAGCAGACTAAAAGTCATGCATGCTTTTTTCTTTTTCCAGCAATGCTTTTTTCTTTCCCTTTTCTCTCAATCTTGTTTTGCTGCCAATACATTGAGGAGTTCGTATCTGGTGCATGGGGGTAAATCCTGCCAAAATATTGCCCTAATGTGTTTGTAGCAGTGGTAATGTAACAGAACAGATGTAAAAAGAAGCTAATCCTGATGGTTAGGCCAGCCCAAATGAGGCAGACAGACTCTTCTAATTCCAGATTTTCAGTCCTGACTTGGTGGCCTGCATCTTACTTGCTTTCTCCTTTTGTATTAATTCCTATTTATTCTCTCTCTTGCCCTTATTCCTCATCCTTGCCCCCAAGTGTTCTTCAGTTTTATATATTGAGTTCCCCTCGGCATGCCAGAAATTTGCTGATGAATACCACTTGTCTGAAAGTTGCAAGCAGAATTTCATTTTGTGTAAGCGTTTTGTATTAAATCCATAATATGAAGTATTTAGAAGTTGATCGTGAATAAATGCCTGAATTTTCAGTTGTCTGCATACGATGTGTGTGATATACATAAAGAAAAATGCACTTATAAAGCAGCATGGCAAAACATCCTTGCGTTTTACTTTTTTGGATGTATCTAGATCAAACTCTGAAGGACAGATTTAAAAAACAGGGAACAGCTTTTAGCCTTTGTAAAGATGCCAGTTATTAATCACGGAAACACAAGGTTGCAAGAAATAGCAGATCTCTACCATCCGTGTTTTCAATTCAGCTCTGAATACATTGCTAGAGAAGCAGCAGCAAGTAGCATTGTTTGGGCTGTGGTACAGAGCAAAGGATGGGTAATTTTTGATCTCAGTCTCTTCCTCCATAGGTTTCATGATCTCTCTTGCAGTCCCGGATTTGACAACTGGAGCTCACCAGTGGTGAATTGATGTGTTAATGCTGGACATGGCTTCTCCTGGCCTGCCCCATATTTCATGCACTTTCAAAGTCTCTGTCACTGGAAGTGCATCAATTTTGTCGTCATATGAGTTTCTTTTGCAACTGTCCCTGAGCGTCTGGGAGTGGGATGGCATTGCCGGGAAAGGAAAAAAGATCAGAGAAATGCTGTAACCCCTTACGTGCCTTTATATGTTTGGGTTGTTAACCGTTGTGTACTTCAGAAAGAAAAATCTAGAAGTACTTTTCATTCAGCGGGGCAGAGAGAGATTTGGTGTCTTCATGTGGAAGTTCAAGCTGATGTGCATTAACTGGACACAAAAGACTTAATTTGTGAACTTGCTGGGTTCTTGCTTTTTTTTTTCTTCTTCCACCTTCTTCCGCTGACATGCTTAATCTTTTGTAAGACCCCTTTTGTGTTTTTGTTCAGGCAATTAATGCAGAAATGAAAGTTTCTTAAATCGGGATATGCAAGGAAGATTTGAAGTAACACACTGGTTACATAATTAATTCTCAGTTGTAAGTTCATTTTGATGGACTTAATTCTTTCCCAGAGGCTGCAGGCTGGTTTTGGTCCATCCACAGTGCTGTAATCAGCTAAAAAATGAAGAAGAAAAAGGCCTTGAAGGAAAGGAAGTTTCACGACTGATTTTAGGGGGGAAGAAAACAAAAGTGTGAGAAAAAGGCAGTATATTTCATTTTAAATTCAAGAGAATGTTTCAGAGCTTTGGTTTTGAACCATGGGTATCCAAATCCTGTTTTTCAGCAGTATAATACGTTGGGTCCAAAACAACTCAAAGAGAAGAGATATCTGAAGAGGAAGGAGCACGATTACCTGTGCTGGGGGTGGGACCTTACACAGATAGAAAAGTAGAGTGGAAGATGAATTTAGGATTAGTTTTTATATCTTTAACAAATATCTTAATGCTAAGTAATAATTTTCTGTATGGCAGTTACTCATTTGCAAATATATATGGAGCAGTGACTCTGTTCTTGATGGGCTACAACTGTTCTCTCTGCTTCTGACGGTGTTCTGTGAGGTTCTGACTTCAGAAACATACATATGCATGTGTGCTCCACAGATTAAATAGTTGGTAAGATCCTACTTGTGCGTCATTTGTCTGCTTCTTTCCTGCTTAACCAGTGTCTAATCATCCTGTAAATGTGTTTGGACTGCAGGTTTCCAGAACAAAATAATAGCGGAGAAAAGATATTGACAGATTTTCAGATTATTTTGGCACTGGTAGTGCAATGCACAGAGCATGAGTAGTGCCTAGCACAGATTATCCTCCAGCAACTGAGTTCAATTAAAATGCTTTCTAATTCCTAACTACCTCTGCCCATTCTTTGGTTGTGTATATTTTGTATTACAGATTGAAGAAAGCATATTGTCCAGGACTGATTTTAGTGTGCATGCTAAGTAAGGATAAATATACAATTGTCCTTTTATCCCACGAGCCTGTTGTTCCTGTTTTATTTTCCTCGTCTGCTTGGTGGCTGCAGCAGGAGTTAGGTGGTGTTGGTTAAAGTGCATTATCGCCATGTTTCTGTGTTCAGTGGAAAACGTGTAAATGAAGCCAGCATGATACAGATAGAGTTGTTGGACAATCTTCCTTTCAGCTGTGGGTAGCAAGAGTCGGCTTGCCTTGGAATATCACTGAATATCATCTGAAGTGGTTCCTTTACTCGTCTGTCTGCATCAGGGTAGAATGAATTTCCCACTGGCTGCTCTACTACTCTAAACTTCTACTGGCAAGTTTGGTGTGTAAGAGCCAACTATGGCTAAGCGACCGCTGCACCATTCTAGTGAAGGAATAGTTAAAAATAATCCTAATGTGTCATTTACATTTGAGCCTAGCAAGCTTATAGCTGGAGCTGTGTGAAAATGACTTTTGGGTGCTGTTTTCACGAGCTGACTATTTATTTATTTATTTAGTTAGTTCTGGGGTTATTTCACACCCCAGGGGTTTCATTTTTTTGTTGTTGTTGTTTTTTTTGTTGGTTGTTTTATTAATGTAAAAATACTCATTTTCACACCCAAATGTGTGATTATTTAAAAATCCTACTTCTGTTTACTGTGCATTCCCTTGCAACCTAAAGGCAAATATTCAAATATCTGGAGCTTGATAACTCCATGGTGGTTTTGGCTGGCTTTTTCAACTCAAAATTACTGTGAAGAGAAATACGCAGTAAGTAATTCAAGCCTTGGCTTTTAAGGGTTATGAGGGCCATGCTGTCATGTCTGGCTCTTAGTATCCGAGGATGGTTCATATGTTATTTCAGCACACACAGATGTAGGGCAGTGCCCTCTCAGATGCATGGAGACCCTCTCATGGCATGATAGTGTCAAAAGCCTGTAGCAGTGAGACTTCACCTCTGTGGCCCATTGTGACTGCAAGTACACTCTGACCCTCTCTCCTGCACAGCAAAATATTGCGGGTTCATGGCAGGGGGAGGATTGTAGGCAGTGTTGCTCTGAATGTCTCTGGTCCCTGCTTGCTTCCACGTACTCTGGCCAGCAGGGACGATGGAGAAGGATAGAATCACAGAGTGGCTTGGGTTGGAAGGGACCTTAAAGATCACTGAGCTCCAATCCCCTGCCATGGGCTGGCTGCCCCTACCCAGTCAGGCTGCCCAGGGCCCCATCCAGCCTGGCCTTGAGCACCTCCAGGAGAACATGGACATGTTTTGCAGTGTACCACTATCATCTCCCCTCTCTGAATGCTGACTGGTTAAAAAATAATAATAATAAAAGAAAAATATATATTTTTTTCTAAATGGAGCTGGTTTTGGAGAGTCTAAATGTGATGTAAAATCAGTGTCCAGGGCTCTGCATTTTGGAATAAGTGAATGTTTTGCTGATTTCTTGCTAGAATATCTGCAACCACACCAATTTGCATGCCTGTATGTGTGTTAGATTGCTGGCAAAGAAATGCTGAATGCTGATAATTGTATAATGATTTCCAAGGCTGATTTAAGTCATTTTGATTTTTAATTCATTCTGTGCTTCCTTTTTATTCCTGCACATGTGTAGTAATGTCCTGTAATGTTGTTGCCTAAAATAAGCAGTAAGAAATGAAGTTGTGAGATGACTGCTTTAAAAAGAAAATGTTGTTTTTTTCCTTTGATTCTTTTTTTTCTCCCCCAAGTAAAGGAATATGTATGCAGAATGATTAAAAAAAAAAATTGCATTCAGTATCTTGCTGCTAATTTATGTACAGAAAACAGCATGGCTATTGGAAGTTTGCAAAGCTCAGAAAAGTGATATTCAGAAGTTATGGGCTGAGGGGTGCTCAGCACCTCTTTTGGGTTGACATATACCTGGGTTCTTCAGTGACAGCCTGGCTTGAAATCCTGAACTTTGTGTTAGAAGATAAAGAAACCTCTGCCCAGGTGCTGAGGGAAAGAAAGAAAATGTAAGGAATTATTTGCCTTCATATTCATTATATATAATGTTTTTTCTCCTCCTTTCAGTGATTTGCTTGAGTTCATGGATACATAGGTAGTACTGGGAATCTCTAACTTTTCTCATGTGTCTGTGAACATGTTAGCAAATACTGAGATTAATGTGTTTTTGTTTTTTTTTTTTGGGGGGTAGGAATCTGAGAAAAAGGGATTAATTGACAGAATTCACATGGTCCAAGAGATTGTCATAGCTGTTCAAAGCATTCTAGAGGAAATTGCGTCGTTTGGAGAGAGAATTAAAAAGTAAGTGATGGATTTTTCTTGCTTAACCGTGATTTGTGATGAGGCAGAGCTGGGGTGAATTTCTTGCAAGGTGAAGCAGGAGAAGCCTGGCCATGGAATTTCTATTCCAAAAATGTTTCCAAAACATACAGAAGAGGAGAGACTGTGTGCTCTACTGGTGTAGCTCTCACATTGTCCATCTGCTCAGATTTCTGATCTTGTCTGTCTGTGATGGAGTCATGATGGGAAATGCAGCTTGAAGTTGTGGACTCAGAACTATCAGGTTTTTCTTTGTATTTCCTCCACAGAAGATGCATAGAGGATGAATGCTATTGCCTTTCCCATGCCCTCCCTACCCTGGTTAACAGGAGTTATCAGTCATTTATTTCCATCTACAGTACATTGATGTTCTTCTCTGCCATTTTGAGCTTTCTGCTTCCTGCTGATGCCACAAGGAAGCCTGAAGGCAGTTTTCTGGTCTTGTCACAATGTGAGGCACATAGGGTATTCCTGACCCTGAAAGGGAAAGAGGTGAAGAGCCAAAGAGAAAGGAAAAAAAAAATTAAAAAAAATAAGGAAAGTCCCCCACACAAACTCATAAAAACTTTTATAACCCAATCTTTATTGGCACTTCATTGACCCACATTGTTTTCTGTTTTGAGCACAAAGTGATGGTTTGTGATTGAGCCACACTTTAATGAGACGCTGGGTTCAAGTTAAAAATAGAGCAAACCCATGTGTTGTGGTTCCACGCTGTGCACCCCAGCTGGGGTGGAAGTGGCCCAGAGATGTATTCCAGTCTATGAACGGGGCAGTGTTCTGCCCAGCTGCATGGCAGGAAGACTCACTATTAATTCTTGTATTCATTTTGGTGACAATGGTCTTAAAGAACACATTGGGTATTAATGTGGAGGCCCAATGTAATTTCAGAAGAATCCCATTGTAACTCAACAGAAATGCACCATTAAAGAATTGCCACCAAAATTTTTTGAAGTGACAGACTGAATCGTGCTGCAGTTTCCATCTGTCACTCTAGTTATGAAGTCATAGGGAATTTTACTACTTTAACAGAATCGAGTAGTTTTGCTACTTGTTTTTTTTAACTTGAGCTGTGTTGATGGCTTCTCCTCCACCTATTTTTACTTAATACTTACTACATCTGGTGAAGTTTAAAAGTAATTATTCTCCCATACTAGTGATTTTATTGGTCAAGTGAAATTCATATCATTTTGTAGCCTGACGAGTGGTCCACATTCATTCTCTTCTTCCTACTCCCTGTCATCATGATGTGATGAAGTTAGCAGGTAGATGGCATGAAATGAATGCTAAGATCATAGAATGGCTTGGGTTGGAAGGGACTTCAAAAATTATTGAGCTCCAACCTCTTGCTGTGAGCTGGTTACCATGCATCAGGCTGCCCAGAGCCCATCCAACCTGGCATCGAGCACCTGCAGAGATGGGGTACCCATAGCGTCCATGGGCAAAGAGCTGTAAATCCACCTACAGACTAATTAACGTTCATATTGTGTCCAGGTATCTCAGTGTTTGGTGAGGAGAACGTGTTGATGGAGTACCTGCTAGGATGTATTACTAATAGCTGATTACCCAAAGTACGTAGTAAGCTTACATATGAATGATATGGGTGAAAGGAAATTTTTCTGTGTGCTACAAGTCTAAATTACTGTGGTGACTGAGAGCCCAAGTGGAAAAATGTCAGTATGCGAAGGCTTGGACTGCTGATAACATACGATAGCTGACCTGAGACAGCCTCCTATATTCAGTGCAGTAGGAAATTGATAATAATGCAAGGAAATAGAAGCAAATGTGTACCTATTAAGATGTATTTGTGTAGAATATTATTCCCCAGTACTATGCAGAGCAGTGACTAACTACTCTCCTAAGGTTTAGTGTTAGTTGTAATTAATCCATTCAGAGTTGACTCTGGCTACCTGCCACTTTCAAGTCATGCATCAACACCCTTTTCATGTCATCTCCACTGTGGTCCAGGAGAGCCAGCTCAGATGGCTTGAACCTGCAGCATAGTCTTGTCTCCAAATCAGATTATCTTCCCATGAATAATGGAGAGCTGACCGCTGAGCAGAGATGTGTAACAAGTGCAACATGTATAAGAAGAAACAAGAACAACTCACTACATGGCTAACAACTTCACCAAGCCCCCCTGAGGCTATCCTCTCTCCTTGTCCTGATATCTGCCTCTCAGATATCACCTTTAATCTCTTACAGCATCCAGGTGCAGGACTCCACTTACCCGCTTTCCGAAGTGTATCTGTGTATTTTAATGTGTTAAACCTTGCAAAGAAGTCATTATATTATTATCCGTCATAAAGTACAGTGTAGGAATACTGAGAAATGTTATTCTTTACAGCACATTGAACTGGACGGTGCCCTTCCTCTCAGTTCTGGCCTGCTTGTTCCTCGCAGCAGCAACAGTTATTTTGTACTTTATACCGCTGAGGTACATTATTTTAATCTGGGGTAAGTACTCCATCATACACATGCAATAAATACATTATGTAGGGAGTTCCCATCACCCTGTCAGGCCTGAGCCACTGCTGTAGGAGAAAAAAGAAATGAAATAAAGGATTAAGTCAAACAAAAGAAAGAGCAAAAGGAAAGGAGAGAAATTGCTGGGAGTAAAAAGTTCTGTAACAAAATACTGTTGTTCTGGTATGGAGGACATGGTGAATACATGAGAACTATACATCCATTCAACATCATCTGGACTGACAGGGCCTTCAAATATGATATGTGTTAAACAACTACCCTGTGGCAAGGCCTTAAAAGACCTTATGGTATTTTCTGTTTTTTAAAAATCAGGTACACAGAAAATTGTGTTGGCATTTTGCTACAAGTATAGGGCTTAAAAGCTGCATCTCAGATGTGAAGCAGGAACATTTCACAGAGAGAAGGCTGGAGCAGCCATCTCATTTTAAACTACTTTCAGGGAGACTAGTATGGGATTTTGGACAGGGGTGTAATAGGATTCAGTGCTCTATTAAGATTCTTGGAGGCTGCTGGCATATGAATTTTTTTGGCTGTTCTTTGAAGTGAGCTGGCTGTTCTCTTTTGCTCAATGACACTTTGCTCTTCTATCATGCCTTTAGATAGCCATACTGGTCTCTTAGCGGGGAAGCAGCAGGGCTTTGGGTGTCTTTGCTCATGTGGGATAGTGGATTTAACAGTCATCTCAGTGGCAAATTGGTTATATTCTCCCCACGTTACCCTCCAGAATGAATGCATGCTGCAATCTCTTTTTTTTGCCCTCCTGTTGATAACAGATTTCTCCCAAAGTAGGGAAATGGCTGTATAAACCTGCTTTTTTCAGGAGGCATTTGTGAATGATCCCACATGACTGGCAATGTGTGCATGGCTTGAAGTTTGAGGCGCTACTTTCACACTAATTTTTACTTGTGAATTCTTCTTCCCTTTTTCACCTCATTTGAACAGTTGAGTGGGGGGGGATAGAAATGAGTTGCGTTATTTTGTTTGCTTTTATTTTTCCCAGGCATAAATAAATTTACTAAGAAGCTTAGAAATCCCTATGCCATCGATAATAACGAGCTACTAGATTTCCTCTCCAGGGTACCATCTGATGTTCAAAAGGTATGTAATGAAATGGGGAGCACCAGCAGAGGCAGTGAGCAGCTCTGAGTGTGACTGGGTTGGGGAATACAATGCCCCTGCACTTTTGAATAACTGAGATAAGGGATTGGGAAAATCCATGGAGGGCAAGGGGCTGAGGGGGGAATGTTGGAAGAGAGAGGAGCCAAAATCCTTGGTCAGAAGCGTGATTGCAGAAAAATTATCCTGAAAAGACTTAAAAATGATCTGGAAAATCATCCAGCATGCTTAGTGAACTATGGTTTCCGTCACCTTTCTGCCCCTATATTTGTACGGAGGAAAGAGAAAAATAGTCTCTTTGATAGAGATAACCATCCAAAAGCTTTCTGAATTCTCCCTTTTCTCAAAATTAAGTGTGGGGGGATTATTTCCATGACTTTGTGCTCGCTGTGTTTTTTTTTCACATCAGCCATCCCTCAAAATTCTTCCTCCCCACCCACCTTGAACTCTAGGCTGCCCTTGGACAAGGCTCAGCTCATCTTTTTCATTAGAGAAAGCTTTGAGATGTGTATAAAATACTCTGCGGTTGATGAGTTCAATCTTCTACCATTACAGAATTATAACTTTTAATCTAGCCAGAATCTGTCCGCCCTCAATTTCAGTCAAGTCTCGTCTCCTTTCATATTTCTTTGAAACAACAAGAGTGTCTTCAGTAATCCTGCCTGTCTTCCTGGAAATTATTTGAACAATAAGTCCTTTAGAATGTCAGGATCTGTTTATTTCTCCTGAAAGAAGGAGAATAGTCTTGCTGAGTAACAAGGCGCATGATATAAAGGATTCTTTCTTTTGTTTTAATCAACTGGAATCTGTGTCCTCAGGCCCCGATCCTGATGCTCTGGATCCCACTGACATTGTACCTTCCTCTGTGAATCGTGGTACTTTCACAGTGAGGTGCTGCTTACTGTGAATAAGGGGATCACAATCTTGCCTGTAGTGATTTCACTCTGCTGGAGACCAAAAAATAATTGCCTCCATGCGGTGTCGATGCATCTGGTAGAAACAGGGTTGGGAAGGCTTGTGGTGACATTTATCTCAAGAGGTCACCAGATTGGCTGATGGCAACACTAATAACTTGAGAGAAATCTCTTCGTAGACTGGTGGGAGCAGAAGAGCTAAACAGGAATAATCATGGAGACGTTAAGCTTGAGTGTATTTCTGGATGGTTTGGTGTTTTTTTCTTTTTTCCCTGCCATTGCTCTCATTGGATTTGCAGTGATGGTTTGCATATGCCCTGCTAATGTTTATATTTAAAGATAAGCTGCTTTTCTATTTATGCTTTATTTAACATTTACATTTATAACATTTCCTTGAGTGGTTTCTATCATTCTGGAAACCTTTAAACTCTCTGAGGAAAATGATAACCATTTACTATGAGGGAGGACTAATAAAAGTTCCTTCGACGGGACAAACCTTCTCAGAGCAGTTTTCCACTCGTGCTAAAAATAATGAAGCCTGTGTGTCAGCCACGTGCTCCTCCAGCAAAGAGTCGTCCATGGCAACTCCAAATCCTTTCTGTCTTTCTTTAACATGCTATTGATGCATCATCATTTCACTGCGGTACTGCATTGAGTTGGAAAACACCTCTACATTTTAGCCACTTACAACCCACATGTGCTACGTGAAAGACAGAGGAGTGGAAAAGATGGGACATCCAACAAAAGGTTTCTGTGGTTTCAATGGGAATACTTTCCTGTGGCACAACAGGCAATTTGCTGTTGGGGTTGTATAATCCTCCGCAGTTTATCCATACGTGTTTTACCTATTAAATTGTAAATGAAATTGTTTTGAAAGGTGGAGGTAGCTTTGTCCAGGCTCAATCTGAGAAAATATTTTTCTTTTTGAAATGGTTAAATATTCCAACATCCCAAGGTCTGCATGCAATTTTGACAACAGTCATTTTGCTGCATATTGGGATCCACTTGATCTGTTACTCCTCAGAGAAGTTAATTAAACTTATTGGTTAATGCCAGAAAAAGAAAAACAGCTCCCAAACCAAAACAAACCCAAAGATCTCTCCTCTGCTGCAGAAATTAGGTAGAACCCCATGTATCTCATTAGAAAAATCTGCTTTTAATATTTTGTTTCAAGAAATGATGCATGACTTCTCAAATCCTTCCTGCAATTAATCCCCCATGTTCCTGTGTTTAGAAAATGATTCATTACTTTTGAACCTTCCTTAGTTTCCCTTGGTTTGTCCTTGGGGAGCCATTAACACACGCTGTACTGAGCTAGAGTTACCTAGCTGCAAACGTCATGTCTATTTGTTTTTACAGGTGCAGCATGCTGAATTGAAACCATACAGCAGCTCCAGTCCCATTAGGAAGAAACGGAGTGCTCTATAGGATGAAGTGCAATTTCGGAATGCAGCATCTCTTTCTGTACCCCCCACGTATACACACGTGCTTCCCCTTCTCTTTGTAGTTCAGAACAACACAATAATTTGGTTTTTTTTGTTTTTTTTTGGTTGTTTGTTTTTTTTTTGTTTTTTTTTTTAAAGCTGGTCTTTTTGATAAATACCTATTTTGAGTTGTCTTTCTGGGCTGTCTCTTGGCACCAAGATGTAGCCCCTAAAGAGCGGAGTGAAACACGTGAACTAGTTTGTAGGGTGGGGAGGACTGTGGGAGGGTATGGTGCCACTGCATTCCCTCTTTTTATTTTTTATTTTGCTTCAATTGCAGAGGCTATGCTGGATGTGGCAGCACTCCATTTTTTTTTATGTAGGAGGAAATAATTCTGCCTAGCGTAGCAGATCAGCTGAGCTGATGTGAGGAGATGCTCTGAACTACTTTTTAACATATCCAACAGATTTACATTAAGATATGAAAGCTATTCTTTTCTGAGTTAAATCACTGTGCCTAGAAAGGTTTAAGCTCTGAATTAACGAGTCTTTGATACCCATCTTCTGTTCAAGCAGTGTACATTTTAAAAAGTTTTTTATCATAATTAGCAGAGTGAGGAGCTCCAGCAGTATCTCAATATTTCATCCAGCACTTGTGGGTTTTTCCTTTTTCGCTTTTCTTTGGAAAAAAAAAAAAAAGTTCACCCTATGGTTAACTATTTGGATACTGGATTCATCGGAGATCCATTGCTGGCAATGGATGCATGAGAACCTTCTGCTGCAAAAGGATTAAGAGACTGCAGAAAAGCCTAACTCACTGACCTGAAAAGACTCTGTTGACTTGCCTTTTATAACTCCATCTCATCAGATATTTTCAGCACAGCTCTTGTTTTTCTGTCTAAATCCAGAGGGGTCAACACTACAGATCCAGGAGAAAAACACTTTCTTGCCTTAAAGAAACAAGTGCTTGTGCAGAAAGAGAACATGGTGCCCGAAGATGTGGCTGTGCAGTAGAGGGCAGGTGTTGGTCTCCCGCCAATTCGCATTGGAGTCCGCAAAGAAAGGATCAGAAAATGAAGTTACATGGGAAATGAGCAATGAAGAAACATGAGAAAGGACCCAGTTTTCTGAGGGAAATGTGGTTTCTTGCTTTGATCTTTTAGCTATTGTTCTACTTTGTAAAATTCACATAACCAGCATCATCCATGTTGTTTGCCTTCGGAAACTGAGGTGGAGAATCGTGTAAACCTGCTCAGTTTCTTTTGGGATTGTAGTCCTCAGCCTTTTAGCTGCTGTAGGACTTTGTGGGAGTGACTTGTGACTTGCCTCCATGAGTCACTGTTAGCATGAGAGCTGGAGCTTGGTTCTTGCTGTTTCCGGGCAGGTGTTTCCACCATCGCCTCAGGTGGTTTACCGTACAAATAAAGAGAATCCTGGTGCACAAGTTGCTTTTTAAAAAATAAGACTTTGAAAGTCATCTAACTGAAGGTAAAAGAGGTGAAGCTTTGCTTATGGATTGGCAATCCAAATGGTGTTGCACCATTTGATGATGCAAACCTGAGGGCTTGATGTATGAATTTGGTGCAAAAAAATAACATCAGAGTATTCTTCACTGGGTTTTTAATTAGATTCAGTGATTTTTTGATGTTTATTTTTCCAAAGTAACAATCCTCTCTATGCTACTGGATCGTTAGGACCGCATGTTCATAGACTTGATTTAAAAATGGAATAGTTCAGTTGGAAAGGACCCGCAAAGATCATCAAGTCCAGCTGCCCAACCACTTCAGGGCTAATCAAAAGCTAAAGAATATCATTGAGGACATTATCCAAATCCCTCTAGAGCACTGACGTGCACAAGGGCATCAACCACTTTGTTAGGAAGTCTTTTCCAGTGTTTGACCACTCTTGTGGTAAAGAAATTTTTCCTAATGTCCAGTATCAACCTCCTTTGTGCTATCCTCGTGGGTCCTATCGTGGGCTACCAGGGAGAGGAGATCAGTGTCTCCGTTTGATAAAGAACGTGTTTTGCTCATGTAAAGCTCTGTTTAGGTGTGTATGAAGAGACAGAGGAAAGATTATCTCACTTTAAAATAGTATAAAAATGCCTCTTTGTGTGCACGTGTGCTTGTGTACCCATGCATGTACACAGTTGTGTATAAAGAAGAGTGCATGTATAATGTATTTATAGGTGAGTACGTGTGGGAAAATGATTGAACATACAGATTTAAAAACCTTGAAAATGTTTATGAAAAATGCCAAAGATTCTAAAGCTTATCTTGTGTCTGTTCTTCTTCATTTTGTACCGTTCCCGGCATGTCTCTCTGGCTGAGCCAGATCTCTGCATGATTTGATTTACTTCAACTTAATGAAGTCGGTTGGAAAGAGTCTTGTAGAAATTATAAAATCTCCAGTAAATCTTCTTCTTGTACATACAATGGACGTCCACGAATCTCTTTTGTTAAACTGGTTTCTCAATCTTCTGTGTAAACAATGCCTCATTGTCTCACTCAGGACTATCATCCAGTTTATCATACTGTAGTCTTGTCGCTTTGTAGGGACCAACGTCCCACATATTTAAGCAGGCCTGTGAAATCAGATCATTGATCTGAGTAAAAATATTCAGCTGCAGCAAACGTTTATTTATTCAGAAGTTGAGACTGATACTGTAAGAGTAATTTTTTTTTTCCCTGTAGATTTTTTTACATTTGATTTCTGTTCAGGAGACAGGGTGATGTCTTTATATATATAGATATGGATATAGATGTGTGTTTTGGAATAATTTGTATTAGATTGTTATGCTGGAGGCATACCAAATGAAGGGGTTTGGATGGCCCAGTATGTGTAAATGTTGTAATGAGGTCATTGTTTTGATAAATGCTGTTTGAAATGCAATAAATGTTTGAGGTTATGGTGATGTTTTTAATTTATCTGGATTAGGACATATAGTTCTCATTCCTTACAAAATGCTTACTGAGCTACATTATTCAGTATCTGGCTAGGTGAGCAAGTACATCACTTAACAGTGCAGTGTACCAACACCTGATGTTACCTAAAGTGGACTCTGTGCTGCTGTGGGAAATAAGGTAAAGAGAGACCCCATCTGCTTTTAAACTTTTGGGTGCAATTTCCCATCCCCAGCCTAAGGGAAAGGAGGGTTACATGCATTTGCTGCCCACTGAAGTAATCAGAGTCTTTATTCAGACTTTTCATTTGATTCCTGAAACCAGAATATCAGTTGTTACATAGCTGACTGTCCATCTGCCCATGGGAATTATTGTTTTTTTTACATTGTTAATCTATACACTGTATAGCGTGGAAATTATAAACTTATGTTTTTAATTTACGGCAGTCATTTGAGTCCCACAAGATGTATATTTGCATTCTAATTTCTCTAAGACCAGAAGGCATTCAGAAATGTAAATCTATCTGTGGGTCCTTTGGCTGACTGTAGCTTATGGAACACAGAGATTTGTTGATAGCATATGACCAAACATGTCTGCTGTCTTCACAACATGTAAATGACTGGATTTGACATACGTGTGCAAATGAAATATGTACTTGTGTTTGCCCAAACATAAGCTGCTGCTAAAAGTTGGTTTCTGGACTAATCTTGAATAGGAACGAGGATGCGGCTCCCTTATGGATCACTGTCAGGAGAACTCAGTCACTAAAACGCATGTTGTGGAAAGCAAGCAAACAACTGAATAAAGCATTCATTGGAAATGTCAGAAGTGCCTTTTCTTTCCTGCTTGCAAAGCTGCAATTTTAACCTTCAGCTCTTGCATTCCTCTCTGCTTCCCCTCAGTCCTCTCCCACACAAAGCGATGGAAAGCTTGTGCTCAGCCCTGCTGCTCTGGGGCTCACACCTATGGCTGTTGCCCTGCAGACCTACCTTCATTTGCATGGGGAAATGCTCATCCCTAGAAATTAGGCTCCTGCTAATTGACTGCCTGGAGTACTAAAAGCTCCCAGGACTGGGTAGTCCTGCTGGAAAATGGAGAGTTGCCATTTAATTTCCTGTACTCTACATGGGGCTACTTTGGTTGGGTTTTATTTGTAGGGCCTGATCCTGCAGGAATCGCCACAACTGGAGTTGTTTTCCCATCAGCTCCGTAGGTTCACACTTGGAAGGAATTTGGCTGCTCTGAGGGGTTAGGTAAAAAATCAACAAAATACATTCTAATCAAACCTTAACCTTTAGATTCTCCGTCCTTTAAACTAAGCTGAGAGACTGTTTGGGAAATGTTAGCTTTGACTCTGGAGACTGTGGTATGTATTAGAAGTGAATCCTCTTCTGACTTAATGCTGTACTTGTATTTTATCTTTAAAGCTACACATGTCAGTGCCCTGGTGCATCTACCCCTTCGAATCACACAGAGACACGATAAGAATATCTGCTCTTCAGCATCCTGAAAGTTAGCAACTGGAGAGAAAGCTGAGGTACTACATACTGTTAACCTGCTGTATTGCAAATGGAGTGTTTTAATTGTTCTCACTTTAGGATAAGTTAAACCAGGTGAAATTCCAAGATTTTTGGGTAAAATGTCTGCCAGACAATTTTATCAATGGAGATGACCCTCAGCAGCAGCAGCAGTTATGTAGTTCTAAAGGATGCATGAGTAAACAGTATGTTTTCCTTAGTGTAAATATTCAAAAGCGTTTAGAAGTAACGAAGTGAAAAAACCTAGCATCCTCCAGATGATACCATTTCTAATCTACTTTCCTCTGTATTGCTTTGACTTAAAACAGTGCAGCATGTAGAAGGTCATTTTGTTTTGAATAAGTGATGTGCTCCTCTGACATGAATCATGGAACTGAGCACAGGGTAGCAGGAGGTGGCATTCAGGGCTTGGTGTTTGCAGCAGCAGCAGCAGCACCTGGGCGGGCAGGAGTTCAAGTTCTCAGCGTGGCTCTAACCTGAGGGCTGGTGATTCTTGTTAAATTTTACGTGGGGGAACATTGCCAATCAGTTTTCCTGTGTCAGATTGAACACCTGCAATTTCCCTCTTGGCTGAACAAGATGATGTGCCTCTAGGAGAGGAAGAAAGTAAAAGCCAGAAGATCGGCCAGCTTAAACTTCATTTGAGCAGCTTTCTTAGCACAACCAGCCTTCCAACCTCTTTGTAGACAGAGGTAAGAGACTTGCTAGTAGGTTGGACACATGCATTTGGATCTGGGTCTTCTAGACACAAATATGCTCAGTTTTGGATGTGAACAGGTTGCCCCTTAAGTTGCTCTTCAATGGCTTTGTGAAGCTGTGTGCGCAACTGACACGTACAGTGGTCTCCAGTCCATGAAGGATGGATTATGCTCTGGGCTTTGATGAAATGAAGGGTAGATGGGTGTAAGGAGTGCTCAAGGGAGTGCTTAGCTAGGGGGTTTCCTATTTACACTCTCATGTTTTGATCCAATTTCTAGCAGATGAGCGAAGAAACTTTCTGGCTATTGATCCCTGCGCTTTGGTAAGTTTTTCTGTCAAGAGGAGGAATATTGAATAACGTTAAACTGTCACCTACCAAATGAAGGTGATAAGAACCGAAGAGTTGGTACTTGCAAACAAACCTAAATGCGTTGTTTTATTTCTTGAGCAAACCCTTCCTACTGCTTCTGTTTTAGCGTTTATGTCTGAAAGATGGGATCTGAACACCTTTGTGCTCATTGTCATGTAGGGCAACTGCTTCTGAGGGCCTAAGCCTATGCGTAGCAAAGCCAGGTATTGCTAACTTGCAGGGGTGGGGGAAAGTCTCCCTCCATCTCTGGCAATGGACGACTTTACTGAAAGTCATTGCCATTCCCTTGCATTTATCACTGCCATTCTTGCTCTGCATATTTTTGGTATTCGCTATGCATTGTTAGCAGTGATTGTCATGTAATTAAATCACTGCTCATCACAAGAGCCTATTTTTATGCTGAGATAAGCATCAGAAGTCTGCTGCAGCGTCCCCCAGATCAATAAAGATGTTCCCTGTAGGATTACAAATAGTCTGGGGTTGTACAGGGCACTGGAATTAATTAGGAATGATTTCTCTTTTTCTTTCTTCTTTCAATACATTTTTAATTGTTTATCCATTTTCGATGGGCTTGTTTTTAACTCTGCCATGATGCCCAGATGCTTCTGTTCAGGCCTTTTGAGTATAAGATACGATATCAATTTGGACAATACCATTTGCTGTAAGCACTCACTATTATCATCATCTTTCCATAGACTTGTGTGACTATTGCTTCAAAATACATTTCTGAATGTGATATTTGCATCTCAAGTTTTACACCTGAAATTACCATTAAATGGATCCATTAAGTGGTGGGATTTAACCAAATACAATCCGTAACCTTCAGGCTCTCTTGAAGATATGGCATTGTGATCGGGCGAGACGGGGAGTGCATAGAGAGAATCAGGCCATTTAGCAAGGAAGTGTTTGCACAAGGTCACAGAATTGCAGGAAAGAAAGAGGATATCTTGGAAGTCTCACATTTTCAGACAGTTTGAGAGCTTGATTTCTGGGGTAGGACTGTTTCTTTATATGTTTTTTTTTCTTTTAAGTTTGTACAAACATATAGAAATCTGTTTGGGGAAGGTAGATAAACAGCAGTGCTGAGTCGTTTGAGAGTTGCTTCTGGGAGAAAAATGAATTTTGATTTTCTTTTTGTATGTGCGTTTGTGTCAAGGACTGGTTGTACTCCAGTGAAAACTGTGGGGAAAGATCAGATCTGAATCCATGGATTTCCAGGGTGCTAGAACTGTCTGAAGGTTGGCACGGATGCGATTTTCTTTAAAATTAGTTTGCAATTGGTCTATAAGGTTGTATTATTCTTTTATCCCAAGAGTGTGGAAAATGGAGAGAGTTCTAAATCTGAAACCATCTTTACCTTGGAGGATTGATGCCTTTTGGAATTTAATCAGTGCTGTCTACTTTTTGCAATTTGAAAAAACAAAAACAAGAAAACATCCTTTTTGCCCATGGTTTTCTTACAAAACAAAAGTCAAAAACCTGAAAACCCTATTTTTGCCTCCTCAACTGCGTGCAGCATCATCCAAGAGAGTACCAACAAAGCACATTGTATTATTTAGGTTTGTACTTTGCTATTCTCGTTTATTTACTTTCCTTGGCCTTGTTCTTTATGTTTTTGTCCTGCTTACATGCCAGTCTGGTTTTGTCATCTTCCACGGGTCATTAATCTGTGTTGTTGACTGGATGTGTGAATGGAGGCCGTGGACCATTCGCATAGGACACTGGTGAGACAGAAGTTGCTTAAACAGAGCGGTGGTGTCCATGAATGAGGCACATGGAAGGTGAAAGTCAACATCCTCACCCATGCCATGTCCTTTTCATCCAGCATCAACGGAAACAGATTTTTCAGCTCTGCTGCAGAGGGAGTGTTTGCTCTGCTGGAGACTCAGGGAAAAGGTAAACTGCTCTTAGGGAACAGAAACCAGTGTAAGGATTCCTGTAGCGATGTACAGCTACTTCTCTACATGAGAAAGAAATTAATAGTTGAGTGTTTTGCAATTGCTGTGTGGTTCTTTGTGAGCTGTACTTGAAGTGCATTGATATAAAATCCTTGCTGAGCTCAAAGGCTTTGAATCAGCCTGGCTACTCTTATGAATTAGAAAAATTGTGGCTGAACTTGATGCTGTTTGACTGATATATTCTTGTTGACAGCAGTTTGTTGGGAGAACAGATGATATTCATGGTATGTCAATATGTACAACATTATGGAAAGCTGGACTACATGCCCAGAGTGGAAGTACATTTTTGTTAAAACTCACTCACTTTATTAATAAGTAGTTACTTTAGATACAGTGAGCACTATCCCAGTGTTGCTGGAGTCAGTGCAACTTTTCTATTGCTCTGAGAGTACCTCTGTGGCTTCGGTCACTTGCAGCTGCTTGGTTGCCTTGCAGACAATGTGCAAACTGTATGTGTGAACCATGTTTGCAAATGTGAATGGTGTGATGCTCATTACTGTCAAGGTCTGGGTGTATGGATCCAGCACGCTGCTCAGAGGTGCTCCAGTCATGCTCAGTAGCCAGCATCCAGACACTGGATTTCCATGCAGTGTGTATGGAATATCTTGAAGGATGGACTCAGCCTTCCCTTTGCATTCAGGATCTGTGAGATGACTGTGGTGGAGATATTTATGTAAAAAGAGCACCACCCATCCCTAAAATTATCTCATTCATGCATGGGTGTTACAAAATCCTCTTTCAGGGCTACAGGACGTGGCTGACCCTTATCTGTCCCATGTTCGGGACAGGTTTATTTTGGGGTGGTCAGAAAGGAAATCCCAGTGTGGAGGTGATGGAACATTTTGTTGTTGTTGTTGAATTGATGTGAAAAAGAAAAATACCTGGTCATTCGCAAGGGTTTGAACTCTTAGCATAAGGCTTTGGAAGATGGATGGAGGGTCAGGGAGAAGGTGACGGGGTTCAGAGGTCCCGTGGTGTAAGCCATGGCTGTGAGGAGTCACTGTCGTGCAGTGTAGGTACCCAGCAGCATGATCCATGGCAGCCACCTCCCCAGAAGGATTTCCGTCTGAATATGCAGATGTGCGCACAATTATTTTACCTATCGTCTTCACAAATACAGCCCACGTCCCTGCACGCTGAAATAAATCTTGGAGCTGTCCCTTTCAAAAGGCATTTCGGGTTCAGCCTGGTTGCCTGCATCCTGCGTGGTTTTGTTCAACAGAGTCCTTGCAAACAGCCCGTCTCCTCTTCCCTTTCCGCTTCCCCTTCCTCCTCCCATCCCACCACAATCGCTGCTGCCCAGACCCATCCTTCCCTCACACAGAACTGATTTCTGTTTATGGAGCAGCTGGCAGCAGCTCTGCTCGAGCGCTGAGCGATGACTAAGAAACAAGCCCACTTTTCCCTTAGCTGTCAGGAGCTTTTAGAAATAACACCCTCCTCTGAGGAAGTCAGAATAGCAACAGGAAAATAAGTAAAACCTATTATAAAACAGTTGTCCAAGAACTTAGGCACGGCGCGGGGTAGAGATCAATATGCTGTGAAGGTTAAATCTATTTTCACACTGTGTTCTATTTCACAGTTTAATGGTGTTTTAATGTGTCTGTCACTGAGCCCCCTTCATGTTATGCAGGTAGAGCCTTTACAAAGGAGAAATAACGTTGGCTTTACAAGCTTCGCAGTAACATCTTATTTACCAGCTGAGATCTGACGCTTTCTTCTCTGGAGATATGCCAGGGTTTGACTATTTTAGTTTATTTTTTAGGAGGCATAATGTGGTGTTGCATTTGCAATAATCTTAAGATAGCTTTGGGGAAATGCCTGTAGGGGTGGGAGCAGCAGGAGCATGTGTGTGCTTGCATAGTAGAGACAGGAATATCTACCGCTGTTTGTACAAGCTGAATGCACAGAGGATGTGCAATATTTCCCAAGCTCAAGTTTGCATTCAATCTAAAATGGTGTAGTTGAATGCTTTTATGTTGGACTTGGCAGAAGGTGGGATATTGCAATGGGCTTTGGGGGGGGGGAGAGTATGAGGGGCAAAAGCAATAGAGAAAGAGTGATCACAGCCCAGAGAAAGAATGCTGAGAGAGGGCAGAAAGGCAGCTGCTTGCGGCTGTGCCAGTGGGAAGAAGGGAAAGAGAAGTGGAAAGAAAGAAGAGAGAGCAGAAGAAAAGGAGGATGTATGGCATAAAATCTGGGCTATGTGGATGCTAAAATACACATATAGGCCTGTCCTCAGTGTTTGGCATGAAACTTTCACCCTTTTCCTACAAGGCAAAGATGGAAAAAAACAGCTTTAATTCTCCAGGGGTAGCCTATAGGAAGAGATTGCACTAGAGAAAGCGCTAATATTCCATCTTACGTGAAGCAACCTGTTACAGACCTTCAGCTTCCCCCCCTCTGGCTGCTGTGCCAGGACAGCGTGCCTCTGTTCTGTTGAGGACTGCTTGCTGGAGTTTTCTGAGTAGCAGAGCATTGATTTGGCTTGCCCTGCATATCCCACTAGCAGAAGTGACGGTGATGTGTGTTTTGGCTTTGGAGTGCTGTGTGCTTTGAGTCCATCTCTTCCCCCCCTTCCGTTTTCCATTGTTGGAACAACAGTCTTCTGGTGGGAGCTGAGCAGTGCTGGCCCTGTACTGTGGGGCCAAAACAAACTCTATGCTAACGTCTTTTCCATCCTCCAAAAGGTAAAGTGCCAGTGCTCAGAGCAGCTGAGCCCCTGGTGCGAGTCTGCTGTCTGGAAGCCCAGAGACTGACCTCATGGGGCAAAACTTTGTCTCAAGCAATACCACTAAGAAATGAGTTGGTTTGGAGCTGGGAGATGAAAAGAACTCTGGAGCAGTGGGGACTTGGTTGGGAAAGGCTGCAATGAATCATAGAATCATGAAGGTTGGCAAAGACCTCTAAGATCATCTAGTCCAACCTTTCACCTACCACCGTGGTTCCTCTCCACCACCACTGCCACCTGCTGCAGCTGGTTGCATTGAGATGCTATCACCAGCACACAGGGCTGCAGACTTCAGGGCACCATAGCCCTTGCTTCAGTTGTTCTTTGAAGCAGGTGAGAACCTCTGTGAAGAGGCTGTTTCTCCTGCTTGAAGCATTAGAACAAGTCAGTGGGTCTATGAATTATGAGCCTGGATGTTTGCTTCCACCTTTGTGAAAGCTGGGCAATTGTTGGGATACTAATATTTAGGGACTGAGTTTTTGCAAACTTGCATCCTCAGCTCTAGAGTTAGAAAATGAAATTGAAAAATGGAGAAAGCTGCCTAACTGAATGGCTTTGAAGTTTAATGCAGGCTTTTAGATGTAAAACTTAAATGCAGCTGGCAGTCCATGGCCATGTGCCTATGTTAGGGGCTGAGTTTTAGAGAAGTGAGAAAAGCACCACTAAAACTGAAATTATTCATTATTGTAAACTTACTCTTTCCTGCTTTGCAGATGAGATCTGGGGAAAAATGATTGCTTGTTGTGCTCAAAATAATCGTTTACTGAGATTGTTAACATCAGCACCAGTGAAGCAATGCAATTAAATTTAAAGATCTGCAAAAAATTGTTTTAAGCCCTTACTACAATCTAATATTTTGTGAAATTTAATGGAGAGCAACCACCAAGAAATCTCATATCTTGCTATTTGGTAAGTGGTTTGTTTGTGGGAGCTTTAAGTAGTGCAGCAGTGACACACAGGTACATGGCACTGGAAGTTATCTTTGTGTCTCTGGTCACAGGACCCAACTTGATGCCAGGCTTATAGCTTAATGTTTTGTCAGTGATGCTTCTATTTCTTTTCTCTCTGTTCATGCTCACTTTGCAGATGTCCAGTCCATTAGGTATGAGGAGTAAGTCAGTTCACAACCTGATAGTAAGTGCTGTGTTATGGATAGAAATTTAAATATTGCTTTAAAACTCCCAAGGCCCTTTTTTTCCATTTCCAAAATAGGAAGTGACAAACTGGTAGTTTAAATTTCTAATCAAATTACCTATGTTTTAGTTAAATTTCCAATTATGTTTCATTATGAGGATTCCGAAAATATTTTGTAACAATGCAATAGTACTACTAATAAGTGAGCCTCAGTTTACATGGAAAAAGCATCTCAACAATTATCCTTTCCACCCAAACCTTTTCTTAGAAGCCATATTAGAATTGTTTAATGGCATTTTACTCCCACTACTGCCAAGGAGAGTTTTATCACTGATGTGAAGGGAAGCAGAATTTAACTGTTTAAGTTTTGCATTAGCAGAGAGGAATCGTTCAGTAGTTAGTGGATTTTGGACCTAACAGTAGCTATTGTAGATAAACCCAGTTCCATTTAGCCTGAACTCAGCTGATCTCAGTTCACCCAGTTAAGGCCCTCTTCCTCTGCTGCTCCCCTAAAAAATCTCTGCTCAGGTGAAGCCATAATGCAATTGAACATATATATGTGTGTATAGATACATGCATATATATATTCAGCAATTATAGAGAAATTGCTACAGTCTGCTGCAGGCAATGTGCAGCCTGAAACATGATAGTCATCGTCCTGACACAATGCCAACGGGAAGCCAGAAGCTGTCAAAAAGGTCAGAATTTCAATAACGTGTCTGTGCTTTTCCAGCATTCATTGCATCCCCTTCTCCTGGGCTGTTGTTTCCTTTTCATGCCCATTTGAAGCAGTGCATCCTCTTGACAGTTTTCCCTGAACAAATGTGTAATAAGTGAATAAATGAGGAAAGTTGTAAAGCCAGAAATCTTCAAAACCTTATAGAAGAAGGTATATTTTGGAGTGCATAGACCATTTGTACACTCTTTGTCAGGATTTTCTGGTCTCCAAGTTCACTGTCAGGTCTGAGATGGCATACTGGTTTTCTGATCACTGATCATCATAGAATGGCCTGAGCTTAAAAGGACCACAATGATCATCTAGTTTCAACCCCCTGCTATGTGCAGGGTGGCCAACCATCAGACGAGGCTGCCCAGAGCCACATCCAGCCTGGCCTTGAATGCCTCCAGGGATGGGGCATCCACAGCCTCCTTGGGCAACCTGTTACAGGGCATCACCACCCTCTGTGTGAAAAACTGCCTCCTAATATCTAACCTAAACCTCCCCTCCTTCCTCATCTTTGCAGGTAGAACCACTACCAGAAGTAGTGTAGTTCCAGCAGCCCTTTCTACAGGAAACAAGGTGGTTCTTTTCTTCCATTAAATTCTTTAAGAATGAGGAATTATTCACAGCTGCTAGATTTAGGAACTAGGCACAACAACTGCATTCACTATATAGCCTGAAAATGAAGCTAACTTTGACTTTCAGATTGTTTCCTAGCAAATTGGCTGTGTGTATTCCCAGCAGGATTGCTGGAGAGAAACTGTGTCCGGTGTGTTCTGGCCTTGCGTAATCTGCATTTCTAATTAAAGCTATTTGCAAGCCTGGTTATCTGACATGTGCAAAGAGCAACTAATAAAGCAGTGAGAAAAACCAGAAATCCTTTGTTTTAAAATTCCTTCTTTAATCTCTTCTTCTTATGAATGCCACATGCCTGTAGGACAAAGGGTACATTGACAGTGATTTCTGTTCTCATCTACTTTCCTTCCCTTGACTCTTCTGTAGGCAGTCACCTGCTTGGATGCTGAGCATTTGATGAGAAATGACTCTGAGAGCTTCCAGATCCTACTGATATAGGTGGGATTGGGGTGAGAACATCAGCCAGTCTGTGCCACTGAAAATTGTAATGGTGTTTTAACAGGGCAGTGCATCTATCTCAATTCTTGGGGAAACTGAGGATGGCATATTTTCTATACCAATGTAAAACTGTAGGTAGACCTTATTGTTTCTTCTTTGATTTATTTTTCCGATGTTTATAGAGTACAAGCCTTGAAGAGTACATTGGAAGAGGATTGCCCTGTGACCCACAACCTCCTGGTACATCTGCCTACTGGATATAGACAAGAGTTCATTTTTGGAGTTGGTTTGGATCTTAAGTGTCAGTCCACAGAACTTTTTTCCCATGGCAGATTTTTCCAAAATCCCACCACTCGGTCCTTCTCAGATTTCTTTTGCTTGAGGAAGGACTCAGCAGTGTTGCTTTTGCTGGGAACAGTATAGAATAAAAGAGAGAAATAGCAGGCTGCTGCTGTGATTGGGAAACCTAGTTCTCATTTCCCTCTATGAAGTGAGAAATAGATGGATGGTTGAGCTTGCCTTTGTGACCTGATTTGGGAAGGCTGGACCTGGAACACGTGATTCTATGGTCTGAACTGTGAAGATGATGGAAACGGAAGTGCTGATTTCAGAAAAGAGGTAAAAAAAACCTCTGAAGCATTTGATCTTCGTCCTGTCAGGCTTTTTTGGTCATTCCCTTTTGCACTGCTCTGCTCGTCTTTCATTTCTCTTGCAATTGAGGTGCCTTGGACATTTCCAGTTGCACACTTTGCCACTTCTGTTCTTCCGGCACTCCAGTTTGCAGCACCACTTGGTGAACAGGATCAGAGACCATTTCAATCATGTCTTGTTTCCCACCTCCTTCCCTGGGCTAGCAAGGTCTAGTTCCCATTTTGATTCATAGCCTGGAAGACAGGAATTCAGTTGGGGGCTGCAGTATGTAACATGTATGAGAAGGAAGGGAGAAGATTCATGCTGCTGGTGCCACCCAAAACTAGATCTGTAGAAATCCTCAAGAGTAAATACAATCAGGAAAGAGTAGAGACAAATGCTTTTTTTGCTAGCCACAGAGGAATAGATGTGTAACAGGCACACACTTCACAGATAATTCCAGACTGCAATATGCAGCGTTCATTTTAAGTATGATTTTAGAATAACAACTTGTAAAATGAGAATTTCCTGCTTTTCTCAGTCCCAAACCAAGGTCAAAGACAGCCTGTTTGTGAGCCTTGGTCTAGAAAGATCAGACCGGAGCAAGTCTCACCTACTGTGTGAAAGCAGTGCCAACCACCTACCTTGCCCATCGGAGGCTGTGAAAATGAATGCATGGGGTAAAGTGCTTTGAGATCCTCAGCCTAGAGAAAGGTCAGGAGAGCATCGTCATCTCTTTCAGGAGCTCCAGCACCAAGGGGAAAAATAAATCACCCAAACCTTAAATAGGAAACCACAGCTGCTGTCAGATTAAATCTGTTACAAGTGCATTCTGCTGCCTTGCTGAACAGTGTTTTATTTCACACCTCAAAATGTGAGCCCCTGTGCCATGGACTTGTTCCTTTTTCCCTATTCCCCCTAGATGACTTAACAAGCTGAAAGTGCAGCTGGAAATTAATGCTTCCTGTCTTTTTAAATAATGTGACATTGAAATCCCAGTATTTAATGCATTGGCATTTAACATGCCACAATATTTCAGTTACTTTGCGCTGGTTGGGGTACAGAAGTGTTATTACAGCTGTTCTGAAATTCTGACAAAGAGGTGCATTTCTCTCTCTCTTTTTTTTTCTTCCTTTCTCTCCTCTATGTCCCACCATAATTGCTTTTTGCTGCATCTCTGAACCGTAACCATGGCGATCCGCCACATTCATCAGAGGACCCTCTTGTTGTTTAGCTTGTGTGAATGTACGAAGGGGGGTAAAAAGAAGGGAAAAAAAGAGGGGGCATAAGATATTTGCAGAACTTTCCAAGAAAATGTGGCTTTTTCTTTCTTTCTTTTTTTTTTTTTTTTTTGTTTGTTTTTCCTGTTCCTAATGACAGAAGCTGCATTGGAGAAGTGGCCTGGCTGGAACACCAAGGATCCGTTCATAGCCTAAAAAAGGGACAGGAG
Source organism: Perdix hodgsoniae (assembly GCA_035772895.1). Taxonomy (NCBI): domain Eukaryota; kingdom Metazoa; phylum Chordata; class Aves; order Galliformes; family Phasianidae; genus Perdix; species Perdix hodgsoniae. The sequence goes on from JAPSGF010000010.1 coordinate 15,796,230, forward strand.
GAGTCTGTTTGGAGGTGTCACTCGTAGTAGAAAACAGACTTAGATAACTGGAGCTTTCAAGCCATTCCTCCCAAAAGAAGGAATTGTTGTGTGCAGAAGGGGCAGAAAAGGTTGACCATTTTCCATTTCTGTCTGACAACAGACTGGTCCTTGTTTGAAGAACGAGTTCATGTGGAACATCATTACCATATTAAAGTTGCTCCGTTTTCTGTCTGGGGAAGGAGAAACTGTCAGGCTTTGGGCAAATTGGAGCTGTCCTTTTCCTATGTGGGTTGTCTGCTGCTTATGCCGTGGTCAGGAGAGAAGGGAAGATGTTGAGATCTATATATCTGTGGTAAGGCTATGAATGTTAAAAGTAACATATTCTAGATGATTCCTATACATGAGCAACCACTGGTGGATTGTCCAGGACTTGAGAAAAGTTATCAGTGGTTTGTAGAACCTCTGTCTGGGGTTCTGTAGTGTTAACGATAGAAATAGCATAGTTTTCACTGTACATTCTGACATAGTAAGGGTTTGGTGCCCTGTAAATCTGGTCTGTTCTTTACTGGGGAGATCTAAGAGTCACTCTACAGGTGTTCATGCAGTGTTATTTAGTTGTAGAAGAGATTTGCCCCTTGTGGGTTTAATACAACTTATTTTCATGGGGTGTGATATCTCCCTGTTGTCTGATGCAACAGTAAGGAAGGGAGTGATAAAGTGCTTTGGGCTCTATGCTAACATTCACCTTCTTGAGAAACACAACACACACTGATCTTGAGAGATTCCCAAATATCCTTGCTGTGGCAATCACCTGTGGCAGTACCTGATGCTTTGTAAAGCAGTAGCTGGACATAAATCCCCATCTGCATGAATAATTGTATGTCCTAAGGCTTTAAGATGCTACGGTCAGCGGTGAGGCCTTGCTTTGGGTTACAGCACTTGGCACAGTCTCTGGTCTCTGGGACTTCACTGCATCAACAAGCAGGTGCTGTGACGCAGTTCATCTCAAAGCCCAGCCTGAAAGGATCTCCTACTCTTCTTCTCATCCCCAGTTATGACTCTGCCATCACTACCTTCCTCCCTAGCACTGCTGCTTGATCAAAGCCTACGTACATATCTAGAGCACCCCAGTTTGAAGTTGGAGACATCAATACACACGGCTGTTCTGATGGTTTCGGTCAGTTTACTGGACGTGGTGCTGGCCAAGGCAGGGGCAAACCTCTCCTCCTGCCCAAGAGGAGGACAGTTCCTCAGGCAAAGCTCTGTATTGAAATGCTTCAGCATGGGCATTTGCAGGAGGGGCAGAGCCACCAGAGCATTGCTCAGTGACCTGAGATGTATTTGGTTGGAAAATGTCTGGTTCTGTTCTCGTCTGGAAGCCATTTGATCCGTCCCCAAAGAAGCAGCGTTGCAGAGGCCCTGGGGCCCTCCCATGGGTGACAATAGATACACTGGGGTCTGCAGAGCAAAATGGGCTGTCTACAAGTCAAAAAGTCTTAGGGACCCATTTCTAGGTGGGATTGTCAATATAAAATAACAAAGCAAAAAGGACTCCAGGCTAAATGTTAGCAGTGATTATTTTTAACATTATTTTTACTGTTTCTGATGTGTTCTTCAATCTGTCTTGTTGATGTTTGTTTTTCCATTTGTGATAAGGGTCGTATGTCATGCCTCCATTGCATCAGGTGCTATACTACCGTGTACTGTCCTTCCCCCAAATAGTTTACAAAGTCTTTCTCTGTGGATAAGTTCTCACTGGCATTGAATTGTACGTGCCCTTTAATACGTCTTTCTCTAGAGCATCTAGAGTTACTTATTTTTCTTCTCAAAAGCAATGAAAAGATAGGTACTTCCTTGGAAATAAGATAGGACAAAATAAAAAATGCATCATTTTGAAGTATTTTCTATAATTAAAATTTGCTATTCATAATAAATACTAACATCTATTAGCTGAATTTTGAATGATTTAGATATTAGTATTGTGAAACTCACTAGTTTCTGGCTCCTTTTCTCTATGTCTGCTTTTCTTTTCCACATAAAGAAAATGTTTTTCCGAGATACTCTCTTAAAATAAAGGACCTAAATGAGGATCTCTAGACATCTTATTGGATACTTATCAGCTATAATGTACAAATTCCAAGGTGCTCGAATTTTCTGCTATATTCAAAAGAAGTATCTCTATGTGGACGAATGCCATGGATGCTGTTTGCAGTGTGCAAACAGCAGACAAAGGCAGAACCTTTTTTTATAGTTAGGACCTGCACTAAATGCTTTTGCAACTGTTTGACTTGGGACTTGCTAAGTATACGTCTGCAGATGTAGAAAGCTATTAGTGAAAAAATATTTGTATAAAACTCCTCGTGAGTCCCACTGGGCTATGTGAAGTCCCAGCTTGCTAGTTGTCAAACGACGTGTGCTTACAACCCTGAGGTGCCATTTTAAACGTAGCTTTCTTTCTCCCATGTTTGAGCAACACCTAGAGTTTGTGGCGTCCTGTGGGTGAGAAACAGACTCTCAGGGGATGCATCGTGTTGGAGCTGGAAAGGAGTGCTTTCCATGTCGCCAATCTCTGAGTGAGCTGCTCTGGTATACTGTAGGTTCTGAGCCACAAATGATTTACTTAAAGCTCTCTGTTTCAGTGGTTGAGGCTGAATGCAGAACGGGGCTCCGTGGGGCTGTTTGGAGCTGTCATAGGCGGAGGAAGCTGTTTGAGGTTTCCTTGGAGCAGCATTGGAGTGCTTTGTATGATGAGCACCAACAACCATACTGCCAGGTAAAGCAAATGGAACTCGGAGCTGAAAATTAAATATTTTTAATTAAAATCCACATCTGCAAGCCACTCACTGGGAGCCAGGATTTGGCTGCTAAATTAAGCTGACACGCTGGGATCACCAATGTCAGAGACAGTAATCCCAGAGTGGCAGCCAGTAGATCTCGCTAGTTAATATTTAAAAAGCTGCTGGCGCCTGATGGAAACCTCTTCATAAAATACTCCATCAAGGCTGATTGTTTCTGCTCGTGAGTGGTGTCACACGTAGGTAGTCTTGCTGTCCTTTCCATCTACGGGGTCTCGGTGCTGCCGGAGGGTAGGCTCCAAGATGTCATTAAGGTGTTTTGATGCAATGGCCATTGCATTTGTTGTTGTGCCAGCAATGTGCCATGAGCTAATGTGCAATGGCCTAATTAGACCATCCCCAGAGTTCTTATAAATTGCTCCATTGCTGTGGCCATGGATAATCTTTCTTGACTGTTCTGTCTTTTCTCCCAAATATTTTTAGGCAGGACGAAAGTAGGGAATTGGGTTTCACGTGCAGTTAGGGCTACTAATCCAGACGTTTTTACCTCACGCATGCTTCTGTTTCATCATCACATTGTAACCTTGACCATGGCCCTCAGCTGATCATCTTGGTGTTGTCTGAGATGGTCTGGGGCTGAAGGCACACCAGATGACATTCCTGTTCATTACCTTTTTTGCATTTAATGGTATAACTTTAAATCTGTCTCATGCAATCCTTCCTAACTCAGCTATGCAGAGAAGGGGAGAGGTGTGCTGGAGTTAATTGCATTCTTGTGCTCTGCTCTGTGTATGTTATAGGCTGTGAGAGAATCCTTTTAGCAGGGATTTCAAAGCTGGAGACTGGAGCAGCACATTACAGCTGGTTAATATGTCTCAGCTCTCATCAGCATTTAGCAACCCCCTACCCTGTCTCTACTGATTTGGTTTGTTTGTTTTTATGCAAACCAATCCAATAGTATGTTTTGCATTAAAAAAAAAACAAAACAACAAAGCTTATGTCCTTGCATCTTATAGCTGGAAAGGTGTAAGGCCAAGTGGCAGATGCCATGAATGTTTCAGAACGGTGTTTTGGAAGAAGAAGGTCTCAACCTTCTCTTCGAGCCCTAGATTGTGATTCGGTGTTTGTATTGACTTACAGGGAAAAGAAGTGAGTAAAAGAGAGAGATGAGAATTTACAGACTTCAGACTCAAAGATCTTGTAAGACAAAAGCTTGTCACTCTCGTACATCTTCCCAATCAGCTGGGAAACAAGACTTAATCAGTTGAGACGGTGTGAGCAAATAGGGTTATCTTGCAGCTCTCTCTAAGAGTGGCCATATTGATACTTAATTCTGTTGAACAAGAGGTGAAACCTGGAGAAGTCTCACAGAAGGGGATGATGAAATGTGAGCGGTCAGGTTCACTTTTGTTTAAAATCAATTCCATTTGTTCTATCACACCCTGGTTATGTTTGTATTTTTCAGTAATGTCTGGGAATAATTAATTCTCCTTCACTTAACAGATCCCTTCCTCTCTCACCACTTGAAAGAAATCCCCAATTTATGTTAAAAAATTACTTTGACGACAAATTACCTTGAGATTTAAAACCAGTCACCAGTGCTCCTTTAAGTCAAATTCTCTTTCTACTTATAGCACAGATGCATGAAAGAGGAGGATGCTGTTCCTGAGTGAGCGTGGAGGAAGACTGAGTTGTGTGTGGGAGGACAGAACAGGAGAACATACCAGATACTAGGGCCACTCCTCCAGCACACTTAATAAGTGTTGTTAGAAAGTACTTTTGGCGAGGGGAAGGGGGGGGGGGGGGAGGAGTTCATCTTCTAATCATCGTTGAATGATGGAACTGAACTGGGAATGATAATAATTAAGAAAAAAAATATTGAAAAAAGTTGGCTAGTTTTCTACATCATTCAGCTTTATTCTGGGGGAATAGGAGACAGTGTTTTTATCACTCTGTTTACAATCTGGATAAATCATCCTATCTACCAGACATAACAGATCCTTCTGTTCTAGCTGTTTCTGAAGTTATTTTTCCTCTAGAGAGGAAGAATTGTAGCCCCAAACTTCATACAGAAGGATCTAGGGTATTCAAGACTTCAAGGGTCATTCAGACTCCAGCTAAGACAGATTATCACTCTAGCATATGAGGATTGTGTTCGAAATCAATCAAATCTAGGTAGTACAAATACTCTGAAGGTTTTTCTTTCAGTTTTCTATTTTGCCTCATCGTTCATATATTGTACTATTGAGTTACCTAAGGAAATAAAGCATGTTTATGTTATTGAGGTATATTGAGCAAACTGTATTTTTCTCCCAAGAGCTCATCCATCAGTTACAGCCTCCATCTAAACTGGGGATGTGTGGCTGTGTAAGTATATCTGTGCATCTTTCTACATCCTGTTCCTAGTAACACCGTGATAGGATTAACTCAAAGAAAGGCCAATACTGAACCTAGACAAGACCTATAACTCTGCCAGAAACCAACAGTGGTAAGGGGACATATGCTTCTTGCTTTCCAGCAGCTACAACAGGAACCTGATGTGTAAGATAAGAACAACACAAACAAACAGTGATCCAGTATCCTTTTCAACCCCTTGGGGACATTACAACACACAAGATGTTTGTCTCCTTGTCTATACAGTGCCAAGGCTTCCAGTTGAATTTTTTTTCTCTGACTGCTTAATTTTAGAAAACTATCATAGGCTTTTGATACTTAATTAATCAATGCTCTTCATCAGTTTTCATGGCCAATCTATAAGCAACTGAACTAGTTCCAACAGTCTTTTAATGTATATAATCTTTCTCCACTGTTCGACTGGCCTCACCCTCCTGAATTCTCAAAGTATTTAAGAGTAATCAAAACCACGTTTAATCTTTATCTAGTTAAACAAGATGAATTCCCTTATTCTCTTCGTAAGTGAATCACTGCATTCCTGTAAAGTATTGGTATCCTTCCCTGTATTTTCTTTTTTATTTTTTTTTATTTGAGTAATAACATTATTTTTTGTTTTAGAAAGAACAACTCTTCTAATGTATTCTAGCCTTTCTTGGATGAACAGTAAATCAGATTCTTTCTTTCCTCTATGGCACTTAACGGATTGCATTGTTTAAGATTGTAACTTTCCTTTTTCAGGGGCTTAGTGGATCTTGGGAAGAGTACAAAATTGGCAATTCTAGTTCAATGAAGGACCCTACACTGTTGATGAAATATCATTACTCCTCTTCGCATCTTTCCAGTCATTTTCATCGCGACTTGTACTGATTTCATGCCTGGATGGGATTGGTAAGATGGAAACAAGTCGCAATTCTGTAATAATTCTTCAACAAGAGTTCCAATGATCCCCTCTTAGCCTCTCTTCCTAACATTGTCTCAGATTTGGAGATGAAAAAGAGATTTTCAAACACTGAGTAGGAGAACTGGTTGTTCTCTAGGAACATTTTGCTACTGAGATACGCAGAATTAAAATTCAATTCATGTTGGCTATCAGGTTTTGGAAGAACTGTAAAACCAGTTGAAGCAAAGGACTGTGGATTGCACAGATGGTGCTCCAGCAGCTCTGTTGTGGTTTCCTCCGCGTCGTCAGTTTAGTCCAGTAGGGACTGTCCCAAGTTATCACTTTCTGTTAGATCAAAGATCGTAGTTTTATATGAAGAATGCAATTATAAATAGTTTATAAAGCATTAGTAAATTATTAATAGGGAAGAATACTCGAGTCATGAATAACATGTTATAGATTATTAAAAGCACATCAGTTCTAGGAGTGCAGATGAATATAAACCTAATAAGTACACTATTGAACAGCCTCTAACAATTGATTTGCTCATTATTAATATATCTATTACTACCTTATTAACCTGTTGCTCACTATTTATGTGATTACCCCAAGAGTAAATGAATTTAAATTGATTTCTTTTGAAAAAGAAAAGAGAAGAAAAGGAAACATTTTACAAAGCTCTTTTTCTAGGTTCTGAACTTTGATTTTATTAAAGACAAAACATAAGTGCTATTTTGTCCCTATAATAAATAAAAAAAAATGTGACTAGCTCTTTTTCATGGTTCCTCAGAAAGCTGTATTCCCTCCACCACTGTAACCAAAACATTTCTCCATAAGCTGATCAAGTTGATGTGCTGTCAAGGGAATAAAGGAAAATAAGTACATTGATCTAAAAGCAACATTTGCCACTTGTCAAATGGAATTGAACTGGCTTGGTGGAAGTGTGGCATGTGTGCAGGGTGGGATACTTGGAACGCATAGGTCTCCTAGTAGAAGATGTTAGCTGATTGTAGTTATGGCATGACACTGGACAAGGACAATGTAGGGGTAACGTTGGGATGTGTTTCCTGGCAGCAAGGTCTGTCAGACTGTGGGATGATCTCCCTGGAGAAATGATGGAAGTCCTGTAGCTTGAGTCAATTAAAGAGCAGTCTAGACAAGAACCCACGAGGCTATTCTCTGAAGGACCAGCTGTGCATCTGGGGAGGGAAATGACACAGGGCATGGAAAATGACCTCATCATTCTCTGCCACTCTTAAAATGAAGAGGTGGTGTTGATATTGGCTGTCCTACTGCAAAGGTTGCTCGTGAAGTTGTAGATGAATCATAGAGATGATTCTGTGATGTGGGTGGGAAGGACTTGGTAAAAACCACCAAGACCCATAAAAACCAGGAAGGAATTCTTAGGAGGTCTTCTTGTTACTGTATTTTGGTGAGGATTGCATTAGCTTAGTATATGTGAAGAACTCTTTGGCCTGTGCCCAGTGAGTTGTATTTGAATTCTAAATGTTTAGATTTCATCATCTTAAACAGAAGATAGCTACAGGAAAAAAAAAATAAAAAATTGAATTGCAGCGCCCCTAAAAAGGTTGGAGCATCCTATGCTGGAGACAGTCATCCTGGCTCCATCCACAGCTGCATTACCTTAGAATTAATGCTGTAGTATAATCAATACAAGGAGCACAAGGGTAATTGCACCTGGCTTTATTTCTCCCTTATGACAGACCTTGGCCCTATGCTCTACAGCAGCAATGTCAGCTTGGTAGATCTGGTTGATGCAGAATAATGGTCCAGGTGGGAAAGTTGGTCCCTTGGGGACTTCACTCACTGGAAAAGGATTGCTGGTGGCAACGGAGCCCCATAGGGACCTCTTTGTCCTCCGCTCCTGACATGTGGGAGGTGATCAGCACCCCATCTGCCTGCATAGTTGTGGAATGTTGCAGAAGCTCCTTGTTAGTTTTGTCAATTAATATGTTACATATCATTATATTATTATATACTATCAATGCAATTGGATGTAGGGCTGCTTCAGTCTTGAATACAAAAGTAGCTTTAAGACTTCTGAAGAACATACCAAGCAAGTGCTTAGCTCAAAAGCTAACCCTACATTTCATGCAAACGGATAAGGGTCAGTGAAGCACCATCTGTGCTGAGCAATAGGAGGCAGATGATGATGGATTTTACCTTAATAAGGTAGGAGTTATTTTAGTCCCATGCAATAGATGTGTAATATAGCATAACCGAGGCACAACTGTACAAGCAATCCCACAATTGTAATGGTATACTCAAAATTGCATTGTACTTAAAGCACAGAGCAATATTCCGTTATCCAGCAGGTAGGGAAGATTAAATTCATCTTTTTTTCCTTCACCCTATGTAAATTGCCATTGACTGTTTTTGCTTTTGTTATTTATTTATTTATTTTTAAAGTGAGTTCCCAACATCATTAAAAATGAATGCAGCCCTTTACATTTCTAAATACCGGAGGAACTCCCATTAGCTCTCACCCTCTCATCAGTGTATTTTCGAGAATATTGGAGCCACAGATGTGGAGGAAATGCACCCAGCCGGTAGATAACGCCTGACTGCCCTTTGACCCTCGGGTTAAACTGCTGTCTGGGCTGCAAAGCCCCGCAGCCCCTGTCCAAGGGATGGAAAGCTGCCAGCCCGCCAGGGCACTGCATCTAGCGCAGGGATGTGCACAACATCCCTCCCTGATGCCCTGTGTGATGGGGGATTGTGTGAGCCGGCACTGAGCTGTTGATCAGCTGTGTTTTCATAGCTGCCAACCAAATCTGATTAGTTTTTCCACGTTCCTGGGAAAGCAAATCTGCTGTTTATTGCCAGGTCCACCAAATCCCAGCTATTTCAACTGATGCTTGTTAAAGCATATTATTATTTATTTTCCCTATTATGCAGTAGCCACAAGGGTTTTTACAGTCTGCTGCATTATAGGTAAATGGGTGGTTTATCAAGCTAATACAATGAGACTGGTGAGCCTGAGCCAGCAACTCTGAGCCTCTGGTACAATAAGAGAAAGGAGAGGAAGAAAGAGATGCATGCAGCTTTGATGCGATCCTGATGGCACTAAAGAGGGGCAAGTGTTTGCCTTGATGTCCTATAGCTCTGTGAGCATCGTTCTGAGCAGAGCGGTGCTCAGTGCCTGGGAGTAGAGCACTCGTTCCTCTCAATCTGTAATAACTCAAGGGTTCTTCCTTCCCATCCGCTGTGGTAGCTGAGCACCTCCCTGCCTCCACAGTATTTGCACTCACAGTGGCACTCTGAGCTTACAGATGGGAAACTGTGATTAAATGGCTTGCCTTGACTCATGCCAAAAGTGAACACAGAGCCAGGAGATGATCTGGGGATGCTCATGTTCTGCACTGACCCCGTGGCCACCCCATCACCACCTCCCTGCCCATCCCAGCACCTCTTTCCTTCCTCCAACACAAGATGAAAAACAGAGGTCACAACCAGTTACACTTAAAGGCACAGCCTATTAGTGAGAGTAGTCGTGGGGCTGAATGTCTTACAAATGGGACCTTTCTACTCAAAGTACATCCGGCATCTCAGCTCCCTCTACATTGTGCTTAGCTGCTGCCTACTCCAGATGTGCCCATATTTCTGTGGTGTGTGAAAAGCCTCCTGGGAGGACACAGAAAGCGTTTATTAGAGACGTTTTTTTCTGCACTCAGAACTTCCCAGGCTTTTCTTCAGCACTGAATGTCAGTAGTACACAGCCTGGACTGGAAACATACAAAAAGTCTTGATGTTTGTCAGTTGCATGGGCAGGGTCTTCTGCTCTCCAATTAGAAGCATCTAGTTGTAGTTTTCACTCTACTATTATTAAAATTATTTTATTTTCATTATGTTCTTAGTGGATTTACACTTTTTTTTTCCCCTGCTGTTATGAAGAATGATATTTTCTTAGGAAAAAAAAAAAAATAGTTTTCAAACAGGGAGAAAAGCAGTGGGTACCATGAAAAAACTTAACAGGTTGATCAAGGAAATTTTCCTCAGGTGAAAAACGCCAATGTTTGGAATCTTTGTTATGCCTGTAGAAAACTTGGAAAATGGCACTCAAAGTGGAGAGCAGGTTGGGTTAGCACCTTCTTCATCAGGAAGCTGGAGGAAAGAAAAAGGATGAATTGCTCTGACTTGGGCACAAACCATTGCATCAGGCTGCACACCTTATCACTTAAGCTTTATCTGTAGAATTGTAGGATCATTTAGGTTGGAAAAGATCTCTAAGATCATTAAGTCCAACCATTAACCTATCATCCCTCCTGCACCAAAACCCCTCACATGCAGAAGTCTTCAAGTCTATGCTTAAAACACACATAAACTTGGGAGAGCACATCTGCTGGCAGCAACAGCTGCTGTACAAAAGCATCCTTTGCTTGCTTTCATCTCCTTCCTAATGGAAAGGAAAATGGAGCATAAAGATATTCTGCAGAAGGTTAAGTGCTCTCATCCAAGTGTGGTGGGTTTGGAGGAGTCAATGAAGCAAAGCCAGGGGGGGCCTGGAGGGGATGCACGAGTTTCTGTTGTTTGGCTGCAGATGTGTTATTATAATTAACTTGAAAGTGGGAATGCGAGGGCTGAGGAGGAGGGAAGGTAAGGAAGCGTTTTTATGGCAGGAGGTGAAGTCTGGGCTGCAGACAGTGATGGAGATGGCACACCCGGTCTCTCTAAGGTCATCTGTTTTTATGGGAGGCGAGGGGTGAAAAACCGGTACGTGAAACTCAAACAGGAAGGGCCTGATGGCACATGTGGTAGAGCTTAATAGGCAAATGCTTGACCCAAGGCCTGGGTTACTGCTTCCTTAGCAGCCCCTGTAAATATGGGCTTTGCTGGTTGTGTCACTGGGTTATAGGATAACCCACTTAACTGGGTGATAAGGTTTGCAGCGTGGCTGTTGTTTATGTCAAGGTCTGTAGAAAAAAATTGTTGGGTGGATGGTTGACATCAGGGCAGAAATGGAAGGCTCTGTAAAGCTGGACTGCTGTGCTGAAGGGACCTATAGCACTGTGCTAAATGACATTCCAGGCTGGAAGCAAGGAGCCAAGTAAAGAGGGAAAAAGGACAAGATAATACTGAGAATAAAAGTTAATTAAAAAATAAAATCAAGGGAAATGTGTCTCTAAGGCCACTTCTTGCACAGAGACCACCTGTCAAACACTTCCCTGTCTATAAACCTAAGATTGGCTTCCAATCTACTCTGCAGTTCTTTAATTTTTAATGCCTTTCCCCTGGTCTCACAGGTGGCTATTATAGGCAGAAGCTGTCGCCTGTATAGATACAGATGTGCACAGTGCAGGCGCCAAACATGAGCATTCAGGATCCAGGCACCAACACCAGTTGGGAGCAGGAGCTGCCAAAGGTTGTTAGGGATTTGGGATTTCTAGGGATTGTTAGGGATTGCCACGTTTCTTTTCTTCCTTCTCCTTTCCGCACCCCTATCCCCTTCCCTTATTTTGTGTTGTTTTTTGAATTTCCCAAATGTCATCTCAGTGCCTTTGAGCTGACAGCAGCGCTAGGTGCTGAACTGAAGGCAAACAGGTCAAGACGTGGTTTGTGCATGGGATTTGGATCCAAGAACTGTTGGTTTTAATCCAAGCCTCCTCTGTGTTGTGATACTTAGCGTCCCCTTTGCTGTGTTTCCCCCTGAAACACAGGGATGTCGTAATTCATTCTTTACCTGACTCACAGGGATGTTGTGAGGCTCCGTTAGTTAATTATAGTAAAGCTTCTGAATAATAATCATAATAACGTTTAGCAAATGAAAAGCGGGTGTTATTACCATTCAAGTAATGACAAGGCACCCTGCTGAAAGAAGCAAATAAAATGCTGATTATTAAAATCATTTGTATTTAGTGGTGCACATGTAGTAGCTGCTTTATAAACTTAGAGATGCAATCTTGTCCCCAAGCTGTAACAATAAGTAATTCAAAGGGCTTTGTTGTTCGCTTTTCCAGGACATAGGAACAAACAGGTATGTTCTGTCAGAAGGGACTTTTTTTCTTTTTTTTTTTTCTTTTTCTTTTTTTTTTAATTAAGAGAGCAGTGAAAAAGAGAATAAAAGCAACATCTGGCTGAGATGAGGAGTATGTGTGAGTGTCTGAGCACAAGCTGGCTGTTCTGTCCAGTCCCTCTCATTCTAGCATACCAGGGCTAGAGACGAATTTGGGAGAATTGATGTGGGGAGTGAAAAGTGCTGGGAGGGTTCGCATGCACATAGGGGAGAGCTTGGGTCAGGCTTAGCAAAGGAGAGAATTCATGATTTTGGAAATAAACATCCATCTTCTGGTAATGCTGTGTATTTTTTATTTATTTATTTTTTCCTTTTCTGCCCTTTCAATGCAGCTTTAGATTTGAGCAGCTGGAAGGGGCCGTCAAAAAGTCACTGCTGTCAACTACCCATGGAAAAATGCCCACTCCCATCAGAGCATCCTCACCGCAGCTGGTCAGAGCCAGCTGACACTGAAGACGTCGTCTCCAAAAAGGGTAAAAATAATGCACGGGGCTCTGGGGAATCTTGTCACTCTCCAGATGTGCTGCTTCTCAGTCCCACGTGAAAATAAGCTGTAAAGAGAAAAATCTGTGGAGTCATTGTTTGTGTTGTTGCATATTTCTGCTGATAGATGTGGTCAGTTACTAGGGCTTTTAATCCAGCTCGTTGGGTTGGGTTTTTTTTTGGAACATAAAATTAATTTTGGGGGGAAAATGAACTATATAAATAAAGTGTGTATAATTGGATGTTGCTCTGGTTGTGCTGATTCAAGGGCTGTAAATCGCACTCGATGTTTGCAGTGTCAGGCTCTGAGGTCTTTAGTTGTGTTCCTTAAAGATGACCTACGCAGTGAGTGGTGAGTGTTTGCTTCAGCAATTTGACTACCTCGAGGGGATCCCAAAATTGATATAAAAGAAAAGGACTTGCTTGTTAATAAAGCCTCTTTGCTTTTGAGATGCAATTTTTTGCCTTAAAGGTTGGCTTTTAATCCCAGAAACTGTCATTCATATAAATCTGAGACAAGCTGGTGTTCAGGTATTGCTCAGTATGCATTTGTACCGTACTGGTGGTGGTGTGCTCTTGGTCCATTTCTACCTCTTCCAAGATGCTCTGTGGCTAATTTTGGAGAGTTGAATTGTAACTTGTTTTCACAGCTCGAGCAAAGACAAGGGTAGAATAAGCTTTAAGGTCTATTAGAAAACTCTTATCTTAAATAGTGGCCATCAAATTTTGATTCATTTATTCTGGAAGGGCAGCTTATGAGACGCTGGCACAACTGTAGTGTCCTTAGCACTGCAAGTTGCCAGGAACAGGAGACACTGTAGATCTATGTGTTCCCTTTACCTCTTGTAAGATCTTGAAACTGACAACTCCATTTATAATCATGTGGAACAGAAACGGAATCCATAGAGGTATCTCTTCTGGTCCAATCTGGCAGAGGCAGTTAGAAACACTTCACTCTTATTATTTCTTTGTTTTATTATATTGTCATGTATAAACATCTTTGGGAAAATATTAATTGGAGTGCCTGTTCCTTGACAACTAACTCTAAATGGTTTAAACATGCTTTACTCGATGAAGCAAAGAGGTGTTGATTAGGAGAAATTGAATTGTATCCCTGAGACAATTTTCTATCTCTGCGTCTAGAGAATAAACGCAAACCAAAGCTTGTAGGAGAAACAGAGCTGCTACACTCCAACTACCTCAAAAATAACATTTGGCACATGCATATTAATTGATTTAATGTAAAAATCCTTGATCCAAACTTGTACTGAGACTTTAAATTGAGGTCCTGACCATACTCCGTGGTCACTAGAGGATCCCACAAGAATGGGAACGACCTGGCAATTTCCAGTTTGGATAATTATGTTCGCCTTTCTTAGTATTTCCCATGCCCTTTCAATTAGTATGATAATCATCTCCACTTTGTGACCTATACTGAAGTACAAGTGGTGGTGCTTGCTGTTACACTGCTACTGTACTCCACCTCACCCACAGCTGTGCTTCAGTGGGGATGCTGGAGCTCAACACTTCGGTGCCCATCAGCATGGGATGGAATGGGACTCACTTGTTGGGCTATTTTGGAAATGCTCCTGGATGAGAAACCCAAAGCATGTGGAAGAGCTTGCTTTAAGCAAAGGAAGGAAGAATTCATCCCTGGAGGTTGTGGAGAAAAGGGTGGATATGGCACTGAGGGACATGAGTTAGTGGGCAAGATGGGACTGGATGATCTTTTCCAACCTTAATGTATGAATGAAGTGGAGTCATTGCAGATTCAGTCAAATAGCAGGAGGTGAAGAGAGCTCCCCTGCAGCTCAAGGGTGAATTTTAGCACGAGAGGTGCAGTCCATCACAGTGCTGTGGAGGAATGAGAAGGTGCTGCAGCTCCCATCTCCCTGACAGCGTGATTTAAAGATCTGCTCTTTGCTGGCCTGGCCTTGTGTATTTCAGTCGCCTTGAAAGGAAGAGAGAGCTGTATCTCTGCTCCCTCACTGGCATTTGTCTTAAAAATAATAAAAATGAAAGAAGAAAAACAAGGCAGTGTGTGCCTTGAGCACGGGGGAGAGTTCTGGATGCTGAACCCCCTCATCAGCCACTGAGTAACGATGGGAAGAGCTCACTGAGCTTCACATGGTTTGTTTTCCATAATGATGTGGTGTTTCTTCCCACCGTTACCCCTTGTAACAGATCCACTTTGCATAGAGGCAGGAGTGCCAGCTGCCTCTGGGATAGCAGAGTTTCCTTACAAGAGAGCTGTTGCTGTTTTATATGTTTTTGGATGTTCAGCCTAAATGAAGTCTCCAAAGGGGGATCTGTCTTTTCCTAACAGCAATCATTTTTATATAAAATCGAAGGTATTCATATTATGTCTTCATCTTCTATATCTCAACTAGTAACAATATCACAACTACTCCCTCCTGACAACTATATTCATTTCTCATTAAAGATATTTCATGTTTTATTCAGGAATTTAAATGAAGCTATCAGAGCCTGTAATAGCAACAGTTTGGGATAATTGTATCTCATTGATGGCAGCCTCAAGAGTTCTAATTAATATATATTTAGCTCCCTGGCTGTCTTTAGACCAAACGCCTCACTGTGAAAGACAGGGAGAGGCGATAAGGGGAGAGGGGGAAGGGAATGGATTCCAAAATAACAACCCCATGCTGAAATTTGGATGGGAAAATCTGTCTTGCAAGAAGCAAGTGCACGCTTAGGGATTGCTATTTCTTTTTTTCCACTCAATTCAAAATAACTTTTCAGATACAGAAAAAAAAGAAGACAGGTTTACTTGCTACTTTTTTTGTTGGGGGATGAATGACAAATACAATCTTTTCCCCCCATAGTGATGCACCTGATATCCACATTCAGATTATCAGTGCTCTGCTGTTATTCCTTCTTCTCTGCCTCCCTTCCAGCACTTCTTCAGCCAGTGTGCTCCTCTCAGAACTGGCCAGCCTCATAGATGCAATTTACTATGCAAACAGCCTCCTCTTACACTTTTTCATGGCATATAACTGATTAACCCTCACCATACAGCTCTTCATTTTCTTTTCCCCTTTGGACTTTCTTACCCCACCCCTCTTTTCCTTTAACACCACTTTTCCCTCCATTGTATGAAGTGAGACTATAGGAAAAGGTTTTGGGGGAGGGAGGGTGGGTATCATTCTGGCACTGGAATTCATAGCACTTGTATTCACTTACAAGCCTGAACTATTTTCTCAAATCACTTCAGTGTCTGACTTTCTCAGACTGTAGTTTATAAATCACTTTTGTGGTACACTATCTAGAGGGGATCAAGACCCCTGGAAGCTTGAGTCATATTGAATCGCATTGTGTAACGGAGAGTCATTAGGAGTTTACAGTCAGGGGAAAAAAGAAGTCTTATAAATAGGCTAATTCAACTGGCACTTATCTGTTTTAAAGGCATTATTGAGGAAGGAGGATGGTTTTATTATTTGCTCCCAATTTTGCTCTCATCAGCAGCAGCTAAGGGTGGCTCTTGAATAGGACAGGAATAGAGATGTTATAGACTTGCAGCCTCGCAACTCTCTCCTCCACTCGCCTTTATTATTTAAGCAAGTAATAAAGACTGTTTGGAGGTTTATTTAACTGGCTTCAGTGTTGGAAGGCAATGCAGCCTACCTGGATGCAGAGTACCTCAGTTTCTCTGAATGAGAGTTACTTTTCTCTTCCTTTCTGCTGATTTTTTGAAGGTGTTCGTTTGAGAGAAGCATCGTCTGTAGAGGGGGAAGGAGCTTTTGGAAAGGGAAAGGAATTTTGATAGGAAGTTTACATGGCAGCTGCGTTTTTTTCCAATCTATGGCAGTGCAACTATTCCATTACCATTAAAGCCCTTGCCTTGCCTTCCTTTCCCTTGCCTTCCTTTTCCCTTGCCTTCCTTTCCCTTGCCTTCCTTTCCCTATTTATTTTATTTTCCTGGAGTGTGTTTAACTCATCGATTCATCAGCACAAAAGTGTCAACCTGTGGGCATTGCCTTGCTGCTGGCTGCATGTTCTTAGCTTCATTTGGAGGGAATCAAATACCTGGATATCCTTACTGCATGCTCACATGCTTACAGGTGTGGTAAAGGCAGAACAATGACCAGAAACAGATGTCAGACCCTCAGGAACTCTGACTGCCAACAAGTTTGCTTCTAGCTGAAGTAGCTGTTATCTTCCCCTCCCCCTCAAAAACGGATAAATAATAATTGATGTCAATTTTCAATATTGTCTGCGTCCCATATCATCTGCTTCCATGCCAACTGTGCGATTGCTGCACTCAGAGTGGGGTAGGAATTTCTCAGAAGAATAAAATGAATCAAAAACACGCCTTGGAAAAATAAGAGCGATGTCAGAAGTTCAGAGGGTGGAGAGAATGGCTCGCAGTGACCGCTTGGGCTCTGAGCATCTCATGTGGGTCGCTCTGCTCTGCCCCTGCTCTTCCATAACCCGGGCTGGAAGCCAGCCCAGTGCTGAGAGATGGAGGGTCAGTCCACTTTTATAGTGTAAGGTCAGAAATGGAATGAGGCTGGGATGTCTCAATTGAGATTCAAGCATATAAAAGTATAAATCAAAAAAACAGCAAAATCCTTGAAGGGACACCTTGCAGCTGTCTTGGGAAATGAAAGGCTTTGAAATGAGAAGGCTGGAGAACAGGAGGATCCTGCAGCCTGTGCCACTAATGATGCTCTTCAGCCTCAGATCGGAGAATAACAGTCGTCTTGTTGTCTGGATAAGTGCAGGGCATACTCTCCAACCTGGGGAGAGATGCTGTGCCTTCCATTGTAGCTACAGGGAGAGGTTGTATGTGCATGTAAATACAAATCACATCACTTACACAGCTGCTTTCTGACTAAATGCATCTTAAAGGCAATTCTAAAAAGACTGGCAACTGTAGGGCCCCTTCTTCACGCCCTTGAAAAGTCTCTATAGGCCCAAAGTTCACCAACAAAGTCACGGCAAGAGAGAAGAATGGACTCTTTCATCCGTGCTTCTCTGAACGCGGATGTCTTCTTTTGCTGCAGGACACTCTCATAATTTTATGCTTATTTAAACAGACACATATCTAGTTTATGGGCATATTTCAGGAGGAAAAAAAAATCCTATAGCTCAGAGTGCATTTCTCATGGGCAAACACCTGATCCCCTTTAATAAGAGATAAAAGGGAAAACTATTCACTTGCCGAGGGAATTGCAGGGCTGGTAGCTGCTGGTAGCTGCCTGGTCTGGGGAGCATCAGTGGTTGGTGCTGATGCCACATGAACCCACACAGCAGAACCTGTGGGTATCAGCGAGCACCACGCAATTTGGCTGCCAGAGAGGTTTTGGAGCTCAGGATGTGCATATCTGCCAATCACACACAGGGCAAGGGTAGACCTGATTGATGGTTCATGTTGCATCAGCACGGATCTTCACTCTTTTAAGGATGTAGGTGTTTTTTTTCTTTTTCAGCAGTTGGCATTGGTTTGACGTTTGTATCGCTGTTAGTATTTTTCTCAAGGAAAGTGAGTTGAGTGTTCAGCTCCCATGTGCTAGCCTATTTCTCCACTCCCAAGATATTTATAAGTTTACATTTGTGTGTTTTCTATGAAATGGTCCATACTAGTGCATCTCTCTTTTCTGTAGTGCCTGTCTGGTTAGTTGTAAGCTTTGGGTTACCTTGTTTTGCTCGCAGAGATGGTCAGAACAGTTGAAAAATGGTTCAGATGTATACAATTGTAAAAACTATGCTGACTCCATATGTATATAGGGCCAGCCATAGGATGCCTGCTCAAACACCTTTAAAGCTGCTGCTTCTGCAGTGTTGTCTTTAACCAGTAATACAATAGAAATGCTAAAGGCAGGTACATGCTTGACACTGGACTGATTGGGGTCCTTGTGGACTTTTCTTCACTTTTTTCTTTTTCAGATGGTTCAAGAAGGAAGCTGAGGAGCTCACATCAAGGAAAGCCACCATGGGTGATTTTATTGGTTCTGACGTGTCAAAATCTAGCAAGTCTTTTTGTTCAGTTTTAAGCAGAAACATCGTAGATGTTGACTGAGTAACTTAGCAGACAAACTTGCATCTTCACTGAACCAGAAGGTTTCTTTATTCACACCAATATGGACACACCAGGAACACCGTAAGAAACTGCATTTAGGGGAAGGTTCCATTGAGCAAACTCAATGTGCACTTAGTTCACATAAACCCTGGAGAGCCAACCAGTGAGACCTCAAAGTCCAATGTAATTTGCAGGCTCATCTATCCCAAACTTCACTGCTCTCTTTCAAATGGAAAAAAATGAGGCAAAATGATCTGCTGTGGCTCCAGAATTGGTGTACAGTCTTTGCCGTGGTGTGCAGATCTTGTTTGATTTCTGGAAGTAAATGTACATTCTGATTTGTTGTTTAACCTGTGCAGAGGTATCTAAATGCTTAAGAAATGAGGTGGACATCATCCAAGTTTAATTCAAGGGGACCCGGTGGGAATTTCTGAGAACGGGAAGAAATGAGATTTTCAAAGATAATAAGTTTTAGAGAAGAGGAGGATCACTCCATCCTGAAGTATCTTTTCTTTTTGTGGGGCATCACATTATACCACATGTCCAAAAAGTTCAAAACCTGTGGAATTTTTTGGAGACAGTCAGGACTGTATCACAATTCACAGAGCTGGAAATTGTGCATTTGGAATCTTTTTGACTGTAAGAGCAAACGCATGCTACAAGAGCATGGTCTGTAGAGCTTATTTTGGTCTTCATCCAGATGCCAGCTAGATTGCCACTACTATTTAAATAATTATTCTAAAAAAATCCTTGTAATTTTAAAAATGGCTTAAAATAAGTAAGTGAAAATACTTATTTTAAAAGTCTAGTGGCAAATGGGAACTTGGTCTTAGAGAGGATGGAACAAGCAAGCAGCCCCTCCCTGCTGATGCTGGCCTTCCTAACCTTGCTGCCCTCTTTTAGGATCTGATTTATTCCATCACAGCTTTCCAAAATTCTCTGTTTTGAACTCTTGAAAGTTTTTGAGGAACCCGATGGCTCTTTCATCTCCAAAAGGGAACAGAAAGCTGCACGCAATCAGAAAAACTAATGATATTGAAAATCTGCCGAAAGCAGGGTGAGCAAGCAAGGAACAGAGGATTAAGGAAAAACCCTGCTTCGGATCCATCCTTTTGTTTTATGGCTGATGGAGCCTCTGTTTGACATATCAACAAGAAAGAAAGAATTGAAATCAAATGAAAGGTTCGTTGATTGGAAGAGAATTGTCTGTAGCATCTCAACAAAGGCACCGATTGCTGGTGCCAGCCTTGGTTCCTCTCCCCCACTTCTCTCACTGCTCTCCCCCCGTTACACGATACTACTTGGAACATGTTATCAAGGACTGAGAATCAGGCCAGTGGCTGCTGATGTTAAAAGGACATGACATGTGCACAAGGCAGGGCATAGGGGCTGGCTGCACATATTAAAGGCAAACACATCACAATCCGATTAGTAGAAATGGAGTGTGTGTGCTGGCTCTGGGAATTTTTTTTTTTAAGTAATACTTCTGTGCTTTTTTTATCGATTTATTTATTTTTGAAAGAAGTAATTCCCTCCTTGCTTTCTCTCCCTCCTTCCCACCTTCAATTCCTTCATCCCTATGTTTTCACCTCACCAGGGCTCCTAGGGAACAGGAGTTCAAAGGCAACTGAAGTAGCAGGGGAAAAAAAAGAAAAAGAAGGAAATATAGTAAATGCAAAGAGCTCTCTAATCTCTTCCTGACCTGTCGTCTACAACAGGCAATTTCAGCAAATCTAACACAAACTTCTAAATCTTTCATTTTGGGAGACTGAGAGGGATAAAAGCAATGCATGTTTCATTAGAATGTAAGCTGACTAGCTAAATATGTGTGTGTATATACATTTTTGCTAGCTATGTTTTACAAAGTATTTTCAGAAGATTAACATTTTCCTTTATGACATTGCCTAACTTCTAAAGTTTTTATTGTTTTACTGGACTCTTGCGACTTCGCACTTCTATTTTAGTGGGAATTTAGGTAAGAAGATTTGTAAAGAAAGGACTAATTTAAAGATTCTGATTCTTGAAGAAACTGCAATTTCCATTTGATCTGAAAGTAAACTCACGGTGAGTTGGTTGAGGCCAGAAAGTTTCACCTCAAGTCATTACACCTGAAGGCATCCTTGCTCAGCAAATTACCTGAAAGCTCTCTCAATTTTGAGTATGTACCTAAATTCCAATGCTTGGGTTTCATCTTGATAACGTGAAGTCATTAGGTTAATATAAGGGAAAGGTCAATTAGCAGAGAAATAGGACAGTCTTTTCTTTACACACAGGATGGTAGATATGTAGAATTCAGCTAGAAGAAAACAAACAAGAAAAAAATCACGGTGAAAAGGAGAAGTTCAAATGAGGTAGGTGGACCTACACGGGCATTCTCACTTCCTTCCTTCCTACAGCTTCCTCTGTTCCTATAATCTCAGCACAGATGTTTCCTTTTTAATCCCTGGCTCCAGCTGGCAGTGCATCTCTGCTCTACCGTACTTAGTCGCAATTACTGTAGACATTAACTCTGCACATGCTTCGGAAATTGACTTCTTTTTCTTCCTTGGAAATGTTGCTCATCATCAGGTTTTTAACAGCCAGAAATAAAGGCCATTTGTGTACTGATGAATCCTATTCCCTTCAAGATTTGTAAGAGAGATAAAAAGGACGAGAACCAGGCTTAAAACAATTGCTGGCATCGTAGAAAACTTGAATACTTAATTTGTAATACCTTCCTTTACAAGTACAGATAGTTCTCATCATGTGTAAGAGAAGGAATGGCAAAAATGTCAGGCATGTACCATACTCGCCTGCTGCTCACTTTTTCAAACTAATCACAAGTGCATTATCTATTTATTTAGATCGTTAGGGCACAGGCTTGGTGTAGTAAGCAGATTTTGCAGCACATTTTAATGTAGGTGAAGTTGCATTTACTAACGGGGCACGGAGTGCTTAGCTGCTGAATTCAGGGTCCAAGTTTACCCTGATTATCCTGATCGTCTGCTTTTTCCATACCTGCATCCAGCAATTTTCCATTGGATGGGTAAGTAATCTGAGATAGCCATGCTACCACAGTAGATGAGATTGAAGGGCAAAGGGAAGCTGAAGAATCTGGAGGCCCTACACGTCAGATATGATAGTTTTGCTTTGATGCAAAATCTTAAATAGTCTAAATAGATTATATGAAATATCTTTAAAATGACTAGGAAAATCTTCAGTTGAGCGGGACTCTTGTCTTTTTAAATATAATTCTCACGGACTTGCATTTTCTATTCTTGACATTCAAAAGCAAGCTGAATTTGTGCACTAGAATACCCTAATTAAGTTACTGTTGTTCACCCTCCTTTCCTCAATCTCCTTAACACTTGCTGAAAGCACTGATTACTACTGTTCTCCTCCACATTCATATGAAGGAAGTGAATGGATAGCATGGCTAGCACTTCTACTGGCTGCTAATATGATGTGTACAGCTTTGGACATTTACACAAGCACCCAGAATAAGAGGATGATGTTGGCAGCAACATGGGGTCATTCTGCCCATAAACTACCTAACCACTGCCCTCCAGGTAAGAAACTGGAAACCTGTGCTTATCTCAACCAGTTAGTGTTCTTAAGTGAGCAGACCATTGCAGATTAGATAGATGTACTATTATGGGCATGAAAACCTTTTAAAGCCCCAGGAGAGCTTTCAGTATGGATCCATACTACCTCTCAGTCAACAAGAAAAGCGGGATTTGTTTTACAATGACAGTTCTAGGACTCAAATGAGAAAGTTCTGCCAAATGAGAACTTTCTGCAGTCTTACAGAAAACTTGCAAGGGTGCACATACTATTTTCCCTGAGATGACCCATGAAATCTAGATTATTATATTAATAGAGAGGTTTATATTTACTGCATCGCCTAATACTGAACGTCGCCTTCAACATCATTACACTCTATTGAAAGGGTACAACTAGCAGAGTACTGGGGCTTCTTACCACTGTTGCATCCACTCACCGATGGGAAACAAGAAAGGAAAGTGAGAAGCAGAAAGCAAAATTGAAAGTGCTTGCAGACTATTCAACTTTGAATTTGTCTTCATTGAACACAGGAAAGGTGCAGTATGAGCCCTCTTTGAAACTTGCTCAGTAAAAGCTATTGTGACAGCTTTCTGTAATTTTTTGTCTAGGTTTGGCTGCTCTTGGGCTCTTCTAGTCAGGATGAAGTGTGTATACAGACATTACTGAGAACAGCTATTGATAATTTAAGGAAAACAGTAAGCCTTGCTGTTGAAGAGAAACTAGCTGCAAAATCTTCCATACTAGCAAAGCAGGAAGAAAATATTAAGTTAATCAGTTTTTTAGCTTTGATGTTTTTGTTTGTGCTGATTTCACATAGCACAGCTAAGAATAACACACACAGTTTGATTTCTATTAAAAAAAAAAGAAAAAGAAAAAAAATGGTAAATTTCTCATTTTTAATTGTCAGGAATTGACTTGGTTTAGCTGGTAGTTGAAAATGTTTAGGAGGAATCAATGTGTGGTTTTTTTTTTATATATCACCGAGTTTTGTACAATACATTTGTTGCATATAAAATCAGCAAGTAAAAGGAACTCAGTCGCAGTTTGGACCAAGTAGGTTCATAAATATGGTCTCTATTTTTTTTAAATGAATTCCTGGAGCTCACAAGACTGTTGGGTCTATTGCTTCCTGAGCATGTCGTCTGGTGCCCTGTAAAGTTTGGAGCGGAGACAAAGAGAACACTCTTGATGTGCCCTTTTTCTAATAAGAGTTGGCTACTGTGGCAGAGCTGAGCAAGAATTCAATTGTGCTAGAAGTTAATAGGATTTATTTTTATCACTGATGTGCTGGGAAGTGGATGAACCTTTGAGTTTGCTTTGGCTCCCAAGCTATGTCATCTTGTACTCAATGGTCTCACTGCCTTTCCCAGCCTTTCTCTTGGCTTCTTTGCCTACAAACATGGTGGCATCCATACCAACAAGTAGCACAGCAACTTCCACAGAGCGAAGTAGTTGATGTAGACTTGATTTCTATGTTTTTGTTACCAGTTTGGCTGTGAGTTTAGTTGTGCAAGCTGACTCAAAGAAGTTATCCTCCATAAATCCTGAAGACTGGTTTAAATGTAAAATTTCTTCTCAGAATCAGTGGTTATGAGTTGGAACAGAATGCCCAGGGAAGTGGTGGAGTTGTTGTACCTGCAAGTTTTGAAGAGAAG
The DNA here is from genome assembly GCA_035772895.1 of Perdix hodgsoniae. NCBI lineage: Eukaryota > Metazoa > Chordata > Aves > Galliformes > Phasianidae > Perdix > Perdix hodgsoniae. Next base: position 15,820,036 of record JAPSGF010000010.1, read on the forward strand.
AGTAGATGTGACACGTAGGGACATGGCTTAGCAGACATGGTAGTGATGGGTCAGCGGGTAGATGGCGTGTTCTTAGTGGTCTTTTCCAATCTGAATGATTCTATGATATGTTTTTCTATGAAACAAGAGGAGAAATGGAGATTGTTTTTTCCTGTCTGTTTTTGAGATAATTATGAGAAGGCAAAAAACGATATCAATTCATAATTCCAAGTAGTTATCATGTAATTTCTGTAGGCAGCTGTGGTTGCAGCCTATCTGGTGTAATTTGGATTGAGAGATCATGTGGTTTGTTTTTGTTCCCCAAGTAACTAGACTTGATGTTTAGACTCGCATTTCTTGAACTGATACTCTTGTTATGAATTTAAGCTGGCTTCCTACAAAGGCTTCTAAATAATTGATACAAGTTGGCTATTTCCCCAGGAAAATGCACGTCTTAAAACATCTGAAAAAAAAACCAAACAATTATATTTAAAGATAAAAATTTGAATCAGTGTTTTCTCTTCACAATGTTTGCCCATCTTTTTTGTGTTTATAGGCAGAGGTTATGTTTTTGGCAAGATGGCATTTAATATTTTTCTATGGTTCACTTCAGAAGGAACAGAAATTGGCTCAGACTGCAAATTCAAATGGAGTTTTTCCAAGTGCCTATATGACAAGTTCCCATTCACCATTTGAAAATCTACGCTATGTACTTTTTGTCTGCATATTCTCACAAAGCACTTGTGATAACAAAGCTAGTAAACATTTTTCATGGAGTTAGACTCAGCAACCCAATGTTATCGCTAAATGTGGTTCAGAAGCAAGAAAAAGGAGAGCCAAGGAACACACTGCAGTGTATTTGTCTCAAAGGAATGAGCAAAATGTACTAATGTCTTTTCCAGCCTTGTAAGACTGTTAGATAAAAATCAGTTTTTAGCTACACCAAGTGGGATCAAAAAGGAAAGAAAATGGTGACTCAATGATAAGGATGTATAAATGATAGCAAACTGACTTCAGAACCATTTACCCTCGGACTTCACCCATGCGCAAGTTAATCCTACTCCCCTTACTTAAAACTGCAGAGAGGGAAGAAAAAAAAAATGGAAAGAAAAAAGGAAAACATAAAAAGTCCAGGAAAGGCCTTTTAGTTCAGCTAGTCCATCCCTTGTTGATGCAGGTGTATTACTGACAGTATTTTCACATCCATGAGTGCTTTGTCCAGGCTATGTTAACTCCATCACTAGGGCTTCCATCTGCTCTCAGGAGAGATCATTCCATTTATTTGTTACCTGCTGGCTCTATGGAATATTTCTTTTTTTGTAAGTTTTGTTTCTATTTTCATTAACAAACCAAGCAATGAAGATTGGATTGTCAGTCCCAAACTTAAAGCTTTCAAAGTATAGAGTATCACTTCCCCCTTGGTACTTGCCATCATGAAAACTCGACTGCAGAAACATCTCATTCCTCCCCTGATGTGGAACCCCTTGAGATCTCAGAAATACTCAGTAACCTGAAAACGCTCTTTGTTTTGAAGAATAAGAAATAATGGAATGCTTCCACAGTAGGTAAAATGTAAGTTTTTTTCTTGAATTAGTGTCAGCTTTTACTAGGACGCAGGGATTTGTATGTATTTCTGAAGTAGACGTGCACTGTGAGCCTGCGTGTGATCCATGCCACGTTAGCTTTGTTACTGAGCAGAGTTTGCCCATCCAGGAGCCTGCTTTCCACTAGCAGACAGTTTGGGGCCTGATCCTGATGTGATATACACCCCTGCTCTCAATCAGAGAGTTGCTATCAGTGCAGTGATTGATGCCAGTGAGAAGCAGAGGTGGGTGACCTGGCCTCCTGTGCTGACCATTGCAGGGGGGAATCAAATTTTGCTTCCCAGCTTTCACCTTTAGTTACAGGGAAACCACATCTAGCTTTGTGGAGGGAAACTGCTGGAGGAAGGCTGCAGGGGGCAAAATGCAGTTACATTGTGTTCTGCCTGTGAATTTGCTGCCATGCTAGGCATCCGGCTCTTTGTACTAACAGGAGTGCTAATATGATGTATTAAATGTCACGCCGGCATCGCTGGGTATGCATATCTCTCTTGTTGTACTGCCTGTTTATGCTTATTCAGCTCTTTGAATAATTTAACACATTTCATACTCCAAATTACCCACAACAGTTTGACGGGGCTGCTGGCAGTTTACTCGAAACACTCAGTGTTAGGTCAAAGTAGGGCCCAAGCATCTGCTAAATAGAAGGACATTTCATACTTAGCAAAGCATAATTAGATGTATTCCTGAATGCTTTTCTGTTCAAGAATAGGTAAATCCATCCTAATCCCCATAGTACCATGAAAATAAAGGGCTGGACCTGACACTGCTATGGACAGCCCTACACCAGGAATGGTTTGGGCTCAAGAAGAGTTACGGAGGCTGGTAATTGGTGAGAAGAGATTAAACTGAGTAAGATGACACAGCTGTATCAGCATGACACTGTGATGGCTGCAGAACAGAGCCACTGATAGCCTTCTGTGGTTAGGCTGGATTTAGGGATGTAGGACACTTTGCTGGCAATAACACAGTATCTTTTGTGTGCTTGCAGCTGTCCGTGGGCTAAGCACCAAATCTGGGCACCAAAGGTAGGGGTCCTTAGAGAAGCAGCTGCTTTGGGGAAGAAAAGTAAGTCTTCATATTGTTTTCTTTATTCCAGCATGGATTTAAACATTTTCAGGCTGCAAAGTTTAACAATGCCAGGGGAAGAAAAAACCTGGTGTGGTGTCTGTGATGCTTGAGCAGGCCACACACAGGTGAACCTGCACAGCTACATTAATGCTATAGTGGATCAGCTCTTCCCTTCCTGCTTGACCAGATATAGGGTGCAGTTACTGCCTGACTTGGTAAGTGTGCTCTGCCCTCATCCATCCGCTGTGCTGCTGTAAATGGAATCATCAGAGTGCCCATCTCAGATGTGCACAGAGCACTCTCAGACTTCTCTTTTCTCTGTCATTAATTAGTTTAGGCTCTTGCCCTGGGTGGGTGTAGAAGTGGGAATGGGAAAAATGGGGACGTGGTCCTTGATTGCATAGCTGTGTCTGGGCATCCCACTTAGGGTTAATGCGAGTGGAAGGCTTTGAAGTAGTTTAAATTAGAAAGGAATGCTGAGCTGGGAGAGAGGTGAGTAGGTGGTGCTGATCTGGGATGGGGATGCATTTGGCCACTCAGACCACGATCTCTGTTATTTTATAATAAGCAACATTTAAAATGAGAATCATTTTGACAACAGTGCCTATTCACCTTGCAGACTTGATAGTCTATGCTGGACCATTCGCACCACCAAAAAATCGAGGGACTCGGCACAGTCCTGTTAAAACTAACTTTGGGGTGGAGCTAGAAGGAGTCTTGGAACTCTGTACTGCAATGTGCAGGTGGCTCTGAGCCACCTCTCTGTTCTATTAGCAAAGGGACAGCAGGGCTCAACCCCAGCAAAGCTCCAGGTGCAAAGCAGTGTGCAGCTCCCGAGGATATGCTGAAAATTGTTCTGGGGATTTGCACATCCTTACAACAACGGAGAGTCTGTAATGAAATGTTTGCTTATCATCCATTTAACCCACTTGGAAGCAATCTGAGCCTGCATTGTAACCTCGGGTCAAAACTATTTTGGATAGCCGAAACTCATGATAAACACATGCTTTTGGAGGTTAGGAAGCCATCAGTGGGAGACATCAGATTCACTTCTTTACTATTAGAAGGGAAGAAAATCCAGGAGTGTTCAGAGTGGTGAGTTTTGTATAAAACATGAAAAGCAGGCAGGGGGAGGGGGCAGGAAGAAGGAGGAATCTTTTTCGATACCAAACAACATTGCTTCTGCAGCAAATCCTTTTCCTTGTCATTTAAGATTGCGCTTGAAATAAGGAGCCAGCTGCACCCGGGGGGAGCAGAGGGCAGCCTGTCCTTTTGGGTGCCTGATTGGCTCTTTCGTGTATACCTGATAATTACCAGGGAGCTGGAATCCAGTTGTGCAGCTTCCACGTGCTCTGAGTAATGCTATAGTTGTGGCAGCCCTGTTCTGTCTGAGACCTCCAAAACAGGACACAGAGCACAAGCCTTTCCTAACAGCAAGTTCTGCCTTACCTGAATGTCACCGTAACCAGACCCGCTCAAGGTCTGTGCCTGCAGCGGGATTTTCAGCTTGAATTAAGAATGCTTGATTCAGGTATCTAACTTAAGAAGTACGCTTTTATTTCTAAGCTTCTAAGTTGGTTTCCTTCTGCTTTGTAATAGGAGAGCAGAATGTCAGGTGCAGTCTCAGGGATGTGTCTTTTAACCTCTCCATTGGAGTCTGGGACTGAAGACTGAAACAATGATGAGGTATCTCTTCCCAGAAATCACAGACCTGTACCTTTAAGACACCCAACCTGAAGCAGTTTTCTGACTGAAGGGCAGAGCTCTATGCTGCAGTTTTTCCCTTTCTCCCTAGTACCAGCCATATACTCAGCACAACCAACATCACACCATTGCAGAACTGCTGCCTCTAATAATCCTGTTCTACAAGGTTTTCTACCATAGCATCCAGCTACAGGTGCAGTCAGCAAAGCAAGCTAGAGGGATGCCAGCAGAGCAGAAAGGCTGCATTGCCTCTTCCTGGGGCCTCTGGGCTAAGCGGGCTCAGTTTCCAAGTTAGGAGGTGCTGGTTTGCTGTTTTCTTTTTCCTTCTTTACTTCTATCCCTTAATGGTCGGAGATGGCAAAATCCCCCTGGGATCTGTGCATTCAGCTTTGTTCTTTCTCCCTCTCATGCTGTCGCTGGTAATTAAAGCTGAGTGAAAAACCAAACATGCTATTTTTTGAATAGATATTTGAAATTTAAAGTGGAAAAAAAAAAGTTGTGAAACTTGTCAGATCAATGATTTGACACATATTATTTAGCTGGCTCTAAATATTCTGGAGTGAGAACTTAGCTAACAACTTGTTAACAAAGCATAATTCGTAATAAAACCAATCTCTCTTTGCTTGCTGCAATTTGCAATATGGAGATGATTCTAATAACTGTCTTAAATACTGACATGGTCCTTTCCACTGCAATTTCTAAGAGTTTCTGCCACTGTAATGCACAGCGGTAGGATGGAAATGAAAACAGAGGTGCTGTCTGGTAAAACCCAATGCCCATGGTGCTGCTGGACTTCTCTGATATGAGTGTCAAATTGGACATTAGGAAAAACCTCTCCAAAATAGTGGTTGGGCATTGGCTCAGGCTGCCCAGGGAAGTGATGGAGTCACCGTCTGTGGAGGGGTTCAGAAACCTGGGGATGTGGTGCAGAGGGACGTGGGCAGTGGGCACTATTGGTGCCCACTTGGTAGGTGGACAGTTGGACTAGGTGATGGTCTTAGAGGTCTCTTTCAATTTCTATGATTCTGCCTTGCCAAGACACACACAGGATATGTGTTGCACAGTTAGAGCCAGATCAGTGCTCAAAGCAATGGCTCATCCTTCTAAGAGTAATTGAGGAATAACGTCTTTGACAAAAACATAAAAGTGGTCATTTTTTCTCATGTCAGATCTGTGCTGTAGTGTACTGTCTCTGGCCAGACCATGATGTCTTCGGGCACTTTTTAAAGACCGATTTTTAAAGAAAGATCAGCTGCCCTGACTTTCTCTAAAGTGCACCTGTTCCACCTCACACCTGTAAACCATGGGCATTTCCATATGAAATGAAAGGAGGAGCACAGCTCGCTACCAGATTTAACTCTGTAGAGTGATGTAGCATGCAATCCCTATTATTTTTCCCGTGATTTGTTAGTGACTGTTGCTAGGTAATGCCTTTTCTACTAAGCATAAGTGAGCTAATGTGAGGGCTTCGAGAATGTTTCATTATATAATTAAGCCCTTGGTGGTGCTGCCTTCTACTTTACAAAAGTCTAATATCTTTTCCTTGTGAGCAAATGGAGCTGTTACAGAATTATGCATGGGGAAACTGAAGCCAACACATTTTCTTGGTAATGTTACTATGTCCTCCCTTCTTTTATTATTTGTTACACACAGCTATCTACTTATCATGGTAGATTTGAAAGTGTTAAGATGGGAAACACAACAAGTACATGGACTGCATTACCCACCAGAATCATCAGCAGGTGCCACTGATGTGTCTCCAGACACCAAATTAAACAAATGTGGTACCATTACTTGACATCTGGACACTCAGTCTAACTGTGACCTTTTGCTTCCTAGGGATGGGACTGAACTATAGAAGAGCTGCTTCAAGAGGACATCACCAGACTGAAAGACAGAGGGGAAATTTTTCCTTGACATCTTCGTGCTGGTGAGCCTCAAGGTACAGTTTGCTTTGTTTTCCTTTTGAAGGTGGGATAAAGAAATGCATGGAGGGCATTAAACTGAGAAGATGTAAAAAAGCAAACCCCAAAGCATGGCAGGAAGATTTTGTTTTCCATCAAGCTTCACACTAAATATCACTATCAGTGTCTTCAGTGGGAGGGGGGAATATTTGGACTGTGAGGCATCAAGTAACCCTGAGGCAAATTTGCTTAGCATCAAGGATGCCTAGCAAATAAGCAAGAAAAAAACCTGTACAAGGCAGCGTTGATCAGCCTTGGCACTCCAGCTTAGTTGGAGAGTGTCAGGGTAAGTGAAAGGAAGTGCCTTTGCAATTTTTGTTGTAGACTTATGTCACTCATTCCCTTTATTTTCCCTGTTCAATTTGTAAGAGATGACAAGTCATTCAAAGTACTTCTGTTTATAGAGAGCCTCAGTAACCCAGCACCATGGCCAGGCACATTCCATGAACTTCAGATCCTTTGCTGACAGGTGGGGTCTGTGAGTGATTATTTGATGGGCAGTGTGGGTGAGCCTGGAGGGGAATAGCAGGAAAAAGTGGTTTTGGAGCAATATTACCTAACATCAATTGTCTTCTTGCTATGCAATCTTCAGGTTACTGCAAAGCATAGAATGGGTTTTGGAATGCTAATAATTATTTGTTAGGTGTATCAGAGTGCTCAGGATCCCAGTCACAGATCCCCTTACATTTGAAGGCTGTAAGAACCAAAGAACAATAAGAGTCCTCAACCAACACATTCAACAAGTGAGAGGGTCATTGATAACAGATGAACATCAACAGTCAGAGTGCTGCACTAGGAATGACTATAGCAGAACGTCAGCATGAAATGCAGTGCTCATGGAATACATTTATTGTAGCCAAAAGGGATTATTCTTTTTCTGGACACTTCATTCTTCCCCCAATCTCACAAGATGGAGCAAGGTGCATTCAGAGTCAGGTGAGAGAGATGAGAGTTCCCAGCCTCCTAACAGCTAGACCAAAGCAAAGGGAAATCTTCAGGATGCCAGCCTGAGGCATCTCACATTGAAGCAGAAGACAACACTGTCACTTAAGACAGCAAGTTCCCGTTCACAGTTAGGGCTGATCATAAAGATGAAATTCTCTTCAGTCTCCATCACACAGGTCAAAACAGAGAAGTTCAGCACTTCAGAACATCAAGCTTTTCTTTCATCTACATGCAGGACATCATTCTGAAATTCCTTTTCATCAATTAAGGAAAAAAAGCTAGAAAAAACAATTAGATGGTTTCATAGTAAATTGGGTTGTCATCTTTTTGTTAAAATGGAGGGAAAAGAGAGCCCTGTAGTCTTTAGCTGTTGGCTGTGTGTGCCCATAAATGCACATCCCCACCACAACAGGTAAAGTATGAATGAGAGCCATGAACAAATACTGATAATCATTTCCTTCTGTACTCATACAGGAGTTTGGTCACATCATTCTTGCTTCGTTAATTTACAACCAAGTCATTAGCTCTATTAGATCTCTGTTTACTAGGATACCACTGGCTCAAAAACCCACTATTTTTCACAGCAAGTGGAAGTATATCATGGCTGTAATTTACTGCATGGTGTACCTATGTGCTCCCACATTAACTGTAATCTGTTGTGCCCATGCCAATGTTTCAGCATCATTTGGCATTTCACAAATGCAGTATTTATCACCGAGGTTCATACGAAGTTGCAAACCCTAACGAGGCTTATCAGTTTTTACAAACCATCTCTGCCCACTGGAGTGTGACATGCTGAGGGTAATTCCACTTGCTGTGTAGCCATCAGATGCAAAAGGGGAAGGGGGGCTTTAAAGCAGCATTTCAGATCGCTTTTCATGAAATCAAATGTCCATATAGCCTTCAAGTTCCCACAGGTGAGATGTAACCTGCAAGCTGGGCACTTAGAGCAGTCTCTCAGTCACTTCTCGACATTACTGATGTGGTAGTTATGCCCTTAAAAAGCACAGTGTATGAAGGGAGCTGGGTTGTGATGCTCAGCTCCAGTGCTTGCCCTAGGTGGCCAGGGCACACCAGGGCTCTCTGCCTCAGTTTACTTACTGCCAAGATGGAAATGATTGTTGTTACTGGATTTATTTCAGAGGCATATCAGGAAGTGTGTTAAATATATAAGCATATAAAACTCTACCTCTGAATTTTTAAAATATCTATTTATATATTTTTTTCAGGTGGGATATTCGAAGAAACATCAGAAAGGGTGGTGATGCAGTGGCACAGGCTGCACAGGGAGGTGGTGGAGTCACTGTCCCTGGAGGTGTTCAAGAAATATGGGGGTGTGGCACTGAGGTATGTGGTCGGTGGGCATGGTGGGGGTGGGTTGACAATTGGACTGGGTGATCTTAGTGGTGGATGTATCCTCTGATGGGGAAAGATGCAATGGTTGAAGAGCAGGCTAGGAGATCTTCCCAGCACTTTGAATTAAAAAAGGTCATGTTAACTGCATTTGCAAAATCCAAAACATACGTAGTTTGGTGTGTGCTGAAGCAATGCAAATGCATTTCCTTCCTACAAGTGTTTCAGGGACACTAGTGTATCCATTTAATTGCCATCCCCGTGTTTATTGGTTGTACTCTGGCCAAAGCAGCCCGTGCTACTGAGCAATCACAGCCCCAAGCTGACTCCTTCAGCTGGCCGTCGGAGCCCCATGAAGAGCATCCCTGCAATTAAAACAGACACTGCCACACCTACAGGCAACGTTTCCATTGCCTGTTATTTATCATCCACTGTGTGTGGCAAAAATTTCCATAGTAGCAGTTTGAACAACTTCAACAAACGTTGTTCATCAAAAAGGAACACTGATATGGCTTTTTACTCCAGGATATTTTGCAGTTAGTGGGATCCCAGGCACAGGCATTGCTCCCTGCCTGCCTCAATGGCTGACTCATGCTCCAACCTTGGTCAGGACACCAAGGTGCTGTTGCTGTTTTCTGTTTCTCGTTCTTTAAAATGCATGTTCTGTCCTCCTCACAGTTCTGACATCATAACATCCTCTTGGCTCTAACAGTAATCTGTCCCATATTGATATACCTTATCCTCCACAAAATTATCTCCCCAGCCTCGTCCCCTGAAAAAAAATTGAAGATGAAATTAGTCAAAACTCCAACTTAAAATTGAAAATGGAGAGCTGTGTGGATAAGAGGATGCTTTCCCATTGTGAGCCGATAGTATTTTTTCTCTTGAAGCACTCCTGGGAGTGCTGGACCACCCAGCAGCCCAAGCTGGGATGCGTCCTTCAGCTTTTTGCCAGGGATGGAAGGGATGGTTTCACTGCAGGTGTCGGATGGCTGGAGGACAATGCCCTGTCTCTGTCCACCCCATCCCATTCCCTGCATCCTTCCTGCCTTCTTCCCACAGCTGCTTTTTGCATTATTTCTGTTGCCGGCTGCTTGCTGCCTCGGCTCCAGCAACAGAGGAAGAGGAGGAAGCAAGAGCAGACAAAACAGTCTTCCTACTGCATTTCAGCCTGGCTGTGCAAACATTTGCAGCAGCTAAAAACAGCATACAGAAGAAGATTCATGCTCTAGACCTGTAATCCTGGGCTGGAAATCTCTATTCAATCAGCAGATTTTGCTGCCATCCTGTTAATCCCTTCTCCTTTCCCACCTTGCCCCTGCCAAAGCTCAGAGCCCATGGCCAGAGCTGCTTTGCAGCAAGATACTCAATTCCTCCTCATTTTTTATTCCTCAAACATTTTTGAAGTACTGACCAGAAGCAGTTAATAAAAAAGTAAAAAGCAGGCTTTGCTGAATTTTGCGAGGAAACGAACCTGAGTATTTCCCACAAGATTCAGATTTTAGAGGGTGATGCATCACTCGCTTGAGGATGTTTTGTTCTCCTCTGACTGCACAAGGTGCCCAGACACCTTCTGCGGGTGTAGGCAGGCTGACTCAGGTCCCAGCTCCCAGGTCCATCTGCTCTGCCATCATGGCTACAGCACTCTGCACACAATGGACAAGAGGTAACGGCCTTAAATTGTACCAGGTGTGGTTCAGGTTGGATATTAGGAAGAAATTATTCTCAGGAGCAGTGATGCAGTGGCACAACTGCTCAGGGAGGTGGTGAAGTCACTGTCCCTGGAGATGTTCAAGAGCCGTGGGGATGTGGCCCTGAGGGATGTGGTCATGGGCATGTTGGGGGTGGGTTGACTGTTGGAATACAGGATCTTAGGGTTTTTTTCCAGCCTTAGTGATTCTGTGATTCTAATGGTGGTCCCTGGCCCTGCTTCATACCAAAATACCACACGGCACACACTAAATGCTATCCTCTGAGTTATTTAGGTGTAGATGCTCCACAGTAAATATGTATCATTAGTATTTAGCAAAACTCTTGAGTCACCACCACCTGAAGAAAGCTTGGCATCAGCAACTCTGCTCCTCCACCAACAGGTTTCTGGTGGCACCAAAAGGCATCGGATGTCAAACCCTGATGGCTAACCATGAGGGAAGCCAATGTCCCTTCGCAGAGATGGCCCTGACCTCAGATCCATAAATAAACCACCCTCTATCCAGCTTGTCTATGCTGTGCCATCTTGAGCACAAACATGGGGAGGCTGTCAGCCTGAGCACGGCAGCAGATCTTCATTGTCGCAAAGAAGCATAGAAGGAAAAGCAGTCTGTAAGGTAGAGAAGGACACATATCATGCCTTTACTTTGTACTGCAATCTCTCGGTATTTTGTATGTGCTTATTGCTCTGAGTTTGTATCCCTTTCCCACCTGTACTTACACTGTCTTTTTTCTGTGGCTTGTTATTATTTCTATTGAGCAATCTTCAGCCGAACTGGGAGATCTTGCAGTGACTCACTTACTTGAACATTATTGCCTAGTTCTTTACACAAGACAGATTGGATATGAATGAGATCTCTTGTCCTCATGAGCATTGTATTTATTTCACAAGACATTTTCTTCAGAACTCTCCCTGCAATAAATTATGTGGTATATTTATTTTTTCTTCTACCATGCTATCGCTCTGTGCTTTTTTTGTTGTTTCTCATTTTTCAGACACTGCTTCTTCTATGATCTGCTGTTGTTGTTTTCTATTTTTTCTTCTTACAATCCCTTAACTACATACTTGGGACTTTTTCCCTTGTGCATTTTTAGCACGCTGCATGCATTTGACGTAGTCAAACTGAGAGCCTGAGATAAGTATTTAAAGTAACAAAATGAATTTCCTCTTTTATCTTTCAGACTCTGTGTAATGACTGGGGGGGGGGGGGGGGGGGAAGAAGGAAAAAAGGCAAGCAGGTGATATGTTTTAAATGAAACCCAGAACTGTAAGGAAATATACTCTTATGTATCATTTTCTGATCCCCATAATGTCAGCTGGGTGAAAGGCTTCAGAGCGGTTTACTTCTGAAGAATCACTTCCCTGGATTTCAGCAACTGCCTTTGGGAAGAGCCTGGAACAGCACATCTGCTGACACCCCTGTGTAATCAAAGGGAGGGTGAGTATATTTGGGACTGATGACCCTGAAATAGGACTTGGGGGTATCATATGTCCGAGGTATTTATAGGAATCCCATCTTGGGACTATATCTCATTGCCAATGTATCCATCAAAATGTTGTTGTGTTCCCCTCCTTCCTAGCACTCCTGCTTGATCTGTCAGTCCCTCTTGGCCTTTTAACTCCCACATTGCTTGGTGGGGATGTGATAGCTAGCCCAGATTAAGCCCAATTCTGGACTTTCTTTGGGAGTATGCTGGAGGAAAACATGGGTTGAACTGAAGCTCCAGTGCAGGTCATCCAGTCCACGATTTTGAAATCCAGTTACAAACTGAACTTGAGCATTGCTGCTCTGTTCTCTTTCTGTTTTCAAATGAATTATTTGAAAGCCCTGCCAGTCACCACTCAGGGCAGAAGGCTTCTAACCTGCTTTACTCCACTATACCAGCTATTTTTAAGTTAAGTAGCATCTCTGGTTGACAAAGCAACATGTTAGTAGGGAATTGGTCTCATACATCTCATGTGAGTTAGAACTGACTTTAAGAAGGTACTGATTACTCTTTTTTTTTTAATGTTTTTGTGTAGAAATTCAAGAACCAAACCATCTGCTTCTGAAGGGAACCTTGGATGATCTCTACATTAAAATGCACCTGTGAGACAATGCCTGTCCTGCCTGAACCTTCTTGTCCAATACGTGCAGTCAGAGGGCATAAGAAAAATACAGAAGATCTCAGACCATTCCTCCAAGGCTGGTGCTGTACTATGGACAACTAAGAACTATTTTACTGGTTCATGCTTAAAACTATAACTAAACTTCTTCACCCAGAGTGCAGCGCAGAAGTAGGACATGTCGTTCAGGGAAGGGATGGGATATCTCTCCCTGGTGACTTTCAGGGATCATCTACACTAAACCGTCTCCGAACTGATCTAGTGTTGATGTTAATACTGCCTCAAGCGGAGGTTGGCCTAGAAACCCCCAGAGGTCCTTTTCAAATGGTTTTGGTTTGTTGTTGTTGTTTTTTTTTCCCTATGATTTTACAGTTCTGGTAAGTGTGTGACAGCAAAATAACCAGATGGATTTTTTTGGAAATACAGAACAGATACCCTGAAGGCAGAAAGCAGTATGGGGAGAGAGAAGACATGGGAAGGAAAAAAAAAGACACTCACTTCTTTCCATTTATGAGTTAGAGAACCAGGACTCCTACAAGGAGTTGAGAAATTTGTCTTGATTTGGAGATGAGAAAAACAAACACTTCTAAGTAGCTTCTCACACTTAGCCTGCCCTCCTTGTGATCCTCGTCCTGTCTGGAGAACGGTAGACAGTGTTTCAAATGTTGGGGTCAGGCTGGTGCCTGCTCTGTCTAATCAGTTCAGTGTACATATCTTTCCAGTAGGGATTAAATATGTCTTGTCGCCTGTGGTTTTATTAAAGGGCAGAGAGGAGGCAAAGGAGCCTTTTACTTCTGACAACATTTCGGCTACTTGCCTGAAGTATCTGCTGCTGGGAAAGGGGAGGAATGGTCAGACCTCACTGGTGGAGGGCTGTGTCCACGCTCACTGCCTCTGTGCATGGGGAGAATTCTGTGGGAGAGTAGAAACAGGTTAGAAATGGGATGGTTCAGACAGCGTCCAGCATCCTCCTCCATTACCTCAGCCTGGGATGGGAAACTTAATTTCACCTTTGGCATAGGCCAGTCTCCTTTGCTCCCTTTCCCCTGTGTGTTCCGCTTACTGGATTAGGCAAAACCCACCGCCGTCACTGAGACAGATGATTTTTCATGCAAAGTTCTCTCACTCTGCTCAGGGCAGGGCCAGCTCTGGCTCTTCTGCCAGTAGATGTCCCTGCTCACCCAGCTTGCTGTCTGCCCTAGGAAACCGGCTTCCGAGATGCTAAGCTTCACATCTTTTCTGATGAGAACTGTTCATATACAGGTGTTGTGGTGGTTTTTTTTTTTCTCATTCCCTTTTAGGCTTCTGGTGTAAAGTTTAATCAAAACCTTTAAAGGCTGACACTGAAATTAAAAAGACAGATCATTTTTTAATTGCAATGCATTCTTTCTGTGATCTGTAAATATTTCCATGTTTGTTTATAAGGGAAGTTGGAGTACTGACCCCAGGCAAAGAGCCTTTTCTGTTACTCTGCTCTACCCTTCACTCCTCTTCATCATGCATCCGTGTAAGTTCTGTGGTTTATAGGGCAACACTGTTAATAGGTTGACGATTGGACTGGGTGATCTTAGAGGTTTTTTTCCAACTTTAATGACTCTGTGATTCCATAGTTTTCTCTTTCTTGCTTTGCAGCATTTTTTTCAAGCAGACATTGGTTTGGTGCAGTGCTTTGAACAAAACAAGAGCAAACAAAACCCAGCAGGGCTGAATGCTGCACCCTTGCATGGTGGAAGTAACTTGAGTTTACTGAGAGTCTCAGTGTTCAGCTTTGCAATACATCTTCTCTAACATGAGGATTGATCAGCTTGCTTTCATAGCCACATATAGGTGAGTTTTGTTGTTTTGCTTAGTGTTCTCTATTATAGTCTCGCAATTATATACTCCTGAAAATTACTGCTGGAAAGTTGCCCTTAAAAGAGCAAAGAGCACCAATGCTCTCTCCAGAAATAAGGGGATGATAATTGCTCTGGAAGAAAAGGAGCTTTGCACAACACTGCCTTTTTCACCACTTTGCTGTAGGTGCTGGGTTGGGTTTTCCCAGGGCAGGGCAGGATGGCTCTGGCTGTGCTCTCAGATCAGGGCTGCATCTCTCCCCGGAATCCAATGGCTCTGGCTTCAAAAAGATGAACGCTGCAGCCATGAGTGGGGGAATGGCTCATTAACTGATTGGTGGAATAGAAGTACTCATTGATTTCAGTGCATTCTTTTCTTGTGCCTCGCCTTTGTCTTCTTGGGCAACTTTCTTTAAAATTTATGTCCCACGTTGTCACATCAGGAGGAAAAAAACATGAGAAATGTTTTGTTATTTCAAATTTATTGCATATTACGTCAGCTGGCATTGTGGACTCACAATATGTAATGCTTCATAAATTATGAAAAATAAATGCTTTATGGGCTTACTACGCACTCTGTTTGAAAATCGTTGAGCTGGGGAGACTCACTGACCCCCGCACAAATTAATGTGCACATTATTTTCATTATTGCAGCTCATATGGGAAGTTTGAATACCTTTATTTCTTTCTGTAAAGGGAAACGAAAATAGAAGTTGCTTGAATCCTGTTAGCTTTTCTGGCAAGAAGCAGGTATGGTTTCACCCAGCTCGTAACCTATTGCTTCCCTCACAGTCCTTGTTATTCCAGGCCAAAGCTTAAGCTCCAAATCGGAACTGCAGGGACTTAGAATGCTCTTCCAAAGGTCAGATCCTGCAGTCAGGCAAACTAAACCTCCACCTTGGTAGGATTGCATCTACGCAAAGACTGCAGGGTTTGCAGAAATGTAGGAAAGCACAAAGGAGCCTCCAACAGCAAAGAAGGTGGTGAGGCAGGGTTCTACCCAACTTCCCTACGTGTGATGGGCAGACTCAACCAGACAGTGCAGCTCAGCCATCAAGGGCCTCACCAGCAGAGAAAAGAGAAATCTCAAGGCACCAACAGTGTTAAACCTGATCAGAAAATGGCAGCCTTCAGCTCCAAGCTACAGGAAATGGATGCAAACGTCCTTATCCGCCTGCACGGGAAAATGTGTTGTCCCATTTTCTGAGGAGCAAAAGTTCACTGCAACATGTGGTGCATGGGAGGCGTGCATGCTCGAGGGGAGAAGGCACCATAACGTTAGGTAAGGGAATGGTGAAGTGCTCTCAGCTGATTTTTTATTCTTTTTTTCCCCCTTTGCACCCGACTATTTCTGTGCCTTACAAAAAGGAGGTCAGCTGTTGCAACTCTCCCCCTTTTGGGGCTGTTTTTTTTTGATATTGCACTGATCCACCACTGTGCTTCTAATAAAGCCATCAAGAGCACAACCAGGAGCTCCCTGTGCAGATTATGTGAGGGAAATAGTTGCTCCAGAGAGCTCCTTAACTTGGGGCTGGATGGACTGAAAACCCTTCCAAGTTATTCCCTCCTAATTCAAGTCAGCTGAGGAATCAAAATGTCGGGCAGATGGACAAGAGCTTTTGCTGGAGCCAGCCAGCTTGCTGCTGCTGCTAGGGCTATTGCACTCAACACTTAGAGGTTTCATTTTATTTATTTCTGAGCTTTGCAGAAATTAGCCTTTACAGAAGCACATTAAAGGAGACTCCTGAGTGCAAGAGCCCATGCTCTCAAGTCCCTAACTTTGCAATAAAATGGATTAAACCAAGCCCCTTAATTGCGCCTCCTCCCAATAGTTTTTCTCCTGTCTGTAGAACTCTGCAGTTCTAGAAGGAGATATTCTGTTTAGAAGTTATTGAAGAATCACAACAGCCGTCTGGCCGGGATGGAGCGAAGGTGATTTTCCTGGCAGCCATATATTCTCAAAACGATTCACTCCAACCATGCCAACCCCGGGGACTTTTTGTGTTGGGGACAGGCAGGAGAAGAGAACAAATAACCGAATTACACCCCAAGTTCGTACTTTCTTTTTGTCGGTAAAACCAAGGCGTGCGTTTGCCTCTCGCATCCAGCGGAGGGCAGTTGAGCTCCACGAGAAGGAACGAAGCGGAATTACACGGCGGGGTGAAACTCCCAAGGAGGCAACAGAGGATGGAAATTAACCGTCCTCTGCCTGCCTCCGAGAAGATCGCTTAGGAATACCTGCAGAATTAAAAAGGAGGGAATGGAAGGCTGCTGGGTTTGAACTGCTTTGTTAACGGAGAAGGAGAGATCTAAAAGTTTTGTTGAGGAAAAAGTCTTAATTCGTATATACGTGTTTCAGAGGGTTCTGTTTTATATGTTAATCAGAATTTCCAGTATGTGGGTATTAATGAGGGAAGTTCCTGATTTTCTGTTGGCTTTCTGACCTCAGCAGTATTTAGGTTTTAATTTGGCACTCATAATTTCAGTGTGAAGAACGATTTTTAAAGCTAAGCGTTCTTTTCTTGTTGTCTCAGCTGTAGCAGAAAGAATAAAGGCGGATCTCAGGAGCTGAGCCTGCAAGGCAAATCTGGCCAGGGCTGAAACTGGGACCAGTTTGGAAAAGTTCCTCTGCAGGAAAACTTTTAAGCAAACATTCCAATCAGAAACAGCCCTTACCACGTTCATCTTAAAATCTGCTCTCCTCCAGTTTATAGCACGGACCCTTGGGCTACGGCAGTCTAGAAAAATCCGAAATAAAAACCATGCTGTTTTCTGGGTCTGATCATGCAGCACTCCTTCAAAACAAAACCCAAGGAATACAAGGTTTAGGCCTTCCTCACACACGTTGTTCTTTTGATAAGAAAACACTCCAGCGTGTCTTTATTGCAAATGCATCGTTTTCGGTGCGTTCGCTTTGAATGGAATCACAGGTGGGTGGAAGCAGAAAGCTTTCAAATGTTTGCAATAGTAGTTGCACGTAAACACTGTGATGGTCAGCGTTGCAGTAATTTTTCACATTAGCAGGCTTATTTACTTCTCGTATTTGATTTGCTTCCCCTTGCTGGCGTCATGCTGCTGTAGTAGGAGATCAGGCACAAATAAGTGCTTACACTGAAAATTAAGTTTCTGTAAGTAACTATTTTAAAATGGTTGCTTTTATGTTTACTGCTGAAGGATCTCGAGCTCTCCTGCCAGAAAGGAAAGTATTTATTATCTCTCTTTTACAGATGAGGAAACTGAGACACTGTGAAATTAAAAGCTTGGGGAAATTAGTACACAGTAAATTACGGTGTGAATTTACTGTGTACGAACCACCCTGCATGAACTCATCAGGCGGACTGGCAAAGAAAAAGGATTAAAGTCCTTTAAATTAACTCACATTTGCCATGGACAGACAGCTACCACGGATCAGCCCCTTTGGAACCCGCGACAAGCCATCCGTGAGGCAGATCCCTGGGAGGAGAGGAAGGGATTGCAGGCTGCGTCCAGGGAGCACGTGGGTTAAAGCAGCGAGTTAGAATGGTGAGGTGGGAAGGTGGTTCCATCTGTCCTGGGAGCCCCACCATACACGTCCTCCAGCCCTTGGGCTGGGCCCATGTGTGTGCATCCGGGCTGCACGGTGAACTCCTTGCCAAGTCCCCTTCACTCCCACCACTGCCATTTCTGGTAGGGGCTCCAGCAGGGACCTCTGGGCTCAGGAATCTCTGGGAGCGGCCTCCTCACCCCACAGCACACTGTAGGGCCAATGTTGAAGCATCTTTGGCACGAGTGTTTCCCATTGTTGCTGACCCCAGCTGGGCAGAGGAGCATAGAGGGAGCTGGGGCGGGAGCTGGTGGGAAGACAATTACTGACAAGTTCGTTTCACTAATAAACAAAGACATAAATGACGACACTGTAAAGAAGAAGCAGGATTCTGTGGAGAAAGCCCTAGAGAGAGACCTAGTGAGAAGAGAGATATTTAGACGACAGTTTTACATTACACCACTTTGTGAAATATGTGCTATTTTAGCTCCGAGCTGGAGTCCAGTTAGAGCTGCATCAGGACTTAGGTAGCAGAATGTATTTTAATGCCCTGTGAGCAGGAATAGCTGATAACTAGTACATTTAAATGTGAAAAGCAGAACTTTTCTCTGGGGGATGTATTATTTTTTTTTCATATGAATTTAGTCGTTGTAGTTTACATTACAGCTCTAGCGCTCCACTGGCAGTCATTTATCTAATGACTTACATCTTTCGGGCTGCAGAAAATGTAGGATAAAAGAGGGAGAGAGAGAAAGGGGTGGTAGAGGGGAAGTTCTTTATAATTTGCATTTCAGGGCTGAACCTAGGATCATAAATATACAGAAGTTGGAACCTTCCTAACATCCCTCAGCTATCTTTTTTTTTTTCCAGAGCATTACGATATGAAAACAATGGGATTAGGGCACTATATACTTCAATCCCTCTCACTCCCGATCCCTGAAATAAATGTAAACAGAGCTGGATTTGCTTCTGGTATAGCTGAAATTAAGACAAAAGGGTATGTCTGAGATAATACTTTTTTTTTTTGCCTGTAAAGCTTAATCATAGAAAATGCCTATCTGTGCTGGGGAAATGGATTGCATGTAATGTGAAAACCATCTTTTATAGAGGCAAACCAGGCTCACTGGGATCTAAGTTTGTAAAGGAAGAAGTTTCTCAGATAATTAACCTGTGGAATGCCCTACTGTGAGATGCTCTTGAAGTGTTGGCACTAATACTAATATAAATCTGGCTTCATAACTTAGGACTTGCTAGCGAGAAGCAATCTGTAGTGTCCCATGACTGCTGGATGAACAGTGTGGTCACAGTGACTTTTGGAGCGATGGTCACTGCTGGAGTTAAAGGAAGTTTTGGTTCCCAAAACCAGAAAGAAGGAAATGGAGGAGGGAGCAGCATGAGAACTATGATCGTATCACAAGAATGTGATAAGGAAGGGAAGAACTGCACACGTGAGAGGCGATGCCAAGGAGTAAGGTAGGTTACGGCGGTGTTACCCATATTCCTCAGTTCTCAAACAGATTAGAAGTAACCAATTGAGATGGTGGCTGATGCAAAAGGCAGGCAGTTGTGTCCTCACTCTTCTGAAACATCAGAGGTCTTTGAGCCCACATCCTTTGAAGGATGTGTCTCATGCACTGGAGTCTAACTGTGTGTTGCTGTGTGTGTCTGTGGGGTTGGGGCTGGGAGAAGGACCAGACCATTACTGAATTGAGTTGTTTCACTAAAATGTCAAATCTACTGCAGTGAGCAAAAGCTCATTTGGAGAGAGAGAGAAAGGTAGAAATGAATATGTGGATAAAGAATTCCCTGAGAGATCATCCGAGGATTAAAGTGTTTGGAGATGAGCTGGACTTCTGTTTGGTGCTGTGAGGACCTGTAGAGCAGTACCTGGTCCAGCAATGCTGGTCATCAGGAACTTTAATACCAAAACCATGAGAAACATTAGAACTTCAGATGGCTCCAGAATTCAATTGCAGTTTAGCAGGTTTTTAAGTCTGATGCTTTATATATATAAAGCCTACATAAATACGCACACAGACAATATATATACTCATGTGTGTATGTATATATTTTTATATATATGCTTTAGTTTTTTTCTCTTCAGTCAAATAAATTCAGTAGCTTTCCCTTAAACCAGAGCTAGGGGAGCCTTTTTTGGTAGAGAGAGATTTGATAGAGCCATGCAAAGCATTGAGGAGTCTGCACGAGAGTTCTTCAAAGGTTTCATTCAAGGCCAACTCATCATTAACCTGAATATTTGATTTGAAATCATGCTGGTTTCACATGTCATGCTACCCTGGCACTGCGTGAAAGTGGTGAGAGGAGAGACTGGAGGAGGGAACGAGAAAGCAGGGAAGGATTTTGTTATCAAAGCAGAGGACTTAGATTCAAAAGTAATCGACAGAAGATTACTTTGGCTCACAGTCCAGACAGGGGCTCTATCCCAGTAAATAAGCCACCCCCTCCTACAGACACAAACCCCTATGTGTGCATTACCAGCTTCATGCAGAGACAGGGAGATGGTGCCATCACTTTGCTGCCAACCTGGCCAAACCTCGGGTTTTGCTGAAGCCTGACTCAAGGATATTAATAAAAAGAAATGATTTTACCCTTTCTGGTCTCACTTACAGCAGGCTGCTAATAATGCCTTATGAGGCCGCTACACAGTTCAATCAATAGTTTGATTTTTCTGCCCTAGAGCTGTCAGAAACACAAACCCCACGCTTAGCTGGCTGACTGAGGACCTGACCACAGAGATGGAGAGAAAACGTGGGACAATGGAGCTTTGTGACTTATGGGAAACTTGGGCACAGACCGCTCTTGCCGAGCCCTATCTTCAGCCTTCTCCCATGGCTGCATCCTGCTGAATCCACCAATGATGCTCAGCACCAGTTATTTATTTCCATGTCCTATGGAAACGTTCAGGTTTGACAAAGGGGGAAAAAAGCGATTCAGCGTCTTTTGACAGAGGGAGGCTGATTTTCATTCGAGACAGAATGGCTCATTTTTACCTTTTTAGCTCCTGGAAGAGTAAAAAGTGAGAGGTCAAACCTGCATCACCATGACAACCCCTGCAGTGAGGAGTTTGAGCAGATGAAGGGGAGTGATAACAGAGCTGAAGTTTCTCCCTGTTCCTGCCGTGGCAGGGATTTTTGCTTTCCTTCTTTCTTCTCCTTAGGCCTTGTAAGGTGTGGCCCCCATGCATTTTGCCAGGGTTGAAGGATGACGTTGGCTGGTTTATTGTGCTGCCACTCTCCATTTGGGGTCAGGCCTTGATGTAGCACTGCTTGGTATTAGCCATATCAACCATGTGAGAAAGAGCATCATAAGAATGCAGAAGATCAAATATCACCTCACTTACATTTCCTGCTGTAGTGCAGGTACATGATGCCAGCAAGTACACTCGTATTACCAGGTTTCCATCCAAGAAAGCTGTCATCTCTGCCTTTCCTCACAGAACCTTTGGTGTGTACAAATAAGCTCAGTAAAACAGCCCTTCGTTGAGGAGAGAAGGGATTGCACTAATGATGCAGTCCAACATAGAGTGGGGGCCCAAGGCAGTGTGCTCAGGAGGGATTGCAGATGAAACTGGGAACTTATTTGAGATGCTGAGCTCATCTCCTGATTTCCTAGACCAGCACAAGAAGGCATGTGCAAGAGCAGGCTGCAGACAGTTGAGGTTACAGCCCTGAGTAAGAATGAATGAAACTGAAGTGGCACAAACAATCCTCCAAATTCCTTTCTACCTAGAAACTGAGCCTAGTCCAGTGAGCAGGTGGACATCACAACAGTAACAACGGAAACAGATTGCGCATTTTTCTAGTTATTTTTTTCTATGTATTTACTAAACCCTGTATTGCCCTAAGGTGAGAGGCCCTAGGCAGGAATGCACTTCCTCTGAGTTGCATATATAGCACCTGCAGCAGATTGTTCTCAAACCCCATCTAGAGCCTCTGCATATGCTTTTGAACACCAAGCTTCTTTGGAGTCTTCCTGAGGTTGGAAACATCCTTTTGTTGTACAATCAGTACTCGGGTTGTGCTTGCAACAAAAAATGGAAGAGAGGACAAGGAATGCCAGAGCAGGTATTCCAGTGTCAAGGATATTAATTTTGCTGTAAGATCTATCTCAGAGTCATGAAACTTCAGTGACATTGATACAGTGATCAGTCAGTTATGCAGAGAAGAGGAATGGTCAGAGTTAGCACTAAAGAAGTTGTCAATGGATATAAAATCTCCAGCTGAAGATGTTCTCTGTGTCCAAAGGATGATGCTGAAGCTTTCTCAGAGGCGATGAATTGCTGCGTTTCTGCTTCGCGAAGGGTTTCTCATATCTTCTTCCAAGTGGTGGACACAGCCCTTGTGTCAGGATGGAGCCCATCAACCAAACAGGCAAACTGCAAAGAAAGAGTTTGGCTGTGGTCGGCCAGCCACAAGATTTGGGACAATAGCTGCATTAACATACTCACTCAGCAGGAAAGAAGAGCTGGGCTATTGGGATCAGCCTGCAGATAAATCAAAGCAAATCTGAGCATAGTGATATGATGTTGCAATAGTAATTCACTCCTGATGACGATTTAGAAGAGAAAGCCAATTCAGAGTTTCACAAGCATACAGCCCTCTGGGACAGTATGAAAGAAAATAATCAGTTTAGATGGAAAGAAAGTGGAGGTTATCAACTGCATAAATAGAAGCCTGGCAGAAAACAGACGAGATAATTTCTGAACAGGCCTTGGATTATACTCTGTGTTTAGACAACCGATTTATGAACTGCTGGACACTTGTATATTAATCAACAAATCTGAAAAATTAAGTTAAATATGAAACCCCTCTACGCAAGTGCATTGCAACAACACTGATTTAAACAAGATGTTAGAGCATGACAGAAAGTGCAATTTCACCCCGACAATGATGAGCCAGAAACCTCAGCTTTCCTCTTCCCTTGGTGTGACTGGGCTCTCTTCAGTCAAATTTGAGCATTTATTATGATCTTGGAAAAGGGCAGAGCTCCCGTCTGCTGGTGCAGCTCCAGCAAAACTCTTTTGGGGAGCTCATTCTCTGTGGGCAAAATAATGCATGCCAATCACCTTGGCACCAGATCACTTGGATGCTTTAATCACATTTATTTTATTTTTATTCCTCACCACAACTCTGCTTAGACGTATTCAGCCACAGTGGAGTCAATGAAATCTGATGCTGGTTTGAATTTACTAACAGCTCTTTGAAAATCAGCATTTTTCTGTGTGGAATGTTCTGCAAACAACTTGCAACAATCTCCACCTTTTCACCCTTCCGTCCCCCAAAGAAAAGGAGAGAAATTAAATTATAGAGCTTTATTTTGCACTTTACTTGGATAATGTTTGAACATAAAGTGGTGCGTGACGACTGTATTTTCTTTGAAATTGTACATTTAACATTGAAGATGATGTAGGTGGAGCTCATAAACTTTGAAAGATTTTAAGGAAAGAACTTTCCTATGGCATTAGAGTACTTGGTCACAAAGAAAACCAGCCCAGGAAAGGCCAAGGGACCTAGTAAAGAAAGTGTGAAATACCACATTCAAAATGGAATTAGCTTAAGCTCTAGAGAAGAAAACCACAAGCAACACATTTCTCTCTTCAGAGCTACTCACGCATACCCTTCATCCATAAAGGTGCTGGCATGGCAAGCAAATATTGCTGCCCAGAGGTTAAAGTTCAAATGCATCACTTGAGTCAATGAGGAGTTCCACCAGGGCAGGATGAGCCATTTCCTTTGGGAGTGGTGACGGTGGGGTGGGGTGGGGTGAGATGTGGGTGTGTGGTGTCGGATGTAGACACAGCCCTTGTACAGCAATTACCATGAAGTTTAAATAAATACAATAGCCTAATTTTGCGTGGAAGTGCACTTTAATTAAGTTGTTGCAGAACAATGAGCTGCTTCCATAAGAGCTGTGAAAATCATCACAAGGGACTGTCCAGAGGAAGAGAGAAACAAACAAGAGAAGCTCTCTTTGTATAGAAAATATGCACAGGAAGTATGTTGAAAAGCTGCTCCCAGTTAATTTGCTTAGGAAGAATTAATAACAACTCCAGCCTTTTGCTCTGTTTTCACTCCCTACCCCAAAGTCTCATTGTGCTTACCAGGCTGAGGGAGATGCAATTCACTTGCAGAGTCATGCCAGAGCATTGCAGCATACTGGGTGTGATGCACACCAATGAGTTTAGCCAGGTTGAGATGAGTTGCTTTGGGCTAGCAAACCTCCTGTAAGGTCAATGCTAGATGTATGAGGAAAGTACCCATCCTTCTAAAGACTTTGCAATGCATTCCTCCTGCCAGTATGGTCAGATGTAGAGTGCTAGAAAAACATCACATTTTTCCATTACTTTCTTTAATTCTTCTAATTTGTTTAATTAGATCTGAGTTCCTATTGTACTGGAACTGCTGCATGAAAACAAATTTGCCTGAGTGTTTCTACCAAACCCTGAAGCCTTGAGCACAGGCAAACACAGGTAAGGTTCAGCCCTTGTTCACCGCAGTATTGTCTTCCTGAGACCAGAATGTCCAATGAAGGACAGCTGAGCAGCTAGCAGTCCCATCTGATATGTTATAGCTTGGGATGACTTTGGGCTCAATAACACCTACAGAACCTGTTGAAATGTTTCCTAAATCCTAGCCAGATGTAAACCTTCCCATAACAAGGGTAACAGAGAAGCCTGATGTTTCCAGAGTGTGATTTTGCCTTGAAGCCTTGGTGAGTAATGTGTATAAATTACCAATGGTCTACTTATTTTTTGTTTTACTTCATGATATATTATCAGCTATTCTGCCAA
Source organism: Perdix hodgsoniae (assembly GCA_035772895.1). Taxonomy (NCBI): domain Eukaryota; kingdom Metazoa; phylum Chordata; class Aves; order Galliformes; family Phasianidae; genus Perdix; species Perdix hodgsoniae. The sequence continues at coordinate 15,844,636 of JAPSGF010000010.1, forward strand.
CTGATAGCTTGCAGCTATGCAAGCCTCAGACAGACAGGCTAGATCTAAGGAAGCACAAAATGACTTGATGCTTGTCTTAAATCTAGATTGTAAAGGCTTAGGCCAGGATCCGCCTTTGTTTGCTTTTATGGTGCGGTTTTTTTTGTGTGTAGCTAGGTAACATAGCTTGGCCAACTTCATGACAGTTGTCTTGGGCATGGCTGCACTGCAACCAGAAAGTCATTACCAGCAGACAATCAGCCCTCAGTGCATGCAGGTTTCTGATGCTTGTTTGAGAGCTGAAGCACTTGTGAAGGTTTAATCGAAATCTGAATACATGTGACTGAAATTGGCTCTCTGTGATTATTTATACAAGTAAATCTGCTTCTCAGAAGTTCCCAGAAATCAAATGCCAGCCTTGTCTGATCATTTTTTTTAAAGGAGTAAATATTTGTTGAAAAATTCTTTGCTATATTAATTTTGCTCTGCTGCCCTGATAGGGATGAGGAGGGACTCCTGGTGTGCATCAATCAGCCTTCAGTGCAGTGGGACCAAAATAGCTGATTACTTGGTCCATAACATGCTATCCTCGGGACGAAACCCAGATCTTTCAGGTATCCCAGCAAAGATCTTAAAGTAGCTCATTTTCCCTCATACATCTGCATAGCCAGCTAAAATATTCCAGGAAATGTTCTTCATATCAACACTAGGTACGTCAGGTAAAGGTATTTTAAGCAGGAGGTAGTTTCAGCAGAGTGACACATATTTCCATGTTTTCCTAACCCCCGCTTGAAAGCACATCTGCCAGTAAGTGGTTTGTAACTTGACAGTCAGCCACGGCTATTTTTTCAATGCTGTATAATGTTCTATAATGTTCTCGTTCCCTGTTGCTGACCTTTTTGTTTTTTTTTCTTTCATTTTCTCTCTTTTTTTTCCCTTCTTTTTGTGGTAACCCTTTTACCTTCTTTTCCCCTGCCTAGACCCATTAGCAGGATGTTGTGCAATATGGTGCTTGTCATCTGTTTCAAAGACACAGTGATGAGATACAGGTATGCCAGATGGATAAACCTAGTGTGACTAATTATTGTGTATTTGCCTTTAATTATTATCATTTATTACCAGAGAAAAGACAATAGAGGTTCTCAGACTCAGAAGGGAATGTCGGCAGAAGGGGATTGTTTCCTTTCCTTTTCTTTTTTGTTTTTTAACAAGAGAGTGGTATATCAGCACGAAAAGTTTTCTTCCGGAGGAGAAATGTAAGTAAATGTTGAGACAAGAGAAGTTAGCATGATCCATGCAGGGCTTTCCTTTTGTGACATTCTTGAGAATCAGGTATCTCAGAGGTAATAGTTTATTTGTGATTATAGATCAACTTTTCCTTTGCTTGAATGTGTTAATGAGTATGAGGGTATCCTTCAGTCATCTACGCGGTATTTCCCCTGAGAGAAATGAAATCTATAACTCCCTAAGTTGTAATTTTTAAATAAATTAGGCTCAGGGTAGCAAATATCATTTAAGATTTCAGTGCCATCAGGTTGAGCCTCTTCGAATTGCATTTGCCTCCAGATTTGATGCAAACATACAGGATCTCTCTGGTGTTTGGTATATGTGTAGACATTTCTCTTTCAGTTATTACAACCTTATTATCACTAAGAATCCTTCAAAAATGCGTATAAAACATTTTAAAATAAAGAGGACATCTCTGTTGCATCAATGTTAGTCTAGGCCACTTTGCTCAGCTCAGGATCTACAGCCAGGCATCCTGGGCTACTTTGAGAATCATAGGATCACAGAATGTCTTTGGTTGGAAGGGATCTTAAAGCTCACTTAGTTCCAACCCCTGCCGTAGGCTGATTGTCCCCCACCAGATCAGGCTGCCCAGAGACCCATCCAACCTGGCCTTGAACACCTCCAGGCATGGGGCACCCACAACTGCTCTGGGCAACCTGAACTAAAGGTTGATATCATTAGAAAACTTTTGGAAATGTTAATAATATAGCCTCCAAAGCTGCTTTCATTTTGCAGCTGAATCATTTATTATTTACTAGCACAGGCAAGATTATGATGGCTCATAACTTTGATCTTCTTGCTTATGGGGCACAGCACTTTAATTTGGGAGCAGCCATACTGATTTGGTAAATAGATTGAGGAAGGGCTTCAGACGTGGGCTTTAAAATTCATGAGGATCTGATTTAGTACATCTTACACCAATATTTTTGCATATTGACTCTGTGGCTAAATCACATCATAACCTAGAGGACCAGTGATCAACATGATCTATCGTAGATAGTACAAGGCATAATCAATGTGGCTAGTCTGCTGAAATATTTCTATATATAGTATTTGTCAGAAGAATACATACAAAGCTACTAAAAGAAATAAAGTCCGTACATGGACGATTTACAAACAGGAGAAAGGACTAAATTTGCCACTGTTTGCCCTGAATAACTTACCCAGATTACAGGCCAATTTTGTTTTGGACAGAAATATTTTCCATTGCGGAGTCTGCTAAAGTCAACAGAGTGCTATTCCTTTGGCTGCAGGACGGGCTGAAGGCTGGGTTGTATTTTGGGTTTGGCAGCTCTGTCCATCTCCCTTTAACCCATTTGACCGCAGTTTGACTGGGACTTGACTAAGCACTTAATTCAGTGATTGCCTTGATTGTGGACTCCTGCTCCTAAACCTATTACAATATTGTTAATATATAGCAATAAAAAGCTGCCCCTGATAACCAAAAAATATTGTATTAAGTTGACAGACCAGGTATTAAAAATGCAGAACCAGCCTAATGAAATAACTTGCCTTTGGTTGCAAGAACCTTCATCATAAGAAGATTTAAGACTAATCTGACTTGGAGCTGCTTCATTCCAATTATTTTTCAGGAATTTTGGGGGCTTTATTTTTCCTTTAAACATCATTATTCAGTTTTGACAGTTCTTATTTTGTTAATTTTTTTTTGCATATTGAGTAAATGAGAAATCAGTTCACAACCATTCGTAAGGAGAAATGAAATGCCCAGTAATCCAATTTTGATCAAAATGCATCTTTGCTTTTCAGGGACCGACCAGCCTGTGCAGTTATCTCCACATGCACAGAGTTGATAATAAAGCAAAGTAAAGCTCACATTCTTTTCCCAGTGAGAGAAAATCTCACTTGGTGGGAATGGGGCATTGTTCAGCTGGAGAACAATGTGCTGTTCCCCCAGCATGTGGCAAAGCAGAAAATGACAAGATGATTTCTCCCTGTGCTTCTACTTTTGTTTCTCAAATGTTTACAGGCCCGGAGTAAGCCTTTTCTTTACCCTAGCTGGGTGGTTCTCTTTCCTGCAAACCTTTCTTTCTGTCTCTCCTGATGCCTTGTGTTTGCAGAAGATAGCTCACTACTGCAGCAGTTTTCCCAAAAGCAACCTTGAGAAGAAGAGACAGACTCAGCTGTCTTCACAGACCTGTTTTAAAGCTCCTCCGCCTTCTGTTTTAAGCATCCATTGCCACTTAGTTTTGCAAAAAAAAAACCACAAAACAACAAACACAGAAGAAGCCAAAACGCATCACAAAAATACAGTCCCTTTCCAGAGAGTGTCTGCACAAACAAGCTTTGTGTGTCTCACATGGTGCATAGAAGTATTTCCATAGTCCATTGGTTGTTGGTTGGTGTTTTTTTTGGAATTGTGCTGGCTTCAGTGATTCCAGCTTAGTCCCTAACTGGTTTTTATTCACCTTTGCCCTTTAAAACTTATACCTAAAGGAGCCACTGCATTTCTCTTCTGCAACATCAGCAAAATTGGTGGCTTTGAAATGTTTTCTAGCAATCAAGCAAAATTGCTCCACTTCTATGAAGAGTTCTCCACTTCTTTCCTTTCTACCACCCATTTCTTCACCAACTCCTCCTAACTATTGAACAGTTTTCTCCTGTTCATTTTTCTCTGCCATCAGTTCACTTCTCCACGTTTTTGGAGTTCCTGAGTGTGTTTCTGCACCTTCTGACTTCAGTGGCTCTGTACTGATGTTTATTCAGATGAATAAGCAGTGGAGAGAGAAAAACTAAATGGTTTGAGGACTCTGGAAGCATATGACTAGTTACTGGATGGAGGTGCTGGATGGGTATGGATAAACATGTATATGAACAAACATATTGGATGATAGGTGTACAAATGGAACCAGATGCAGTGTATCTGGGCATTATCTTCCATTAGGGTTTCAAAGCACTTTGATATCCTACTGAATTGTTTTTAGATTCCTCCACCTGGGCTGCAGTGCAACTAGACTTATGCTGCTTAATGAGCTGATTCCAGGGCTGAGAGTAGACTTTGGATTTCCAAGCTTCCCATTAATTCCTCAGTATTTTATCTGTATTTTAAAGGGCTCTAGCAGCTTAGAAAAATAATGGCCACTGTCCATTAGTTCAAGAGAAGACAATGGAAAGGGCATTTTTCCAGGATGAGGCAGAGTATTGAGCAGCAACAAGTTTTATCAACTGACAGAGATTATTTCCCATATCTGTCAGTGTACCATTACCCATCTGTTTAAACCACTTGGGATTCTGAGACCACAAGATTCTGTGAAGACGGTTGTAACAGAGCAATGCACTCCTGTGTGCTCCAAAAGAAATTTGGCCACACACCTGAGTCTGGGTTGTCACCTGGAGCAAGTAATAGATGCAAGAATCCATTGTTCAGTAATCGTCTTGACGTTATAAGTAACAGCCAGCTGTTTCCTAAAGGGCGAAGATGAGAGAGAACAAATCACTGTGGGATATTATGAAAAGGATCTCTTCCTAGACTGACAGTAAATGGCTTATTTTCCATGGCACTAGGAAACAACCATGCTTATAACTAAAAAACCTGAACTTTCCAAACATATTCTGTTGCTTTTCCAAGTTATCTTTATTTTTATTTACCTATCACTTATTACTGTCTTATTTGTATCTATTCTCTTCACGACAAGTCGTGGTTTCTTGACTCTTCAACCTTTCTATTTTCCTCACCATCCAACCTTAGAGCATTCCTCTTTTTTCTCTCTGAAAATCTCCCTGCTGGTATTTTCCATGAATCCATCTGCATTGAATTATTTATAGTTACAATAAAGTCTGCTTTTGTCTAATGTTTATTTTCTTTAATAACAAGAAACATGGGGAAAATGTTCCAAAGAACCGAAAAAGGACTTGACTTTTCCTGGACGCTAGGCAACGGTAGCCAAAAAGCACAAAACAAGCCATAGGATGTTCGTAAGATGATTTCTAAAAATAATAATACTTAGTACTTTGGTATCTGATGCACTTTCTTTCCTTCATTATATTTCCTAAATCTGGGCCTTAGTTATAATGTTGTCATGTCACTCTAAAGGCTGCAGTAGACAAGGAACTACTGTAGAGGCAACCAGGATCAATAAGCAGATGGATACAGCCGAGACTGGCCAGGCTTCTGCTTCTTCTCCTTGTCCTAAGTGTTTTATACAGGTCATGGAACTCTCTTATGCTGGTCATTCCTGGCCGGTGGGTTTATCTTGTGTCTGGTAGAAATTAGAGCAAACAATGTATCTTAACTGATGAGTCATTGCTAGTTCTTTCTTACCTTTTACTGCTTGTTTGAATTGAGTTTTCATTATGATTTAAGGGCTTTTCCCATCATCTTTTCCAGTGGAGGGTTTATGTTGCTCATACCCCTTGCTTTCTCTTCAATTATGTGAGTCGTGCAAGCGTTTCCCTTTGAACACTTTCCAGCAACCCCCACTCCATATCTCACTCCTCCATGTCCTCCTCCTGGTTTACTCATCTCCATTCCCTTCCGTGTTTCCTGCACTGCCTACAGTAATTGCACTTAGCGTGGATGCTATGGAGGAGGGAACATGGAAAGCAAGGTATGAAAGGACTTCTGTGGAATCTGCATGAGCTGAAACATGACAAAGGCTGAAGTTATAAAATAAGTGACAGGAGGAATGGAAGAGAGGAGCAAGTTAAAGTCCAGGTCTTGAATGACAAGAGTTACCCTCAGCATGGAGGTATGTTGGTTCTTGTTCCCTAGTGGGAGCAAGGGGACGAGATGGGAGCTCAGGAGATGTGGTCCCCACTCCCCACTCCACCTGCCTGAAGCAAAAGCCAGAGGGTGAGTCTCACTGAGCCCTCCTTACCACCTCTCCTGGCAAAAGGTTATTCAGGTCGTAAGAGTGGTTATTTTTCTCTCTCAATCATTCTGTTTTCTTCTCTATTCTACGTTCCTTGACTACATGCATTATTGCAATTTCTTGTTTAAAACATCTACTGACTGCTTCTGTTCCAGCTCTGATGCTTAAATCACAGGAGAAAAGTAGGATGCTGGTACCACAGAAGTAGTGTGCTCCAAACTTTGGGCTGTACCTACTGGCCAGGGATGAAATCTGCCTCCAGGCCAACGCTCCCCAAGGTGAGTTATGGCTATGAACCACCCCTTTTTCTGAGAGCATCTTCTAAGTGTGTTTGCCTCGTAAACACATGTCAGCAATCAGCCTAACTAAGAAACAAACCTTTAAGGACTGGTAGGTCCAAAAATCAGCCCCCTGATTCAGAACTCTCTGAAACTACACTTCTTTACATTAAAAGGTACATGGATGCAGAACGCTTGAGCTAGATGAGCTGCACATTTGTGGCACTGTACCTGCTTATTTATTTGTTTTTCACTCTTACCCTTGCTTACTCTAGCTGATCTCCAGCTATTAAATTATGATGGAGCAAATGCAATAAAATGACTGTAGGACAGAAAATCCTGCCTGAAGTTCTCCCATGGCTCAGCCAGAACTAGGAGATGCACAATTCAATTAAAAGAAATACAAAGTTTTCCTCTTTTCACCTTGCCACTTTTCCCATCTCTTCTGTGCTTTGTATATCCATACATATATATAGAAATAAATGCACATACGCACGCGCATACGCACATACACGCACAAACCCACCCCTCCCCTTTCCAATCCTTCCTTTAAGGTTTAATTTAACAATAACATTTGCGATCGGGGTCCTGAGCATCTCAAGGGCATTGCGCTTGAAATTGCACACACTCCGCACCATTTATCATAGCCTGACATGTGTCATGTTCCAGACTGCAGCTCCAAGAGGTTACAGCTCACGACTGCTCCTTTGTTGATCAGCTGCCGAGACAACTGAGGCACCTTTCTTTCTTTTTTTCTTTCTTTCCTTCTTTCATTTTTTTTTTTTTTTTTAATATTAAAGCAGCACCGTCCTCTTTTCAAAAGGGTTTGTTCTGACACAATAGAGAAAGCAAACAAATCCTTCTCCACTCTCTGCAGCCTCCCCTTCTAATCTTTGTCAGCACCAGTTCAGACCCCATTTACCATGGGTTTGATAGGAGAGCCTGTGATGGTTAATGTTACTGCTTAATATTGACTATGGGGTGCATAAACTCTTTTCCAGTTACCTTTCTACTCCAGAGTGCTGCTAAGAGCTAAAGATAGCAGACATAGAGTTAAGGGAGTCCTCCAGTATTTTCCAGTGGCAAAATCCAGGCAAAATTTTGCCAAAACAGCAAACTTCTTCCATTGCTGAGCTTCAGTCTTGCAACTTCTTGGGCAAATTATTTTTCTCTCCTCCAGAGCTTCTGCTTCCTTTTCTGAACTCCTTCTCCTCACTTTATTGCTGTCTTGCAGAGCTCTTGCTGCCTGCAATGCACTTGAGACCCGCATGCATCTCTGTAGAAAAGATGCCTACTGCAATTCAAGGAAGCAGGCTGTTCATAAGGCATATTGACGAGCGCTACTGAATCGTATTCATAAATCACTTGTAGACCTTCTGCCAGTCACCATCCAATCAGCCCTCATACAGGATATGAGTGTGGATGTTATCGCAGCTTAATGGGTCAGGGATGCAAGGTGCTATTGGAAGAAAGAAGTGGGTTTCAATAAGTCTAGCATCTGAACAAAAGAGGATTTTCTTTGTATTTTTTTGTGTTCTAGAGAAGGTATGCATGTCAGGTGAGCTAACCATTTCTTTGGTAACTATTTGAAAACCAACACAATTTTAAGGGAAGAAATGCTGAGTGGAGCTGATATATCCATTTCCTCTCCCCATTTTCAAATTCAGGTCTGTCCTGGAAGACTCAGAGCTCAAATATTCAGGTCATAAAGCTTGGCTGTGTTTTGGAATGATATTTGATCTTTCAGATTCCTATTCCCCTCTGAGCTCTAAATCATGCAATGTTCATTGCCACCTGTTAGCATCAAGCACAGCCTCTGGAGACACAGTTGGGGTTGCCTTACGTTCTCCTTTTCTCAGCTCTTGTTGATAGATATTTTTGGAGGTTTCCTTGGCTTTAGAGTCTTTTGATTAATAAGGAGTGCCAGATGGGATGGCTCAACTACTGCCACCACATTTGTGTCACACGCCAATTAGATTCACAAATGGAGCTTTTATTTTTTGCCCCTTGCTGGCAAGATTTGGCAATCCATTCTTCACTGTGTGTTCATCACAGCCACCCATCGTGACCCTCTTTGCCTTCCAGTTCAGCCTGGGTTTCATTTGTAGTTCAACCAAAATAGTACTTTTCTGTGTGAAGCTGGCTCTTTTTTTCCCCTTACAGAGTTTCACAGCCATAGCTGGGTAGTCCCACATTCACAACATCCTCTCTGAGCTGCTCCACGTGGCGCTGGCTCCCCTTACATCGCCTTCCTGACCTTGACTCCTGGTTGATCCCAGCTGGCACTGCATGGATGATGTAGTGCTGCCAGCTGGGACGGCACAACGCCACGGCAGGGCTCAGCCAACTTTCAGTCACATAACTCTCCCTGTCCCAGGGAACACAACCACCTGCATGGCCTCGCCTTCAAGGATAGAAAAAAGGGGCTTGCAAAAAGTGAGACGAGGTGCAGAGCACTGCCACGCATCAAGGCAGAGATCACCATAAATGTTGCTGCCCCATCAGTTTGACAATTTCAATGAAGGCCTGATGCTGGCACCATTACTCTGCCCCCAAGCAGAGAGAAAGCTTAATACTGATGGGATACATGGACTTAAGCATATGTAATGACTCCCCACAACTCCTAGTGAGGCTTACTCAGGATATTTAAGAGGGTTGGAGCCACACTATTTATGGAGGGTGCTCTCTCTTTCTAGGACAGCTGTTCCCATGAAAGCCACTACTGGTGTTTTAATTCCTTGCTCCAGAAAGTACAGTGTCCAGTCTATCCCATAGCAGTTTTAAATGTAAGGTAAATAATCTTAAGTGTGTTTTGTGGAATTGTATAGAGAAGTAAGGAGGCTACAGGAACAAAAAACTGAGAGTCAAACCCCATAAGAAATAAAGAAAATAAGAAAATGTCCCCCACCTCCAACAAGAAATACTCAACATTATATGGCTCAGAAATGAGTTTCCTTTGGGCAGGGATATGCAGATACTCTGAGCATAATAGAAACATGATGAAGAAATTGGCTCACACAGCAACCAGAGAAGTGGTCAGTTCTCCAGTGGAGACTGTCCTCTGAATATCTCAACCATGAAACAGTGCTGAGTGGATTCAGAATTGGCTGAACATCCTGGTCTCCCTCTGGAAGGAAATATGGCTACAGCAGCCTCTATTTATTGAGATGGCATTGGGGGAGCCTGGAAGTTAATTGGCTCCTCGGATATGAAGAATAAATGTAACCTTGAGTCCCTCTCCTAATAAGAAAAAGAGATAACCACCAAGCCCTGCAACATATAAATAAGTGGAGAACCAATAATGACTTCAAAAAAGTATTTAAATGCAATCAGACAAAGCTGCTTGAGACATCAGAGGAAAGAATAATGGCGTGTGTACAGTAGACACAATGTAGATTACAATTTATAACAGGATACAGGATGGAGCCAGCACTTGATTAGGGGACCATGTTACAAATTTTTCAGCATATGTCCTCTGTTTTTCTTTGCCTTGGCATACATGGCTGGGCACTGCTGGTAAGTAAATCAGATAGTCAGAAAATGCCCATGTTGATGAGAACTGAAGGATCCAAGGAAATTAACTTGAGTTGTATTTTAGACAATTCTGCCATATCCATTCCTTGCCCAGAGCTGTCAACTGCAAAAGAGTTGTGCCTGCTCACAGCTTTAATCAGAGATAAAAATTATCCTTAGTTGATGAATATGTTCATCATGAAGCCAGTGGCAGAGCACAGATTCCCAGCACAGAGTTCTGCGTGTCTCACACTAAGACATGACATATACTGATGTGTTTTTTTTTCTCTGAACAGCACCCTCATACTCAACACTTTGCCCTGCTCATCCCCAGATACACAGAAAGCCTGGGCAAGGGAAGTTCTCCAGGTTGAAACATGGGAAGCTCCTGCTGATAAGTCTGTAGGACCTTACAGCTCCTTGTGTGTCTGCTTGAAATGGCTGCATAGGAGCTGCTCACCTGATTGCTAGGGATGAAGTCAGGAAGGAATTCTTCCCCTCCATCTGATCACAAAGGCTGCTTCTTTCAACTTCTGTGATTCGAGGCTTGGTCTCCCTCCTGGATGTGTTCACAATCACACTGCCTGCTGTTGTTAGGACCTGATACGACAGCGCGGCCCTCGACCTCTCCTCATGTAAGTTGTGCTCTGCAGTGGGCTGGGGGAGGCTATGACATGCCATTTCTTAGGGACAGCCAGGCTATGCTAAACGAAGCACTCTTTCTGGTTTGGGTAATCCTTTCCACTTCTAAATGTATTTTCCTTGCCGTCCTTGTAGCCCACAGTCCACAGAACACCCTAAATTAAAGAAACCAACACCAGAAAAATAACCAACAAAATCAGGAATGAGACAGGCAGAGGAGTAAAGCAGAGAGTAAATGGTTGACAAGGGATGTTTGTGTATCACTCTGTGTTATTTTGGCTGCTCTGCTTGTCCAAATCCCCCTAGGAAATGGAGAGAGCACAGGCAGCTAAATGAAGGCTTCTCGCAGGGCAGGGGCTGGCCGGATTGCAGTGTGCGTGCAGACTGGTGTGGGTATAGTGGTGTGTATGGCGGGGAGGAGGGAAGCTTGTCACTGTGTTTTCTTTCTAGACAGACATAAACACTCCTGTTTATTTCCAGCATGCCATCTAAATTCAAAATTAGCATAAGCTGATGATGTTAATTGAATTATATGCATGCAAGCAGTGCTTTATCAAAGGTAAGGGACATAAGGTCATTCCCCTAAGGGCCTCCAGGGAACAAGTACCGATCTGAGATAATATTGAGATTGGCATAGTTGGGTATAAAACCACTTCCAAGTATGAAGAAATTGAGTTCTTTGTCATTAGGAAAAAAAAATTCCTATTAATACTGTAATTCTCCTTTTAATAAATCTGCTCTCATTGAGGTCTAAGAAAGAGCCTTCCAGGTCCAACAAGGGGTGGCATGGGCTGCAGCTGGCAGTCTGGCTGACTTCCCAGAGAGGGGAAAAATCATGTTGAATTGGCCATCTGAGCAAGGCACTAGGATTTTGTTCCCTTCAGGTCACTGTACCACAGCTATCATGAAAGTGTCAGTGTGCTTCCTTGTAGGCTAGCAATGACACTGAGACAGATGAAACAACAGAAAGTTCTCTACTTTCTAAGGAATTTTATGAAAATATAATTCCACAAAAGATATTATTTCATTTAATTACCCTCTGGAGTCATACTGAGAGCAGAGCCAGAGGGTCTCAGCTTGCAAGTACCAAAGGAAGGAAAATATTTCCCATCTTACTTAGCCAGTAGCTTAGAAAGGGAGAAAAGGAGGGAGATAGTCTCTAATATACTGTGGCCACCACTCTTGATATTGGTTTTCATCGCATAGTTAAAAAAAACTTTGCTTTTCTAAGCATGAAAATTGAAAAATCTGAGTTCACAATTCTCTTTCTTCCTTTCTGTCTCATTTTTTTTCTTTCTTTCTTTTATTTTTTTTTTTTCCCTGGGTAAATCTGTGAAATCCAGAAATGAAATGTAGCTCAAAAATCACTGCCCTTTTGTGGGCAAACCTTCCCTGCCTGGCAAATAGGGAATTTTGCCCTCCTTAATGGGAGCTACACTGTCTGTTGGCTGCCTGATGAAGTAGGAGCTCAAGGAGGCCACCTCTTCCCTAAACAAGCCCATACATCAGAGGCCACCCCTTTGAATTCAAGTTTTTCTGGTGATAAGATTGGATATTGAAAACCTGGCCTTAAACCACAGTTTTCAGGTAATAAGCAGCAATGAATCCAAGAGAAAAGGAAGCCAGGAGGCTTGTAGGATTTAAGGAGCTTCTTTTTGGAAGAGTCCACCCTGCTGCCGATGGCCAGATGCTTATGTGTGCCTGGAGATGTGCAAATAAACATAGGGTGTAAAGCTGTTAGCAGTGGTTCACGGCAACAGACTAACTCCTGTCAAGGAAAAGCAGGTTAGGTAAACTTTTCAAGTGTTTGGAGGTGAATCTTTTCATTTGTGCACAGCCCTTGGTTGACCCAACTATTTCACATCATTACCAATTGCTTTGTTCGTATGTATCAAACTTCCTTCTTGTGCTTTATTGGTTTTTGCTCTCACTGACCTCTTCCAGCAGTTTACTTTCTAACATCCTGAAAGGTTCATCATGACTGCTCAGTGCACCTCACCCTGGGCTGAGATTAAAAGTTAAAAAAGAGAAAGAGTGAACACAACAGGAGAGAAAACAGAAGAGATTTTGGCAGCAACCTAGTGACACTCTGAAGTAAGTGAAATGGGATGGGTAACCACCTGGAATAATGGCGGGGGGAAAAAGAGAGAGAAGAAGCTCAGGGAATTGGCTCAAACAGCAGGGCCTGGGCAAGAGGATTAGGGGAAATAGCAATGTGAGCAGACCTCAGGAATGGAGAAAACAGAAAGCGTATCATCTCAGCTCTCTGTTCCAAAGAGAGATGCCGAGACCAGTTAAAATGGAATATGGGCTTGTCTGAATCACAACACAAGACCCCAGTTCCTCGTATCCAGGGGCTGCTTCTATCCCAGACTAAAACTTCTAAGGTACAAGAGGAGTCACAGAGTTATCCAAAGTGAGAAGAGGAAGGAGAGAAAGTGGAAATCAAACAGGAGAGCAAATCTGCTTTCCACATCTTACCACAGCTGCAGGACACTTTGCTGTAGCACGGCCAACAAAACATCAATAATATCTATCCCCAGGGGTGCCTCAGAGTGACATTTGCGGCCTCTCTCTGCACACTGGGATGTGGGGGACAGAAGGAGGTGAGAGTATGTCAGCCTGGCCAAAGCTCACTCAGGCTGAACCCAGGACCTTCTGCTATTTCTATTCTGGGAACTCACCATGGGGTTATGTTTGGGTTGCCTAAACAGAACGTTTGCTGCCATTGGTAGAGGATAAACATTTTATTCAGTAGCAGTGGGGGGAGATTTAGGAGTCTGACTCTGCTCTGAATGAGGGTGACAATTGAAACATTCAGTACTCTTGCCAGGAAATATCTCAAGATCCATTTAGTGTCAATAATAGAAAAAAAATATTTTGACAAAACTAGAATATTTCACTTTTTTTTTTTTTTAATTATCTAGGTTATGGTAGAAAATTAAAGCACAAAGCCAAATATTGTTGTGTCATCTCAGAAAAGTTGGCTTGGGTTCTCTAGCACAGTCAGAACCTTTCTTGCAGTCTTCCTCCAAAAAGTAGTGCTGACAAAATCAATTTGTTGTTATGAAGTGTTTCAGTGCTGTTGGAATCACGTAACTTATAGTTGGTACATGTATGATTGTCTCTAGCTCTAACACACTCCAGGTGTTTGCCTCTTAGGTTGTCATCTAAAAGTTGCAAAATTTAGGCTTTGCTTTAGGTTTACAGTACCATGAATTGTCATAACGCCCAGTGATTCTTGGATTGGGACTTTTGATTTCAACACATGGGAGCAAAACACTGTGAGATCATGGTAATTGAGAAGGAATTCCAAGAAAGACCAACTGGAAGTCTATTGCGTGACACTAAATCACTGGAACTGCATGAAGCCTCTTAGCAAAAGACACTGTGTAAACTTCAAAGGATTTTTGTTTTGAAAAAGGAAAAAAAAGAACATTTTTCATGCTTTTATTTTTTCACAAAGTATATGATATTGGGTTTTTTTGGTTGTATTTTTGTGTGTGTGTGTGTATATATTCTGCTTAATTTATAATGCTAATGAAGAATTAAATTGCTACATCTTCAGACTAATGACCCTTTTCAAGGCTATTTTAACGGTGCCTCCCCAGCTTTTCCAAATCCCTGCCTTGAATATAGGAGACAGAGAGAAGTTTAGATTCCATGTCTGCCTTTGGTGTTTCTACCAGCAGCAGATTTGAGGAATGCAATGCCATGTCCCAGGGTACAAAAAGCTTTGCTTTGGCATCCTTGACATCTTTGGTCCTTGTTGTGGCTATCTCATAATTCATGCAAGTGTTGCTATACAACTGCAAGTTTTTCATGAGGTCATAAAAGTGATTTATAGAGGTTTTCCCATAATCTCCAAGAAAATTAAAGAAGGCTGATGGAGTTATTCAACTCAGTGTTGCTTCAACAATGGTTTCATTCAGAAATGACACTGAGCAAGATTGAGGTATTAAGATAGCAAGAATGTCCTTACGAAGTCTTTTCTGTCTCTAAAAAATGGTGTGCATTCAAACTAAAAAGTGTTGTTTCTTCTATACATTTTGATGATTTTACCCATGACAACAACTACTTTAAGATTAGTCAGAGATTTTCTTCCTTCACTTTCTGCTTCCAAATGCAAAAGGCTGATTAACCCACTGCAGATCCTTGCTTGGCAAAGTAATTTCATCTGAGACATCTGAAGGTAAAGATTACCTTTCCTTCGATTAGTGTTTTATTTTTATTTTTATTTTTTGCTTTTAAAATAATTTTACAGTGATATGCCAAGATCTACATTAGTGTAGATATGTAGATGCTTTTGTAAAAAATAAAAACTGGAGTAAAACACAAGCATCAAGCCACTGTGTTTCCAAGCTGTTTAAATAGGACATTTCAGAACTGTGGGGACTTGGTACTTCCGACCTTACTTTTGAAGCTGTATGTAAAGTGGTTTCATTTTCACAGAACTATGTAGTCCAAATGTGTTTTCAGTAAACTGCCTTCAACTTCAATGTACTCCCTACTTCTGACATGGAGAAAGCTTGGATGTAGTTCCCACCTCTGAGACTGGGGCTGAGTGCCTATTACACAGCACCCAGTGGCCTATGACTCCCTTTTTCACTTCTAAAAATCTCTTTCTAGCTAAATCTTCAGGACAGCTTGCAAACTATTTGCTCTGGAGTTGAAAGTAACCTTGAAAACACTACACCGTAGTAGTAACCAATGGAATTACCCCATCCTTTCTCAAAAATGATGGTATATCATTCCTATCTTTTCTCCTCAAACTCTTCCCAGCAGGTTTCTGAAGACCTTTTTGAGGTAGGTGATATAGTTTTTTTTCCTCCTACATTTGAATATTTCATCTCAGACTTCACAGAAAGACAACTATCTCCTAACTGTGTGTAAAAAGCTAAGAGTGTTTTTTATGTATGTTCTAAAGCATTTGATGCAATCTATACAATGATTATATACAAATAAAGACAAATTCTTTTTACAGGGCCTTTTAGAGGAAAGAGATCATAAAGGTCATACATAAATCAAGAAGGATCTAAAGGTGAGAAATTCAAGTACTTTAAAGAGTATTTGAAATGCAAACATTAACACAAGACAGAGGATAGAAGACACCCTGACATCAGAAAGTCAGTCCTTAGAATGATTCCTCGAGTGATGTAGAAGTACAACTGAAAATACTGGGCCAAATTCTGTTCGCACAGTTTGTGAATTAAAAGTAACTCAGCAATGTGAGTTCATTAAAAGGGAGATGGCATCAACCTTGCCATGTTCAAGGCAGGTTGCAAATAGATTTAAGCATATAAACAAAAGATAAGTTCTTTGACACACACTACCAAATGGTATTTCAAGGCAGTGCCATCTCACAGCTGCTGTATTATACCAGGCTCATAAAAAGAAAACAATGAAATGTGGCCTTGCATCTTATTTTTGGTTCATGTAATATTAATAAGAAAACATGATTATTACTATAATAATAATTATTATTGTTGTTTTATTGTTACTATTATTAATTCTTGCAGTTTCTCATGGCATTCCTTAAAGCCTCAGCTACTGGAATGAAGGGATCATTGGAAGAATTTCAAGTTTGTTTGTTTTTATGTGGTGTTCCAGTTTTCCTAGCTACAGAAATAAACTCAGAAAAAAATTTTGAGTGCAACTAACAAACGAAATGAAGGCACATAAAAGGCATCTAATGTTACATTTCTACATCAGGCATGTTATAAAGAACAAGTTTCATTTAAATGTCCATAGTGTCAGTAATTAGAGTGAGCCTGGCATTCCTTGTTACCCTGTGAAATTACCTGCAAGGCCTTTTCATATTGTTTTCTTGCCATTGCTTTCGTGCTCCATAGAGCATTAAGAGTCAATGACGGGCAGCTCTTGTGTTAGACAATCTATGAGTTGTGGAGTATTCTCCATTGACAGCTATTGGAAACACCTCAAAGTGTTTATTGATAAATACTTCCTAAAGACCTTTTAGTAGAGAATTCTCCTTTCTGCCTGCTCTCCAGTACCTATAAGGCCCATCTTTTCCACAAAATATATAAACACTTTTTTTTTTCTTTCCAGTAGCCTCTGTAATATACCTTCAGTAGAAGCTATGGATGCAGTATGCTTCCAGTCCAAAGGCACTCAGTCCTCCAGCTTTGTGTAGTGCAGTGCCATTTCCTCTCCATTTGTTTCTATGGAGCTGACTGTGTTTGCGGTCATCCATAAGGGTGCTGAGATACCCTGGAGAGAGAAGGGATGGCTGGAGCTATTTTTCACTATTTTATACTGCACTTCATAATAAATGAGATCCATAGCATGTGAACACTGGTCCTGTAGCTCATCATATCAGCAAGCATAAGGAACCTTATGTGCTAAATAAAATAAGTAAGCTTGAGAAAAATTGTCCGGTGAGGCAGTAGAGTGTTCAGTGTTCAACTGTACAGTGCAATCTCTCTGACTGAGAATGACATTAAGACCTACAGTAACTACAGAACAACCAGTTTTAGAGCTAAAGCAGTCTATAATTTCTATCTATCTACATTCACAGCCTTTCTTTCACAACATAGATGTACTGACTTAAATCTCCATTGTCTTCCAGAGGTCTTTGGGTAACAGAGAACAGCAGGTAACTTGTGATCCACAAAGGAGAATGGCAGCAAAAGCAACAGGATGGAACTTCTGCGATAGTGGTGATGGTGAGTGCTGGTTATCTACTTAGAACAGATTGCACAGATGTTTGTTTTTTTTTAAGATGCTGCTTATGTGTATGGGAGCTGCTGAATCACAGCCTGAACCTTTGATTAGTTATCTGAGGCAAGCAGTATGTCAGCCCTGGGAGCACAGGTGAAAGCAGTTCACCTGTGCTGCAGGAAGGGGTGGAGCCAGGCTCCACCTCTCCAGACCCATTTAAGTGCTGACTGCCAGGGAGGAAGGATCTCTTCTGAGAGATCCACTCCTTTGGAGCCCTTTGCAGCGAGCCCTCTGCACGGGTAAGCGTTCCACCTATTTTCTCTTTGTCTTTGTTACCCTTGTGCCTAACTCTTTATTGGGTTATTTTTGATTATACATCTATTTGACTGTACTTTTCAATTATATTATTTTTTCCTTGATTGTACATTATGACAGGTCTGGGTTTTAAGAAATATCTGTGGGCTTACATATAGGGTGTATGTCTGTCCACATCACAGTGCTATAATGTTGGATGGTCCTGCTGGGAGCCTAAAGAGTATTTCCAACTCTGGTAGGCATTTTGACCAATAATCTGAGGATGTGAACTATTGAACAACTAACCAGTGCAAAGAAAATTATGGACATCTATTCCCAGAATAGCAGTTAAACTCCAGGAGATGAAGTATGCTGTTATTTCCACAGTTCAGTGATGCTTTGGTACCTCCTGCCTTTGCATAACGATATGGTTTGGGAACCACTAGCAGCAAGTTCCAAGACTTACTTGATTTTGTGTAAGCAGAAATGCCAACAAGAGCCTCCAGAATGCCAACATTCAGTTCTAAAAAGCTACACTCCGCACCACGGGGCATCCCAAAGAGAAAAAACTGAGAGAAAGTATATAGCATTTTAAAACTGTGCCAATCTGCCAGAATAAAATGTTTAACCCTTTACTGCAGGAGGCACAGAAAAACATTTCAATTTGAAACATTTCAATTTGATAGTTCAGTTACTTTTCCTAATTTATTATTAGTGATTTTATGTGTTTGCCCTCATTCTGAAGAAGGAATAGGACTTGGGTGTTAGCAGCTGAGTACAGCGACTCCATCTGATGGCTATTCATGTTAGGTGGGGTTGGCTTTCTAATTTTGGTGGGATTTCCAATCTCATGGCAGATTATAAACACCTTATAAAATCTTCCTGGTCGCAGGCTTCTGGAGGTGAGGGCTCTGTATAACAATTCATTTGGCATCATAAAACTGTAAAATCACACTCAAAAATACACACACACACACAAACACTCACTTCTACCATTTCACAAAGCACTGTTTTTTTCACTATTTGCCTTGGAGTGAGTCGAGAGAATTCTGGTTTGGTTAAACTTTCTGCCTCTCAGATAAAAAACAGCAGCAATTTTCTGCTTGAATTTCTCTGTGACTAAATCCATTGATCATCCTTTCTCTCTGTGAGTGAGGAGTGTGTTTTCTCTTTAATAACTCCTATCCTTCTCCCTGAATATTTTTTTTTTCTCTCCTCTTGGCTTGTTTGTGTTGTGTTGGTCAGTCCACTGCACTATTCCTCCGAGAGACAGAGAAAGCGCAAAATTGAAGTTATTTTATGCTTGGTCTCCCTCGGTCCCAATTTTCAAATCTTCATGTCAATTTTCACACATCAGTGTCATATGGTGAACGCTATGGAAATTTCAGTGGGGTCCTTGGGAGACAATTTATACGTGACCCCCTTATTCCCTCCCGCAGCCAGGCTGTAGCCCCTGCCTTTACTAAGAGTATGTAGGCTTGTAATTAATGTGGATTTTTAAATATAACCACTTTCAGAAATTTTCCCGTTGTTTGTCTCTTCTGCAATGCAAGTGCAAAGGAACACAAGCTCTCTCCCTCTCTCCCCTAATAAATTGGCTCAAGTTAAATGAATAAAAATGACGGCATGCTGAAGGAGAAGATCAACTCATTACTCATTTTACTTTTTTTTTTTTTCTTCCCCTAAAAGGTGTGTTGAAAAAGGTTTATCATGCAACTAATTTGGTAATCACCAGTTAGCAAATGCACTCATTGCCACCTACCTAGGTGAATCAGAAGGTTAGTAGCAAATGAAACATGGTGCAGTTTGGATGGGTAATTATATCTTCCTGTAAACTAATGAACATACATCACCTTAAGAGTCCTTGGTGAGTAAAATCCTAGCAACGGATGCAAAAGCTCAGCTGACACTATTGGAGCATTTCAGTCATTGACCTTAAAATGGGCCCCTGACATCAGAAAGGGGTGCACTGAGCCTACTGCATTTTACCGTGTTAATTATCCTCTCTGTGGGGGGGAAAGAGATGATAGATTGTCCAGATTATATCACAGAGCATCTTAAACCTCAGCCATTCATGAGGAGATCTAAATTGCCCCCTGATCCTCAGTCTTTTGATTTTACTTAAATAGGGTATCAGTGCATCACGTGGACTTGATTCTCTGTCTTGCCTACCGCTAATGCTTATGAGAAGACTTTCTAACCATGCCATCCATGCAACCATGACATTCCCCCCTCATTTATTTATTTATTTATTTATTTATTTGGCAAAACAAAGTAGTAGCAGGGAAGATCTGCTGCTCAACTTCCAAAGGGCCCCATTCCCTCTGCCCCACATCTTGTATGGGCACTCCTGCCGGCTTTCTGTTCTGCTATCTGCCTAAGAAACTTTTTACCATTTGGTTCCCGTATCTCCTTCCCTTCAGCCTTGTCTGATTTTTTCGTAATTTTGGGAAACTCTTCAGCATCACAGTGTTAGCAGGATGTCAGAAGGAGTTTTCCTTATGAAAAATCTGGGACTCCATTTTGGGCTTTGCTGTGCAATGCCAGATCCAGGAGATGTAGTAATCAGATCACATCACCCTCCAGTTTGTTGAACTTGCATGTTCAGACCAGGTGAAGTCCTGAAGGACAGTTCCGCAGGGGAAAGGGAATATACCACAGATGCTAGGGCCTTATGCCTTTAGGTGCAGGTGCCTCTGAATAGCCATAGTGTCAGCCAGTCTCACAGAGGTCATTTGGGACTGAGACCTGAGAAAACCCTAGATGTAAAGTAAAAAGCTCTAGGAGATGCAACAAATCTGGTGACAGATGAGGTTCGGAATCTGGGTCAACTTCACACCTTGCAATTGCAGCAACATCAGCTGAGAGCTGCAAACCCACTAGGGCTGAAAGCCAGTGCTTCTCATAGCCCGTGGCACTTCAAGTACAGTCCCTGCTTCTCCATCCCAAGAGGGAGATTTGCCAATTTCCCTGGCAAATACTAATGTAGATGTGCTAAGTGTTCTAGATTCCGCTGGGTTGCGATGATTATCATGATGATGCATTTTCCAGCTCTGAGTTGTATGGGATACAGAGTGATGTAGCCAGGTCCAGTAGTAAGGCACTACACTGAGAATTGTTTCTCTGTTTATTGTTGCCTTAAGGGTGATGGGTTTTTACATTTCACACTTATAAGTTCAAATGCCTCCATAGTTTATCGGGATCTAATAGAAGACAATTTGGTCTTTACTATATTGGCTTGAGAAGGGTTTGAATCAAAGATCTCAGAAAAAAAAAATAGAAAGGATTTTTTATGTTTCTGCCAAGAGGAAGGCAGCAAATGTGGCAGCCAGCAATGCCTGCTGGAGGCCCAGTTCCATGAGGTGCTCCAGAGAGGGCAATGATCCACCTTTCTTGGGGCTGAAATCTAGCTCTGCTGCTGAATATTTTCAAGATCTTAATAAATGGCTGATTATTCTTGCATCTCAGCCACCCTTTCTAAAGGTAAAAATTACTTCACTCTAGGGGTTGTTGAGAAGATTGACTAATTGTAGAGATTCTACTACAATTAACCCAATAATTGGTGTACCAAGGAACAAACACGTAGATGTGGGTAGGGATGATTTGCAGAGATGGTCTTGCCAGTTCCCGCTGAAAATCAGAACAGCCTGTATCTAGAGTCAAATCATCTGAGATGAAGTCTGCATTACACTGATGTAGTTAGAAGAAGGATAGAGCCCTTAGCTATATTATATATATTTTGATATAGACAGAGGCAATCCACCAAAGCAAGACACTATAGCACATAACTCACATGTGCCTGTGTGCACCTGGGTATGTGAGAGACAGAGAGAAAGATGAGATATATTGGGAAACATATGAAAGATGATACTGGAGAGATAATTTCCAGAAAGTACAGCCACCATCAGAAACTCTGTCTTTCCAGCTGGCAGGTTTTACCTTGCTGGCGTTTCTCTCTTAACTTGATAGCTCAACTCTTAGCGTAGCTGATAGTCTTTGCCTATAAACTTAATTAGAATGGGGGTAGAGAAGGCCTTTTCAGCTCTTGGCACAGAACTGAAAATAACTGAGTTTAATATCTTTGACACTGAAGCACCTGCTAAGGACACAAACCACTGTACAGCTGATTGACCCATGTGTTACTTCTCTTGTCTTCAAGGTGTGCCACCTGGCTGTGGAATCCTGTGCTTCCTATGGTACAAGATAGTATGAGAGAATGTGAAAAGGGAGAGATTCAGGCTCAGCAGTGGCTGGTGGGCCTTGGATATTTCATTTTTCTCTTTCTGGTGCTGTAGGTTATTTTCTGTGCTTGCAAGTGAGTGCTGTGCTGCAGATAGCCATGAACATTTCAGTTGGCCCAGCCGGCCTTTGGCTTTAATGTTCTTCTCAGGGCTTTCTCTGGGTAAAGAGGTGAAATAAACAGATTGGAACCTTACACTCATATATATATTTAATCGTGTACTGATTTTATGCTAGTGAAAAATAATAGTTTGCTTATTTCTGTCACAAAACTACCACCTGAGGCAACAGGCTAGAGATCCCTCCGGTACTGTTTCACAGAATCATAGAATCACAGTATATCCTCAGTTGGAAAGGACCCACAAGAATCATAGAGTCCAGCTCCTGGAGGGGACTCTTTGAGGTGTAGCAGCTCCCAGCTAAGTGCTGACTTATTAACAGAGATGGAGCTCTTGATGCCATTTCTGATAACCTCCAGGTCGCAAGGAAGCCATGTAGTGATTCTGGGGTATTTGGCCTCTTTCCTATACATGCTGCAGGGAACCACCTGTGATGACGTCTTTAGGTTGTGGGGTTTGGGTCTCTCCTCACTGAGAAGAGAAAGCTCCAGATCTTCTCTTGAACAGCCCAATGGTGTTATAGTATCAGGAACACAGATGAGATCTGGATATGTTCAACTTTTATAGAGCCAGCGAAGGCAATGTTGCTGCTATGAGAACTAGTTTTCAAAAATGTGTTGTTGTTGTTATTGTTTTTTCCCAACTGTGGTTGAATTTAGTCCAAATTTAATTCAAATTAAGCTCATCAAATTTATCTCAAAATCAAGTTTAACCCTCCAAAAATTTGTAGTCATTTTTACAGCCTTCAGGGAAGGACTGAGCAGAGCTGAGGAAGTGGTTACCAATGCTTTGATGTCATCTTCCTCACTGCCTTTCTTTTTAGTGTTTTTCTACTGTGCACCATGAGGCCCGGCCAGGATATTGCTTTGAAGTAGACATGTTGTAGAAACCAAGAATTATAGACCGGCTTGGGTTGGAAGGGAGCTCAAAGATCATCTAGTTCCAACCTCCTGCCACAGGTCGAGATGCTGGCTACTAGCTCAAGTACTACATTTGGACGTTTGCTGAGTTCTGAGCCTGCTCCAGCATACCCATCCTCCGTGCAGGGCACAAAGACAGCCAACAAGGATCTTGTCAGCCTTTCCATCAACCATGCAAGACAAAATAGTGTTTAAATACACTACTGAATCATACAGTATTGGACCTGTTCAGACTTAAGAAATGTCTTTAAGTCGGAGATCAGGCTGCAAGGTACCGCCAGTGTAATTGTGACTATACAACAGTCCATAATGCATCAGCTCTAATGTGAAGTTATTACTGGAGTCTCAGTGCTGATACCTGTGTTAAGCCTCTGAGCACTGCCCAGTGTGAACTATGTGTTTCCACAAGACTGAGCAGACCCAGACAGAGCTGATTGCTCTTGCAGTTAATAAAAAGCGCTGCACTTTCTCTCTTGACAATCCCGACACCTGAGTGCTTCCTACGTATGACAGTTAGCACATTCTGGTTGCTCAGTGGCCTGTGAGAAATGAGCCTCTTCTCAATTTAGTTCCTATCATCAGACAAGCGGTACACACAATAAAAAACACACCTTGACAGTCAGCCCCCAAAGTTGCCCGGGGGACTGAGGGCTTGGACTTCCCTTTCTCTCATATATGATCCCCATTAAATTGATACAATTTATTGGAGAGGATTCTCTCCCTACCACCTCCAGGTAAATCAGGTAACTTCACTGAGGTCGCTTCAGTTCAGTATCAAAGCACAGCATAGCCTGGAGGAGGGGAAACTCTCCTGACCCCACCAAGTTTCTTCTTGAGCTTGTCAGGCTCCCCACAATCAGGGAAGCATACGAGCTTCCCTGTCTATGCATACGACAGCGTTTCTTACTTCTTCAGCTTTCCACTTTTGGCTTTGTGTTGTTGGCCAAGGAGCTGCCTTTCCTGCAGCTAACAGCATCGGGCTGGGTAGGATCTCCTTCCTTCCCAGGACAGAGAGAAGGGCATATGGCAAAGGCCGGGGAAGGGGGAAACAGGTGGATGCTGCATGGGCATGGCTTCAGCCCAGCCGAGCCCGTCAGGTCATGTCAAACAGAGCTAATATAAATGTCAGTGTGCTGTTTCAGTGGTGAAATCTCTGTTTGTTGCAACGCAGTTCATTTTCAGTCTTCCAGCTCTATGGATGCTATCAGCTGCCAAGACTGCCCAGTACCTTCTGCCAAAAATACACACGCGCTCAACATTTCTCAGGAGTTGCCCACCCACACACCTCACCCTATGACATACTTCTGTCAGATTTCTTCTGGACGCTGTGAGACACCACACCTTCCAGGTAATGAGTTTAACATTTCAAGGACAGAAGCTCTCAATCTCAGCGAGACGCGGGAAAGATCTGCAGCCCTGATTTGGTGCAGGTGCCGACGGTGGAGGTGCTCTTCTAAGCTCCTTTGGCATTCTCTGTTTTAAGGTAATCAAAAGCAGGAGTAAGAGATGATGCAGAGCTCAAAGTCCGATCATTACTATTGTTACAGGTAAACAGGATGTTGTTATTAACAGTAGCTTAAATTCTTTTCTCACTGTTCCTTGCTTTTAGAATAAATGTGATGCCCTTTTGGCAGCTCAGACTAGAGCTGGAATCTCCTCTGCTCCCATCCTGGTGAGTTGTCTGGTCCACTCCAGCTGCACTTCTCCTCCACATCTGAGCAATTTTTGTCCCCTAACAATGTCCTCACCTCCACCAACCCTTGTCCTAGCTTCTAACGTCTCCTTCCAACTGCATTTTTTTTACTTCTTCCTCTACTTTTCCCTTTTTGCCTTCATTTATAGCACACTCTGTGTGTAATAAATGAGAGGAAGAACAAGTTGAAGATATTGTTTACGTTAGAAATCTTAGTATGTGTGTGCAGGTCATTGCAGAAGTAAGAAAAGAAAGATTTTGTGGAGGGAAAATTAGAAATTCATGGTCAGCTTAAGATGATGGCTCACCATTCATGTGTAAATGTAAAAGGTACTCCCTGGAACTTTACTTTAGAACAAAACAATTGCCTCACTTGACATATAGTGTTAAATTCCAGCCCAATTTCTACAAAAGAGGACAGGTTCTAAAATAATTTTTTGTTCTCCTTTTTCCTACACTAAACTAAGCATATTTTCTTACATTTGGTGTGCTTTACTGCATAATAATAAATTTATAAGAGCTCCCCTACCTGTCACTTTCTGGAATTAAAAAACACATGCACCCACCTGCAGTCTACAATACCAGTATTTACAAGCTTGTATAGGAATTGCAATATTTTTCCTGCAAGTTTTTTTTCTGTATTTTTCATTTCCAGCTGCTAATAGCTCATAGAATTTAGAAGATCTTGAGGTGAAGGTGTGACTTAAACACATACTATAAAACTCTGAAAGTACCCACTGTACTTCAGTGTAAAGGCTGTATAGTTTATTATATCTGCATATTCTCTAGAGTTTTAGTGACTGTTTAGAATCACAGATTCTTGGGTTGGAAGGGACCTTAAAGACCAATCAGCCCCAATCCTTGCCATGGGCTGGTTGTCACCAACCAGAGCAGGATGCCCAGTGCCCCATTGTCCAGCATGAGATATGAAGACCCCCCTGCCACTATATGGCTGCTTCTACAAATAAATTCTGGATGCTCTTGCTGACTTCTCTGAAGTGAAAGCTGAATCAAGTTCTTCTGCCCTTCTTCCTGCTTCCACCATCTCAGTGTCAAGCATTTTTCTTCTCTTTTTATACCCTTATAACCTAGAAGTCTAATTTCAAGCCTTGATCTTCGGTTTCCCCTCTCAATTTCTTTCTCATACTCCTGAACCTTTCAGTGTTTTCTCTATTTCTGCTTTCGCAGAAATGTGCTTTATTTTTTCAAGTTGTAAGTTTTTCTGCTTGTCCAATATGCATCTCTGGAGCTCCCTTTCCGCTCTTGTCTTGCACAGTTTTCTTTCTCCATCTCCTTTGTCCTCTGTACCCAACCATACCTCTCACTGAAATAACTCTCAAAAAAACCTTCTCCTGTTTCTTCTTGGGCAAAATCTAAGAGCGGAGTGCCAGCCCCAGGCTCTTGACCCATCAGCCACTTTTGACATCGTTGCTTACTCTGTGAATTCTGCACATCTGTGACTCAGTCCTTCACTGATGCTGCTCTTGCTGACTGAAGTAGGCCCTTCACTCCATCCCCACCCTCCAATTTTGTGTTGACTTTGCAGATGCTAATCCTTTGCTTCTTCTGCTCCCATACTTCTCTCTTGGCAATCCTGTACGCAATCCTGTACAAAAGCCTGTGTACAAACCCAAACATCACTGCTGTGACAATGACTCACAAATCTATTCTGAGCTTTTTTCCTTTTATCCACAACTGTGTCTATTTCTTTCAGAGTTTTATTCATAATGAACAAATAGAAAAGATGCTAAATTTTCTGGCCCTTCACGAAACTAAAACTCTTGCAGAGGATTGGGATTGCTTGCTTTTATTCATGGAAACATCCCGTTTTCTGGACAAATTGGATCATATGTCTGTGTTTTAAAATTGCTCTGTAAATGCAATTTCCCTAACTTATTGGTGTGACCAAGTCACATCTGTGTTGGCTACATTCCCCTGGCAGCCCTTTTCTCATGGCAGTTCTTCTGCTTCGTCAAATTGTTTCACCAAACACAGGCTACTCTTTGAAGACATCCTCCTAATTCACATACATTGTACAGCTATAGCATGGTCTGCTGAAACCCTGCTAGCCATACTCAAATCCGAATCAGTTCCTCTGGTGCTTCTCTTTTGGCAGCCAGCATCATTCCAGCAGGCAGCACAGGGGAAAAGCAGGCACACACACAGCCCTCTACTGCCTGTGGCAGCCAGAGCACCTCTCCTCATACTGCCTCACCTGCTGACACAATCTATCAGCGCCCACTGAAATCAAATGCAGCTAATTGGAAGGTGATGACAGCCAAGGGACTGCTGGATTTGCATGCTAATTCCTCTATTTTAGCATCCCACAGCCAAGCTACAGGTAAAATGAGACTGAGCGCTTCATTCCAGACGATTTCCTGTCTTCTATTCCACAGCACACGAGCACATATACCCGTATATTTTCTCTTGGCTTTGCTGTCCTGAAGCCAGAAATCAGCTGGAGATTGCATTACACGTGCTTTCCAAAAAAGCCAGCCAAGAACTGCAAGGGGCAACATGTTTTTGTCCTCTCATTGGGACAGGGCTGCAGACTGCAGCTGTAGACAAGCCTTTATACATCAGAGCAGCACAACTGATGACTGCAGAGCGGAGCACCTTCTGCAGGCTGGGTTACAGCTTCCTTGTGCCTTTTATGCCAGGGCATACAATGGATTCTCGGCTCTTGTTTCATGCAGAATTGTTGAATTATGCTTTGAGTATCCAACCTCTACCACTGTTCTACCTCTGGCGTCTGCCCTTGCTCCAAGTCTACCAATTATTTCCTTTAAGTGTCAGCAGCACACCAGGCACACAGAGATATAACCTTACTTCAAGTTGATGCTGTTAAACTATTGCTTGAAACTGTAGTCGCAGTTGACAAGTGCTACTTCAGTCACTAATAACAACTTCAGAAGTGCTAGCAGTGTCTTGGCTCTTAATGCTGTGGCTCAGAGCTCTGGGAACATCTTTCCAGGTCATTTAGAGCCATCCATCTGATCTGAAACAAGAGCAGTCAATCTCTTCATAGGCTCTGCTCCTTGCTTGCTGCAAGGTGCTTTGTTCGTCCCCTCAGGGCTGCAGCAGTGGCACATCTGGGCAGCTGGCTGCTTTTTGGAAAAACCCCATTTTGGGACACACCCGCAAAAATGTCAGTGTTTGCATCAAGGAAAAGGTGAGGGGTCCACTGCCTAGTAGCTGAATACAGCCATTTTGTGGAAGGAGGCTCTTATCTCCTTGCCCCATCACGATTTTTCTTTAATTTTAATTTAATTTTAACTTTAATTTTTACTTTTTTTTTTTTTTTTTAAAGCAGGTTGAACTCTCTCCTGAGAAAGTCAGTCTGTCTGTATGGAAGGAGCAAGACAAACGCTCACACATGAGTCCCAGTTTTGCGGCTGCAGGTAGGAAATACTTTTCCTTTCCTTTCACACTCCCTTATTTTCAGGCCCAGCCCCTTCAGACTAATCAAGACATATGAAATATCTCAGAGCCAGAGGCTTCACTGTTTGGCAGGGGTCGCAAACATTTCCATTATACTTTGGCAGGTTTTTGGCACAGTCTAAGGATAAATTGGGAAGAGAGTAATTTAAGACAAGGCCAGATCATCTAGGTCACTGAGCCTTCTGCCTTCTGAGATGCTCAGTCCAAAACAACTTCCACTTTTCCTTTGCCTCTCACACATAACAAGACACAGTGTGGTTTAACAAACCAAGTATGGCTTTCCAATAGAAGAAAAATATGTCAGGTTTTAAGTCTCCTTGTCATGTCAGTGTCTTCATCTAAATTCTGAAGCTATCTTTTGTGTAGCCCAGCCTTGGTCTAATGTCTTTTAGAAAATGATGCTCATTTAATTCCTGAAATGTGAAATCTAGGTCTCAGGTCAAGAACATAGATGTTCTTTAGCTGAAAAATTCAGATCCATCAGAGACTGTCTCAAGGAGTCTATAACTTCTCAGACTTTGGATTGCACCTTGACTTTTGCATCCACATATACAGTCTTTTGAAGAGTGGGATCTAAATAAAAGTAACCTTGAAGGATGGGGAACATTTTACACCCCCACCCCTTCAATTTATTGGAAGGTAAAAGACTTCTTCAGGGCCACAACTTGTCTGCACAGAACAAATAGCCAGGCCTCAGCTTAATATCTGTCCCTCCCTCATTCTGTATCCAGACCAGAACTGCTTTGTCAGGCAGCAGTTGGATGAGACTTGATGGGAGAATCACCCAAGACAAGGAGTGCAAAGGGGTTTACCACTGCAGAGACATGGAAGCACCTCAGCTAGGACAGCACTGTTTTGTTGAATGATGCATGTGCTCCCAGTAACTCAGGTCAGAAAGGAGCTGTCAGAGACCTGCCTCTCATGAAAAGCATGTGGATTTCATTTACACAAGCATAACTGCTATTACTGTCAGTGGTAATATTCCCTTCTTGACACGTATGTATTATTATTAATCTTCCAAGCTATTTCTAAGCTATTAACTTTACAAAACCTACAGAGACTGTTAAGGACAATGGAGTTGAGCCCATTCCACAGGCAGGGAAAATGTACTAGATGCTATCGTTAGATTGATTTGGGAGAAAAGAAAAAATAAACCCAGTTCTTCTCTTAGTAAGTTCCAAACAATCAAAAATCATCCCTTCATGGCTGCTGGATGACAGATCTCTGGCCAAGACACATACGCACTGGTAGCAATAGGCTTAGATACATTTCTTGCCAGGCAAGTTTCTAACCTTCAGAAGCTGTATTAGCTATGGGCAGGGCATAGCAATAGCACAAGGACATGTTCATCTTCAATGAGAAATACCTCTGGGACAAAGGAAAGATTGTGTGGCATTTAGAACAGATTGTGTACATGTATGAGAAGGCAACAGAAAGCTCATTCAGAAGGCAGCTGCTTCTTTATATCCTCTCCATGTGTATGAACTTATGGTTGTATGAACAGCCATATCCAGTTATTGAAGTATTTGATGATCCAAAGTGCTCATGGCCTTCTTATTTCATCTCATTCATCACAGAAGCTTCGTACAACCTTTATACAGGTGTCAGCCCCCAGTAAATACAATAGCTCACCAATAAAGGATGGTGTCTCCCTCTGT
Organism: Perdix hodgsoniae; assembly: GCA_035772895.1. NCBI lineage: Eukaryota > Metazoa > Chordata > Aves > Galliformes > Phasianidae > Perdix > Perdix hodgsoniae. The sequence continues at coordinate 15,874,212 of JAPSGF010000010.1, forward strand.
CAGGAGGACTGATATTTAAGAGGTGGTACTTTTGATATGATGCTTATTTAAAATTTGTAAAAGAAAAAAAAAAAAAAAGATGTAATAAATCTATGCATTCTTCCTAAACAGCCATTGAAAGTCTGAATGCTCTTCTCCTTTCCAAAAGCATCAGGCGTTTAATGTTTGCTAAGTTGTTTTTACATGAATTAGGGCATTTGAATGAAGCACTGTCAGTTACAAAATCACGCTGTTGTCTCCAGCTAATTTTGTGTTAGCGGCTCTTTTAAACTGCTAAATCTAGTTTTTAGTGTATGATGATTTTGTTTTGTGATGGTGTAAAACAGCTGCTACTTTTCTGATGAGTTGCCTATTTTCCATTTTATGTCTCTGCAAGATGTTGAGTTTCATCATGGCCCAGTCTGACAGGCAGCTGAGAAGAACCTGCAAAAAAGAAACAACCAAAATTACACAAAAAGCAAAGATCCCTCAGTCCAGGACTTCAGCCGTCCTTATGTCCAGACTTCAGAATGATTGTCCTTCCTTCCTTCCTTCCTTCCTTCCTTCCTTCCTTCCTTCCTTCC